>CM059566.1:31359103-31436018 GCA_030386875.1 Morinoia aosen
ATTCTAAAAACTTGGAGTATCTTCTGGTAACAAAATAAAAGTGTAAATCTTGGTACATGGTACAATTTCAAAAATCTTCACTTGATTTACGGCTTCATACAATGCTAAAGTTGATGTGAGGTTGTTCGATCATCTTCTGGTATCTTCTGGTATCTTCTGGTATCTTCTGATATCTTCTGGTATCTTCTGGTATGTCTTCGTGAAAATGATTCCTTTTGCTAAAGTTGCGGTTGCATGACTTTGGTATTTTCTGAGGACAAAATAGAAATAAAAATTTTGAAACATGGCTGATTTTTTAAAGGCCTTCACTTAATTGAAGTATTTATTTACGGATTGAATTCGAATTTGTCATTGAAAAATGATGTTGATGTCCGTTTGCCCAGATACTTCGAACATGTTTCATTCATACGTTCATGGATATATAATACCAGTTTCATTACGTGAATTTCTCCAACTTGTTCCCAACTTGTTCCTAACGTGTCCGCAACTTGTCTGCAACTTGTCCGCAACTTGTCCGCAACTTGTCTGCAACTTGTCTGCAAGTTGTCTGCAACTTGTCCGCAACTTGTCCGCAACTTGTCCGCAACTTGTCCGCAACTTGTCCGCAACTTGTCCGCAACTTGTCCGCAACTTGTCCGCAACTTGTCTGCAACTTGTCCGCAACTTGTCCGCAACTTGTCTGCATTTTGTCTGCAACTTGTCTGCAACTTATCTGCAACTTGTCTGCAACTTGTCTGCAACTTATCCAAAACTGTCCTCAAATCGCTCTCAACTTGTCTGCAACTTGTCTAACTTGTCTGCAATTTGTCTAATGTTTAACTTGTCGGCAATTAACAAAATGTACTTTACTCTTTCGCAAGCATTCCAGATTCACATGTCGGAATCACTCCTCACTGGAAAATGCACAAGCATAAACACGGAAATCAAATCACGGTAAAAGATCTTCCAAGTCCTCGAAAGCCCTCACTCGGAGTCCAACTTTTGACTAAAACGGAGATGAGTGCATCCTGAAACATTGCTGGGCAGTCGCACGAGAATTTATCAGGATTCAGGAAAAGTACAGCGCCAGTTTGTTAGGATTTAAGGAAGCACTGCGAAGCCTAAGGAAAAATTGCTCCTTTCGCCGCCCTGCGTTCTTTGCTATGACTCCTGGGAGACGGACGGTTTTGCATTGCTTTCATGGCGGGGGACTGTGTTCTGAAATGTCCGAGTTAATTTTGGCGGTGTTTTGGCATGTTTTGGCGGGTGTACTGCTGTTGTCCCTTTCCGTAAGTTTTAGGGAATTGAAAATAACTCTACGATTATTAGTTTGGTGGCATTTTTACACGTTTTCGGTGGAACTGTAGTCATATTTCTAAGTTTTAGATGATGTGAAACTACTGTAGTACATTTATGCTCATTATTTGGAAGGCATTTCATGCCAATTTTGCTGTTGAACCGCTGTTTCTTTTCGTAAAAATATAACCTAGCTTCACATGAACAAAATCACAATATCGGCTAAGCAATGCAAAACTTCCTTAAAAACTTCCTCGTCTAAAAAAAATCTTTGTTGGAAATTCGAATTAGAAAATTACTGGCCCACTTCAACACCAGATCTCAACCCTCTTAACAACAGTTGCATTCATATTAAAGCCGAAATCAGTTTTGCATAACTAGAATGTTAAAAAAATATGAATGTGACCAAAAAAATATGCATGTGACCAAAAAATATGAATGTGAAAATATGTGAATAAGCACCTCAGAACGTGCTTCCCCTAATACCAAAAAATATAGAACATTCTTACAAACACGCAGCATAAATATAACTCTTCATAACATCGCAACTCCAATGAAGAGTGAACAGTTCTCGGGTATCTTCGCGATGGGAAAAACCGAACGCTCGCCAACATTCCGAACAACCTTTTCTCAACATCCTTTTTATATTTCATCCGTCTCGGCGGAATGACGTCCGTCCGCACCTATAGAAATTCCTCATCCGCACATCATCCTTATCCGCAGATCCGCAGATCCGCAATTGCTCCGCAGGCTCTTGATGAGAGATTGTATTTGGCTCGGTCTTTGTTATCGCTCTAGGCACGCCGGGGTGTGTGGGGAGTGTAGGGGGGTGTGTGGGTGTGTGTGGGTGTTGTGTGGGGGTGTGTGGGGGTGTGTGGGTGTTGTGTGGGGGTGTGTGGGGGTGTGTTGGGGTGTGTGGGGGTGTGTGGGGGGTGTGTTGGGGTGTGTGGGGGTGTGTGGGGGTGTGTTGGGGGTGTGTGGGGGTGTGTGGGGGGTGTGTGGGGGTGTGTGGGGGTGTGTGGGGGTGTGTGGGGGTGTGTGGGGGTGTGTGGGGGTGTGTGGGGGTGTGTGAGGGTGTGTGGGGGTGTGTTGGGGTGTGTGGGGTGTGTGGGGGTGTGTGGGTGTTGTGTGGGGGTGTGGGGGTGTGTTGGGGTGTGTGGGGGTGTGTGGGGGTGTGTGGGGGTGTGTGAGGATGTGTGGGAGTGGTGTTGGGGTGTGTGGGGGTGTGTGGGGGGTGTGGGGGGGGTGTGTGAGGGTGTGTGGGGGTGTGTAGAAGTGTGTGGGGGTGTGTGGGGGTGTGTGGGGGTGTGTGGGGGTGTGTGGGGGTGTGTGGGGGTGCGGGGGGGGGGTGTGGGGGTGTGTGGGGGTCTGTGGGGGTGTGGGGGGGTGTGGGGGGGTTGTGTGGGGGGTGTGTGGGGGTGTGTGGGGGGTGTGTGGGGGGTGTGTGGGGGTGTGTGAGGGTGTGTGGGGTGTGTGGGGTGTGTGTGGGGGTGTGTGGGGGTGTGTGGGGGTGTGTGGGGGTGTGTGGGGGTGTGGGGGGGGTGTGGGGGTGTGTGGGGGTCTGTGGGGGTGTGGGGGGTGTGGGGGGGTTGTGTGGGGTGTGTGGGGTTGTGTGGGGGTGTGTGGGGGTCTGTGGGTGTGTGTGGGGGTCTGTGGGGGTGTGTGGGGGTGTGTGGGGGTGTGTGGGGGGTATGTTGGGGTGTGTTGGTGGTGTGTTGATTGTGGAGGAAGTGTTGGTGTGTTGAGGGTGTGTTGGTGGGTTGTAATGCGTGTGAGAATATTGCATCAGTGAACGTATGAGTGTAGGGTGTGTAATTGAGCCGTGTACTGGAACACCGTGTGTCAAACATTAATGTGAGGATTTTTATATATAATTGTTAGTATCAGTTTTACATGTTAATATCATCTACAGGTTGCGGTAGTCAATTATTGACGGTCAAACCATGTATTTATGCACTTGCGGTCAATTATTAATTATATATTTTTGCACCTGCAGTCAATTATTAATTATATATTTAGGCACCTGCAGTCCCAAAAAATCACTTTTGTTCCATCCTTGAATCCGACTTCCGAGCAACTTAGACAACGTGGAGCGGCCACAGCTGTAGCGTAAGTTCTGCTAAGTGGACTTACGCTACATCGCAATGACGAAATGTTGCTCGATAATCAGCCTCGTATTGGAAAATTCCAGGGATGAAAAAACTCAAATTTTTTCGGCAAAGATTCGAATATTTCAAAAAGTTTGAAATTTTGAAAAGTAGGAAAGTTTCATTGAGACAAAGCTTCGTTGAAACCAAGTTTCGTTGAAACAAAGTTTCGTTGAAACAAAGTTTCGTTGAAACAAAGTTTCGTTGAAACAAAGTTTCGTTGAAACAAGAGCTTCGTTGAAACCAAGTTTCGTTGAAACAAAGTTTCGTTGAAACAAAGTTTCGTTGAAACAAAGTTTCGTTGAAACAAGAGCTTCGTTGAAACAAAGTTTCGTTGAAACAAAGTTTCGTTGAAACAAGAGCTTCGTTGAAGCAAAGTTTCGTTGAAACAAAGTTTCGTTGAAGCAAAGTTTCGTTGAAACAAAGTTTCGTTGAAACAAAGTTTCGTTGAGACAAAGTTTCGTTGAAACAAAGTTTCGTTGAAACAAAGTTTCGTTGAAACAAAGTTTCGTTGAAACAAAGTTTCGTTGAAACAAAGTTTCGTTGAAACAAAGTTTCGTTGAAACAAAGTTTCGTTGAAACAAAGTTTCGTTGAAACAAAGTTTCGTTGAAACAAAGTTTCGTTGAAACAAAGTTTCGTTGAAACAAAGTTTCGTTGAAACAAAGTTTCGTTGAAACAAAGTTTCGTTGAAACAAAGTTTCGTTGAGACAAAGTTTCGTTGAAACAAAGTTTCGTTGAAACAAAGTTTCGTTGAAACAAACTTTTCATCGCTCCGAAATTTTCAATGATCAAGTATTGGAAAAGAAATTCACGCAGTTGGTAACTTAGTAATTTTGTGAAGAACGGGACAGTTTTTGTTGCGCAGTGCTCGGTGTAAAAAGAGCTATGTTGCTATGTCAATAGGGCTATGCGGCTATGTAACTAGGGCTATGTGGCTATGTGAATAGGGCTATGTTGCTATGTCAATAGGGCTATGTGGCTATGTAAATAGGGCTATGTGGCTATGTGAATAGGGCTATGTTGCTATGTAAATAGGGCTATGTGGCTATGTAAATAGGGCTATGTGGCTATGTGAATAGGGCTATGTTGCTATGTCAATAGGGCTATGCGGCTATGTAACTAGGGCTATGTGGCTATGTGAATAGGGCTATGTTGCTATGTCAATAGGGCTATGTGGCTATGTAAATAGGGCTATGTGGCTATGTGAATAGGGCTATGTTGCTATGTAAATAGGGCTATGTGGCTATGTAACTAGGGCTATGTGGCTATGTGAATAGGGCTATGTTGCTATGTCAATAGGGCTATGCGGCTATGTAACTAGGGCTATGTGGCTATGTGAATAGGGCTATGTTGCTATGTCAATAGGGCTATGTGGCTATGTAAATAGGGCTATGTGGCTATGTGAATAGGGCTATGTTGCTATGTAAATAGGGCTATGCGGCTATGTAACTAGGGCTATGTGGCTATGTGAATAGGGCTATGTTGCTATGTCAATAGGGCTATGCGGCTATGTAACTTGGGCTATGTGGCTATGTGAATAGGGCTATGTTGCTATGTAAATAGGGCTATGTGGCTATGTAAATAGGGCTATGTGGCTATGTGAATAGGGCTATGTTGCTATGTAAATAGGGCTATGTGGCTATGTAAATAGGGCTATGTTGCTATGTAAATAGGGCTATGTGGCTATGTAAATAGGGCTATGTGGCTATGTAAATAGGGCTATGTTGCTATGTAAATAGGGCTATGTTGCTATATAAATAGGGCTATGTGGCTATGTAAATAGGGCTATGTTGCTATGTAAATAGGGCTATGTTGCTATGTAAATAGGGCTATGTGGCTATGTAAATAGGGCTATGTGGCTATGTAACTAGGGCTATGTGGCTATGTGAATAGGGCTATGTTGCTATGTAAATAGGGCTATGTTGCTATGTAAATAGGGCTATGTTGCTATGTAAATAGGGCTATGTTGCTATGTAAATAGGGCTATGTTGCTATGTAAATAGGGCTATGTTGCTATGTAAATAGGGCTATGTTGCTATGTAAATAGGGCTATGTTGCTATGTAAATAGGGCTATGTTGCTATGTAAATAGGGCTATGTTGCTATGTAAATAGGGCTATGTTGCAATGTAAATAGGGCTATGTTGCTATGTAAATAGGGCTATGTTGCTATGTAAATAGGGCTATGTTGCTATGTTAATAAAGCTATGTTGCTTTGTTAATAGGGCTTTGTCGCTATATAACTAGGGCTATGTGGCTATGTAAATCGGGCTATGTTGCTATGTAAATTGGGCTATGTTGCTATGTAACTAGGGCTATGTGGCTATGTGAATAGGGCTATGTTGCTATATAACTAGGGTTATGTGGCTATTTAATTCGGGCTATGTTGCTATGTAAATTGGGCTATGTTGCTATATAACTAGGGCTATGTTGCTATGTAAATAGGGCTATGTTGCTATGTAACTAGGGCTATGTGGCTATGTAAAAAGGGCTATGTTGCTATATAGCTAGGGCTATGTGGCTATGTAAATCGGGCTATGTTGCTATGTAAATAGGGCTATGTTGCTATGTAAATAGGGTTATGTTGCTATGTAACTAGGGCTATGTTGCTATGTAACTAGGGCTATGTGGCTGTCTAAATATGGCTATGTTGCTATGTAAATAGGGCTATGTGGCTGTCTAAATATGGCTATGTGGCTATGTAACTAGGGCTATGTGGCTGTCTAAATATGGCTATGTTGCTATGTAAATAGGGCTACGTTGCTATGTAAATAGGGCTATGTTGCTATGTAACTAGGGCTATGTTGCTATGTAACTAGGGCTATGTGGCTGTCTAAATATGGCTATGTGGCTATGTAAATAGGGCTATGTTGCTATGTAAATAGGGCTATGTTGCTATGTAAATAGGGCTATGTGGCTATGTAAATAGGGCTATGTGGCTATGTAACTAGGGCTATGTGGCTATGTGAATAGGGCTATGTTGCTATGTAAATAGGGCTATGTTGCTATGTAAATAGGGCTATGTTGCTATGTAAATAGGGCTATGTTGCTATGTAAATAGGGCTATGTTGCTATGTAAATAGGGCTATGTTGCTATGTAAATAGGGCTATGTTGCTATGTAAATAGGGCTATGTTGCTATGTAAATAGGGCTATGTTGCTATGTAAATAGGGCTATGTTGCTATGTAAATAGGGCTATGTTGCAATGTAAATAGGGCTATGTTGCTATGTAAATAGGGCTATGTTGCTATGTAAATAGGGCTATGTTGCTATGTTAATAAAGCTTTGTTGCTTTGTTAATAGGGCTTTGTCGCTATATAACTAGGGCTATGTGGCTATGTAAATCGGGCTATGTTGCTATGTAAATTGGGCTATGTTGCTATGTAAATAGGGCTATGTTGTTATGTAAATTGGGCTATGTTGCTATGTAACTAGGGCTATGTGGCTATGTGAATAGGGCTATGTTGCTATATAACTAGGGTTATGTGGCTATTCAATTCGGGCTATGTTGCTATGTAAATTGGGCTATGTTGCTATATAACTAGGGCTATGTTGCTATGTAAATAGGGCTATGTTGCTATGTAACTAGGGCTATGTGGCTATGTAAATAGGGCTATGTTGCTATGTAACTAGGGCTATGTGGCTATGTAAATAGGGCTATGTTGCTATGTAAATAGGGCTATGTTGCTATGTAAATAGGGTTATGTTGCTATGTAACTAGGGCTATGTTGCTATGTAACTAGGGCTATGTGGCTGTCTAAATATGGCTATGTTGCTATGTAAATAGGGCTATGTGGCTGTCTAAATATGGCTATGTGGCTATGTAACTAGGGCTATGTGGCTGTCTAAATATGGCTATGTTGCTATGTAAATAGGGCTACGTTGCTATGTAAATAGGGCTATGTTGCTATGTAACTAGGGCTATGTTGCTATGTAACTAGGGCTATGTGGCTGTCTAAATATGGCTATGTGGCTATGTAAATAGGGCTATGTTGCTCTGTGAATAAAGCTATTTGGCTATGTGAAGAGGGGCTGTTTGTACATTGTTGCTATGTAGACGGGTTGTTTGTAGTTGACGGGTTGTTCGTAGAGTTGACGGGCCTGTCTGTAGAGTTGACGGGCCCGTTTGCAGAGTTGACAGGCCCGTTTATGGAGTTGACGGGGTAGATTTTGGACCCGTATTTAAAAATTCTCATCAAAATTTCGGCGAGAGGAACAAGCCATCAATAAATATATTGTTACCAATAATGTTCGATGCTGAAAGTTTGAAGTTTGACTAGAAAAATACAAAGTTTTTTTTGGAAGTGATTGTTCAGCGGTAAACTTGAGAGAAGTTCGTTAGCCAGGCAAATTTTTCGCGTTTTAGTTTAAGATTTTGGAATCCCGCTAAACATTTAGAGGTTTTCCCGCTAAGTTCGGCGCACCTGGCAACACTGCAGCTTGTTCTCAACCAGAAAATTTTTTTACATTCCCACAAACTTTTTACCTAAATCTCCCATTTCAGAATTTTTCAACATTACATAACTCAATTATGTAATTAGAAAAATTTCATTGATAATATTTTCCCCAAAATGGAATTTATATTTTCGAGCCGAGCTGTCAATGTTGCCTGTGAAGTGTTGCTATTGTGGGGGTTTATTGTTGATGTTGGGGTCATTTTACTATTATTGTGGGTATTTTTAGTGTTTCAGGTGTTATACCGTTATTGTAGGTGTTCCATTGTTATTGTGGGTAGTTTTCTGATATTGTGGTATCTTTTGTTGATGTAAGTGCTTTATTGGCATCGAAGGTGTGTTGTGTGATTTTGGAAGTTTCATATTCATTGCAGGTGCGATAATTGAAATTAATTCGGTTAAACAGGAATGACTAGAATTTTTCAAATTGTTTTCTAAGTGACTTATGAAAAATCCTAATGATACTTCCTAATGGAAATTTATACTTTGATGGAATGTCTAGGTATTCTCGGCTTGATTTGTTTTAAGAAAAACTAGAAATTCAGCTTGCAGGTGTAGACCTTTTCCTAACAGAATTTCATAAAAAATTTTTGAGGCAGTTATGAGAATTCTTTGTAAATTAACTAGTTTTTCTTGTAAGTGAAAAAATATCACAAGGGTATGCAACAAGTTTTCCAAAATAAAATGTTAGAAATTCTGTAATATCGCACAAAGGCAGATTTCAGAGAATGCACTAGTTCTTAAAATTGAATTGAAAATTGTACACACATACATACATACATATACCGGGCTTATCCTCCCTATGGGAGGGTAGCCGACAGCAGGCCACAATCACCAAACTTAGTCACTAGGAGGCGAGAGAGGCAGCACTGGCCGCAACTGAACTGCCAGGATCAGCAGCAGCCCAGCACAACCACCTTCCACAGTCAGGCCCGACAGCAACAGCTGGTTTACCCCGACCGCTTCATTGAGTGCAGCTCCTCCCCCCGCTCATGACAGGTCAACCCCATCACACGCGGGCAGCTTCCAGTAACGCGTCAAAAATAAAATTACCTCCTTATACACTGCCCCCACTCACTTCTGTCCGCAGCCATCCCTCTCGCCACGTCCACAGTCAGACCCCTCTCATACAAAGCACGTCGCACCCCATCCATCCAACTCATCCGTGGTCTACCTCGCGCTCGAAGACCACTCACTTCCGACATATATATCTTTTTCACCAGCCGCTCAACATTCATTCTTTCAACATGCCCAAACCATCCAAGCACTCTTCCATCCACTCGCCTGCTGAACTTTTTTATAACACCCGTCTGCCCCCTAACAAACTCATTCCTGATCCTATCTCTTCTAGTTACTCCATACATGCTCCTCAAACACTTCATCTCAAACACATCCAACTTCCTCCTCTCAGCTGCTCTCAACCCCCAGGACTCTGCTCCATACAACAAAACTGGCACAATCAAACTTTCATACAGTCCCCTCTTAGCATTCATACTCAAACTCCTGCATTCAAAAACTTTCCTCATTGCACCCAATGTCTTACAACCTTCACTCACTCGATGCTTCACTTCTACTTCCATACTATCCTTAACAGTCACATCCGACCCGAGGTACCTAAACTGCTCTACCTCCTCAAAAAATTCCCCATTCAACCTCACATCCAAAGTTCCAAACACTCCACCTCTTGAACATCTCATCACCTTACTTTTATTCACATTTACCCTCAATTTCCGCCTTTCGCACACTCTACCAAACTCTGCAACCAGTCTCCTCAGTTTTTCCTCTGAATCAGCCACGAGCGCTGTATCATCTGCAAACAACAGCTGACACACTTCCCAATACATACCATTTCGTCCCACCAACTGCGCACCTTTTCCCAACACTCTGGCATTCACTTCTCTCACCACACCATCCATAAACAAATTAAACAACCACGGCAACATCACACATCCCTGTCTCACACCTGTCACAACTGGAAACCATTCACTCACCTCATTCCCTACTCTCACACATGCTCTGCTATCAATGTAGAAACTCTTGATCGCATTCAACAGTCTCCCACCCACTCCATACAAACTTACCACTTGCCATAGAGCCTCGCGATCCACTCTGTCATACGCCTTCTCTAGATCCATAAATGCCCAATATAAATCCTTTCCCTTTAATAAGTATTTTTCATTCACCTGCCTCACAGCAAACATTTGATCCACACAACCTCTACCACACCTAAAACCACACTGTTCTTCAGCAAGCACACGATCCGTCAACACTCTCACTCTTCCAATTAACACTCTTCCATACAGCTTCCCAACGACACTCAGTAGACTTATACCCCTAGAATTACTGCACTCATACCTGTCACCATTCCCCTTGTACAACGGAACTACGCACGCGCTACTCCAATCAACTGGCACTTTACTAGTCTCGAAACACACATTTAATAAACGCACCAACCATTCTACAACCACATTTCCTCCTTTCTTTAGACATTCAACCGTGCAGCCATCCAAACCTGGAGCTTTCCCATTTTTCATTTCATCCAACGCACATCTCGCCTCTGCACTTCTTATTCGACTTCTATTCACTTCACCAAACACAGGCATTCTAACATCACTTCCAACAGCTACTACTCTCGCAATCCTATCATCCCTCACGTTCAGCAGTTCCTCAAAATACTCCGCCCATCTCTTTCTCACATCACAACTCTCCACTAGCAGCCTACCATTTGCATCCTTCACTCTTGCCTCATTCTCCACCTGACCCTTCCTAATTCTCTTCACTTCCTTCTAGAAAACCTTCCTTCTCTCCATGAAATCCCCTCCCAACTTCCTCCCCCATTCCTCATCCGCCGCCCTCTTCGCTCTCCTTACCATTCTTTGTACCTCTTTCTTCCTCTCCTTATACTCTTCAAAATTTTGCTGGTTGCCTCGTTGCAGCCACCTTTCGAACGCCCCCCGCTTTCTTTTCACAGCCGCTCCTACTTCTCCGTTCCACCATACACTCCCCTTTCTAATCCCCCCTCCAACCTTCCTTACCCCACACACTTCCCTTGCACATTTTTCCACCGCATCTTTAAACATCTTCCATTCCCCTTCCACTCCACCCACCTCACTTTCCTTCACCCTCCCATACTCCACTTTCATCTTCTCCTGATACTCACACTCACGCTCAGAATCATGTAACTTGCTTACATTTAACACCTCCCTTCCACTCCTCCTTTTTACACCTCCCCACATTCCACTAACTCCAGCTTTCCTTCCACCAAATAATGACCCGAAATCCCATTCATCTCACCACGGAACACATGCACATCGAGCAAACGACTCATCACTCCCTTGCTAACCAAAATATAATCCATCAATGCTCTCTCCTCTATCACACCTCCATTCGTCCTCACATATGTATACTTGTTTATACTTTTTTTCTGAAACAAACTATTCCCAACCACTAACTCACTCTCCACACATAACCCCACCAAGAAATCCCCACTCTCATTCACCCCAGCTACTTCGTACTTACCAACAACACCATCCACCACCTCATCACCCACTCTTGCATTCAGGTCCCCCATCACCACAACTCAACAACCACTCCCCACTCAAGCCACACACTCGGACAATTTCTCCCAAAACTCCTCTCTCTCTTCCCCACTCCTCTCCGATCCCGGTCCGTACGCGCTCAAAAACACCCAGGACTCTTCCCCCCATTTCACTCGCACCCACATTATTCTTGATCACACCTCACCCCATTCAACTACTTTCTCTCTGATTCTTACACTCAATAGTATAGCCACACCCTCTCTTGCATGTTCCTCACGTACTCCAGACACTCTCCCTCCCACACTCCCAAACATCAACTCACCACTACCCTTCAATTTCGTCTCACTCAAGGCCAATACATCCATCTTCCGGTTTAACATCATTCTTCCGATCTCCTCCTTCTTGCTCTCAGTTGCTCTACTTCCACACCCCCTTACATTCAAAGATCCTAGTACAAGGGTTTGAGTGGTCTTTCGACCTCTCTCACCCCCTTGATTGGCCTGCTGCCTCTCGGGAAAATCATTACAGAGAAGGGGATCCCCAGTCCCCTCGCTCCGTCCACTCTAGTCGCCTCTTACGACACGCAGCGGACCACGGTGGGAGAATTCTAACCTAAATTCTAAATTGAAAATTGTACCCAAGAAAAAATTGTACCCAAGCAAAAATTGTACCCAAGCACAAATTGTACCTAAGCAAAAATTGTACCCAAGCAAAAATTGTACCCAAGCAAAAATTGTACCCAAGCAGAAATTGTACCCAAGCAAAAAGTGTACCCAGGCAAAAATTGTACCCAAGCAAAAGTTGCACAAAATTCCTGCAACTTCATCATTTAAAAGCCTAAATTCCCACCAGGAGTTTCTACAAAAAATCCCTTTGAAAAATGTTAAAAAAATGCTATGGCAATCTTGTTCAAATGAAGTAATTTCAATTATTAAACTTGCTAGACGTACTTCATGTGGCATGGGAAATAACAAAACTCTGATTGTTGTTACACGTTTCTTTGAAAAATATTGCATGTTTGCTCGGGTACAATTTTTAACGAAATTCTAAGAACTGCTGCGTTCACTGAAATCTGAGTATTTACTCGGGGATAAAATTTTACTCATCTTTCAGATATTTATTTTGATTTGTAAATTTTTCAAAAGGGTACACCCTTAGAATTATATAAAAAACATGAAAAAAGAGTAAATTTTTTTGTTATTTTTGTTAATTATCAATTATTAATCAAGATTATTAATCGATTATTAGTCACGATAAGCCCATTCGATGAGTTATAGTAAATGATAAATTTCAAATCTTGGCTGCAGAATTTCCTGGAAAAATACTGCAAGCTTGCAGGGGCACCATTTTCGGGAAAATTTTGATAACTTGTATTTTCTTAGCTACAATCTTAGCTAC
This sequence comes from Morinoia aosen, assembly GCA_030386875.1. Classification (NCBI taxonomy): domain Eukaryota; kingdom Metazoa; phylum Arthropoda; class Malacostraca; order Amphipoda; family Talitridae; genus Morinoia; species Morinoia aosen. The sequence goes on from CM059566.1 coordinate 31,371,916, forward strand.
AATATTTATTCATGGAATGAATTATTCAACTTCCAGATATTTATTTTAAAGCCTGAATCTTCCATTTAGTGTACTGTTTGGTTTTTCTGGAGAAAAGAAAAAGAATTCTTCGTCATTGTATTTCAAACGAATTAATTTCGATTACTAAGCACGTCAAACGCACTCGATGTGTCATGGAAAATGGTGAAACCTTAATTTTTGCGGATATGCTATATACCTAGTGGTACACATACGTACCACTACGTAGTGGTACACATCCAGTGGTACACATACGTACCACTACGTAGTGGTACACATCCAGTGGTACACATACGTACCACTGCGTAGTGGTACACATCCAGTGGTACACATACGTACCACTGCGTAGTGGTACACATCCAGTGGTACACATACGTACCACTACGTAGTGGTACACATCCAGTGGTACACATACGTACCACTGCGTAGTGGTACACATCCAGTGGTACACATACGTACCACTACGTAGTGGTACACATCCAGTGGTACACATACGTACCACTGCGTAGTGGTACACATCCAGTGGTACACATACGTACCACTGCGTAGTGGTACACATCCAGTGGTACACATACGTACCACTGCGTAGTGGTACACATCCAGTGGTACACATACGTACCACTGCGTAGTGGTACACATCCAGTGGTACACATACGTACCACTGCGTAGTGGTACACATTCAGTGGTACACATATGTACCAATACGAAGTCAACGTGTCTGTTTGCCTAACTCGACCGAATTGTAGAGAAATATAAAAAGAAAGAAAAGAAAACCAGTTTATTTACAATAAAGTTGATACATCAAATGTAGAATATTGGTTTTTACAATATAAAAACCGAAAATGCGCTACCGATTTTTGCCTGAACCTGTAGCGCCACTAGTACTTTTACTTAAAAATGGCGGCAACGAAAACAGTTTACAGTTTGAAATTGTAAATAATTATATCAACGGTTCCGCCCAGGCCTGTACATTCCAAATTTTAAAAACTGTAGCATCGAAATCTAGGAGCTATGGTACAAAAATTTAAAAAAAAGCGTTTACTCTCTGAAAATAGTGAATCGTTAATTCATGTACTAATATTTTTGCCTTTATGTTGCCTCATTTAATTATTTTCTGACTTATAATTATTACATTGTATTTACTTACTAGATTTTTACTCCGTATTTCTTTATATCCTTACTTATCATTATATTTTTCTCATTTTATCATTTTTCAACTATTTTCATTGATTGTATTTAAATATAAACCTAATTTCGCCTGTATCTTTTCCAGCTTGTTCGAAAGCTCAGCGTCTGGGAGATCCAATCACATGCTTGCACGAGTTTTTCTATCGCCTCCAATACTACATCATTATTATATACAACTCCTCCTATTTCAATAATTATCATTATATACAACGCCTCCTATTTTAATCATTATCATTATATACAACGCCTCCTATTTTAATCATTATCATTATATACAACGCCTCCTATTTTAATCATTATCATTATATACAACGCCTCCTTTTTTAATCATTATCATTATATACAACGCCTCCTTTTTTTATCATTATCATTATATACAACGCCTCCTTTTTTAATCATTATCATTATATACAACGCCTCCTTTTTTTATCATTATCATTATATACAACGCCTCCTTTTTTAATCATTATCATTATATACAACGCCTCCTTTTTTAATCATTATCATTATATACAATGCCTCCAATATTAATCATCATTAAAATATGCAACGCCTTCAATATTAATCATTACTACTATATACAATGCCTCCAATATTAATCATCATTACTAAACACAACGCCTCCAATATTAATCATTATTACTATACACAACGCCTCCAATATTAATCATTACTACTGTATACAATGCCTCCAATATTAATCATCATTACTAAACACAACGCCTCCAATATTAATCATCATTACTATACACAACACCTCCAATATTAATCATCATTACTATACACAACACCTCCAATATTAATAATCTCACAGCCTATAACACCATTCTTGTGTGCCAACGAAACCTTTACAGACTTACAGACAATAATCAAACCACGATCTCATCAATACATATCCCAGTTGGTAATAAAAAAGAACCCTCAGGACCTTCTGTATTCAACGCACACGAGCGCGAAACAAAAAACGGACTCGAGCACGAAAAAAAAAAATTGCGGTTTCAATTGCGGTGAAAAGAGCAAAATTCGAAAGAGCAGCACAATGAACTTTTGTTTTGCTCCACAATGACGCTTGCAGAGAGCTTTGTGGCTTCTCTTCAGTTCGAATTAAAAGATTTGTGCTCAGGCTGCGATAGGAATGACATTTATTGGTTTGGTGCCCGAGGGTGTGCAGTCTTTGTTATCAAACGAGCCTTGATAATAATCAGCCCTGTTTTACGGCAGTTCAGTGCAGTTTTACGGCAGTTCAGCGCAGTTTTACGGCAGTTCAGCGCACTATTACAGCAGTTCAGCGCAGTCGTTATTATCAAACGAGCATTATAAAAAATCAGCGCAGTATTACAGCAGTTTAGGGCAGTATTACAGCAGTTCAGCGCAGTATTACAGCAGTTCAGGGCAGTATTACAGCAGTTCAGCGCAGTATTACAGCAGTTCAGCGCAGTCGTTAAAACCAAATGAGCATTATAAAATCAGCACAATATTACAGCAGTTCAGCGCAGTATTACAGCAGTTCAGCGCAGTATTACAGCAGTTCAGCGCAGTCGTTAAAACCAAATGAGCATTATAAAATCAGCACAATATTACAGCAGTTCAGCGCAGTATTACAGCAGTTCAGAGCAGTCATTATAAAACGAGCGACATAAAAAATCAGCGCAGTATTACAGCAGTTCAGCGCAGTATTACAGCAGTTCAGCGCAGTATTACAGCAGTTCAGCGCAGTCATTATCAAACGAGCAACATAAAAAATCAGCGCAGTATTACAGCAGTTCAGCGCAGTATTACAGAAGTTCAGCGCAGTCATTATCAAACGAGCAACATAGAAAATCAGCGCAGTATTACATCAGTTCAGCGCAGTATTACAGAAGTTCAGCGCAGTCATTATCAAACGAGCAACATAAAAAATCAGCGCAGTATTCAGCAGTTCAGTGCAGTATTACAGAAGTTCAGCGCAGTCATTATCAAACGAGCAACATAGAAAATCAGCGCAGTATTACAGCAGTTCAGCGCAGTATTACAGAAGTTCAGCGCAGTCATTATCAAACGAGCAACATAGAAAATCAGCGCAGTATTACATCAGTTCAGCGCAGGTATTATCAAACGAGCAACATAAAAAATCAGCGCAGTATTACAGAAGTTCAGCGCAGTCATTATCAAACGAGCAACATCGAAAATCAGCGCAGTATTACATCAGTTCAGCGCAGGTATTATCAAACGAGCAACATAAAAAATCAGCGCAGTATTACAGAAGTTCAGCGCAGTCATTATCAAACGAGCAACATAGAAAATCAGCGCAGTATTACAGCAGTTCAGCGCAGTCATTATCAAACGAGCAACATAAAAAATCAGCGCAGTATTACAGCAGTTCAGCGCAGTATTACAGAAGTTCAGCGCAGTCATTATCAAACGAGCAACATAGAAAATCAGCGCAGTATTACAGCAGTTCAGCGCAGTCATTATCAAACGAGCAACATAAAAAATCAGCGCAGTATTACATCAGTTCAGCGCAGTATTACAGCAGTTCAGCGCAGTATTACAGCAGTTCAGCGCAGTCATTATCAAACGAGCAACATAGCAAATCAGCGCAGTATTACAGCAGTTCAGCGCAGTATTACAGCAGTTCAGCGCAGTGACAATACTGCACCATACAGACACCGTGTTCGCTTTTGAAGCAGTCCTCCTGCACCGCGGCTGCGTGTGTCACTGCAGTAATTCTGCCAATTGACTCCATTGGTCGGAAAAGAATCGCCGTTGTCGACTGTACAGTAGTGTCCTCTATTGATTGACCCATTGTCTTATGGTAGTATGACCTATTGTGTCTTATGGTAGTATGACCTATGGTGTCTTATGGTCGTATGACCTGTTGTGTCTTATGGTAGTATGACCTATGGTGTCTTATGGTAGTATGACCTATTGTGTCTTATGGTCGTATGACCTGTTGTGTCTTATGGTAGTATGACCTATTGTGTCTTATGGTCGTATGACCTGTTGTGTCTTATGGTCGTATGACCTGTTGTGTCTTATGGTCGTATGACCTATTGTGTCTTATGGTAGTATGACCTATGGTGTCTTATGGTAGTATGACCTATTGTGTCTTATGGTCGTATGACCTATGGTGTCTTATGGTAGTATGACCTATTGTGTCTTATGGTCGTATGACCTATGGTGTCTTATGGTCGTATGACCTGTTGTGTCTTATGGTAGTATGACCTATGGTGTCTTATGGTCGTATGACCTGTTGTGTCTTATGGTAGTATGACCTGTTGTGTCTTATGGTCGTATGACCTATGGTGTCTTATGGTAGTATGACCTGTTGTGTCTTATGGTCGTATGACCTATGGTGTCTTATGGTCGTATGACCTATTGTGTCTTATGGTCGTATGACCTGTTGTGTCTTATGGTCGTATGACCTGTTGTGTCTTATGGTAGTATGACCTATTGTGTCTTATGGTCGTATGACCTGTTGTGTCTTATGGTAGTATGACCTGTTGTGTCTTATGGTAGTATGACCTATGGTGTCTTATGGTCGTATGACCTATGGTGTCTTATGGTAGTATGACCTGTTGTGTCTTATGGTAGTATGACCTATGGTGTCTTATGGTCGTATGACCTATTGTGTCTTATGGTAGTATGACCTGTTGTGTCTTATGGTAGTATGACCTATGGTGTCTTATGGTCGTATGACCTGTTGTGTCTTATGGTAGTATGACCTGTTGTGTCTTATGGTAGTATGACCTATGGTGTCTTATGGTAGTATGACCTATTGTGTCTTATGGTCGTATGACCTGTTGTGTCTTATGGTAGTATGACCTGTTGTGTCTTATGGTAGTATGACCTATGGTGTCTTATGGTCGTATGACCTATGGTGTCTTATGGTAGTATGACCTGTTGTGTCTTATGGTAGTATGACCTATGGTGTCTTATGGTCGTATGACCTATGGTGTCTTATGGTAGTATGACCTGTTGTGTCTTATGGTAGTATGACCTGTTGTGTCTTATGGTCGTATGACCTGTTGTGTCTTATGGTAGTATGACCTATTGTGTCTTATGGTCGTATGACCTATTGTGTCTTATGGTAGTATGACCTATGGTGTCTTATGGTCGTATGACCTGTTGTGTCTTATGGTCGTATGACCTGTTGTGTCTTATGGTAGTATGACCTATTGTGTCTTATGGTAGTATGACCTATGGTGTCTTATGGTCGTATGACCTGTTGTGTCTTATGGTAGTATGACCTATGGTGTCTTATGGTAGTATGACCTATTGTGTCTTATGGTCGTATGACCTGTTGTGTCTTATGGTAGTATGACCTATGGTGTCTTATGGTCGTATGACCTGTTGTGTCTTATGGTAGTATGACCTATTGTGTCTTATGGTAGTATGACCTATGGTGTCTTATGGTCGTATGACCTGTTGTGTCTTATGGTAGTATGACCTATGGTGTCTTATGGTAGTATGACCTATGGTGTCTTATGGTCGTATGACCTATTGTGTCTTATGGTAGTATGACCTATGGTGTCTTATGGTAGTATGACCTATTGTGTCTTATGGTAGTATGACCTATTGTGTCTTATGGTAGTATGACCTATTATGTCTTATGGTGGTATGACCTATTGTGTCTAATGGTAGCATAACCTATTGTGTCTTATAAAAGTATGTAGTCATGTTTTCATTTTTATGTTGAAATTTGAATATTACTTCATATTGCGCCTCGTTTGAGTGTGCGTAGTGCTTAACCCTGTTGGAAAGTCCACAGTTTTATTTAGAAGCACTTTTCTTTGTAAGTTAGAATGGACTCAGGATATGAATATAAATGCACAATTTCCATAATTTCTCCACACTTTACAATATATTACCCCAATTTACCCTACCACGTGTTTTAAAGCATAGTTGTTATAAAAAATAATTTAAATTGAATTCCCAGATTTTCTACGCCTTTATGTTACCACAATCTGCAATACTTAGGTACGTAATAAATAAAATTATTTATATACCATTTCCTGATTTTCTACACAATTTGCATTAACACCATTTCACTCACCACAAATTGTGATTTACAGAGTTTTTACAAATATTATTGTTTTGTTCATAAGGCGACACTTTCATCTTATGTACAATACTTGATGATTCACAGGCAAAACTTCCAAATTTATCACCTTTATTTTGAACGTGATACTTTATGTATATTTTTTCACAGGAAAATGTAAAAATGTTTAAAAGTTAAAACATTTTTATATGTACGAGCCACGTGCTAAATGTAAAGTTTGCATGTTATCCACATTTGAAAACTTTAAGAGCGAAACAACTTTTTTCATGCAGCTTCGGTGTATTTGAAACTGTGTACAGAGTATTGTACATCTGGCATGAAATTGTGACGTGTCTTTTTTGTTCAACAACAAAAATAGCTGTTGCAACACCACCACCATCACTCACAACCTACAATATCACTACCACAACACGGGCAGTTACTATTCACCACAACACCCACCAAACCACCATCTCAACACGCACCACACCCCCACACCATCACTCACCTCACCACACACCACCACTCACCACACCACCACTCACCACACACCACCACTCACCACACCACCACTCACCACACCACCACTCACCTCACCACACCACCACTGACCACACCACCACTCACCTCACCACACACCACCACTCACCACACCACCACTCACCTCACCACACACCACTCACCACACCACCACACCACCACCACTCACCACACCACCACTCACCACACCACCACTCACCTCACCACACACCACTCACCACACCACCACACCACCACCACTCACCACACCACCACCACTCACCACACCACCACTCACCACACACCACCACTTACCACAAATGAACACATACCAGAAACATCAGACGCAAGTAAGGCTGTAATGGCAGACGTCCCTGATTGCATTGCTCAGCCCCCTAATGTGCGGGGGGGGGATTAATGTATGTGGGGGGAGGTAACAACTGGGGGGGGGGGCTAAAGGGGAAGACGTGAGGGACGGAATGGGGGTGGGGAACGAGGGCTGGGAGGAGGAGAGTGAAAAGTTTTGCAGCGTCTCCGTAGATTTTTTTGCGGAATAAACTTCGTGCGTAATTTTCAGAATTTTTCGTAGATCTTCACGTGAAGTGAGTAATTTTTCGTAGATCTTCGTGCAGCACTGAGCGATAATTTATGTGAATAATTTTTCGTAAATCTTAGTGCAGCACTGAGCGATAATTTATGTGAATAATTTTTCGTAAATCTTAGTGCAGCACTGAGCGATAATTTATGTGAATAATTTTTCGTAAATCTTAGTGCAGCACTGAGCGATAATTTATGTGAATAATTTTTCGTACATCTTCGTGCGGCACTGAGCGATAATTTATGTGAATAATTTTTCGTAAATCTTAGTGCAGCACTGAGCGATAATTTATGTGAATAATTTTTCGTACATCTTCGTGCGGAACTGAGCGATAATTTATGTGAATAATTTTTCGTAAATCTTAGTGCAGCACTGAGCGATAATTTATGTGAATAATTTTTCGTAAATCTTAGTGCAGCACTGAGCGATAATTTATGTGAATAATTTTTCGTAAATCTTAGTGCAGCACTGAGCGATAATTTATGTGAATAATTTTCCGTACATCTTCGTGCGGCACTGAGCGATAATTTATGTGAATAATTTTTCGTGAATCTTAGTGCAGCACTGAGCAATTTATGCGAATTTTTCAGTGATATTTCTGCTATGATATAGTTTTTAGAAACCGAAATATTTTTCAGTTCTTCCGCTGCAGGTTTGCGATCACATTAAGCAAAAAGCAGGTAGCACAACACGAGCCATCGGATACAAGATAGTTCTCTTTATATAGTGAAATATTGATTTATCGATTTCTTAGCAATTTTCTTAACTTATGCGTAATTCTGCATTTTATCTATCATTTTCTTTATTTATACGGGATTCTGCATTTTATTCGCTATTTATTTATATATGCGGGTTTCTGCGTTTTATTCGCTATTTATTTATATATACGGGAATCTGCGTTTTATTCGCTTCGTTTTTATTTATACGGGATTCTGCGTTTTATTCGCTATTTAAAAATCTTATCCCTTTGCTTGAATCGCAATGCTAATAGAAATTTAAAAGCGAAGAAAATGCTGATAAAACTAGTCATATTCACTCAAATTGAGAAGAAACAAAATCGAAAACGTTTCGGAGTCCAGCTCCATCTTCAGTTCTGTAAAATACAAAGAATTCAAGAAAGTACAAAAAGTACAAACATTACAAAGAATACAAGCAATACAAAAAGTAAAAAACAATTGTATCAACAAAAAGATAAATAAACGTCAAACTAGCAAAAAAGTAACGAAAAAATACACACTATGAATTTACTATTTGAAGGGGATAGGAACTAAGCATATTATTTAGGGAAGGTTTTTCTTTAAAAATATGAAGGGATTCTAAAATTCGTAGGTCAAACTCATTAGGAGCGCTATCAATGACTTTAAAATCTTCCTCACGAACTACTATATTGCACTGTTCAGCATGGCTGCGTACGGCTGAATGAGGAGGATGTGCAAGTAAGTTGCTGGTACGGTGGCTCCTACCGCGGTGTTCTGCTATTCTTGTGTAAATACTGCGTGACGTCATCCCGACGTACGCCGATGTGCACTGCACACAACTATATTTATAAATGACACAAGAACGCATTAGACCAGGGGTGGATTCCTTGTGCCGAAAAAAAGAACCTATTTTTGCCTTATTAATCAAAATTACACGCAGGTTGATAGTAGGAATATAAGAATGGCGCAAGTTTTGTAACATCTGTTTATCGTAAGCCAACATTTACTGGTTTGGGTACTAGTTTTTTTAGTTTCTGTCATAAAATTTTCAAGGTAAACGGAATAAAGACTCTGTTAAATAGGGCTTATAATATATGTTCATCGTTTAATGATATACATGCGGAATTTGATTTTTTACGAGATTTCTTCTATAAAAATGGTTTTCCTATAGGAATTGTAAACTCCCAAATTAAAAAGTTTTTATCTGGAAAATATTCTCAGTCGAACATTGATGTCAGATCCGATAGTTTTCTTTACTGCACTCTACCCTATTTTGGTACCCCATCTGAGAAACTGGCCCGTGAATTAAAGTCTCTTTTTGATAGGTATATTCCTACTATCAACCTGCGTGTAATTTTGATTAATAAGGCAAAAATAGGTTCTTTTTTTCGGCACAAGGAATCCACCCCTGGTCTAATGCGTTCTTGTGTCATTTATAAATATAGTTGTGTGCAGTGCACATCGGCGTACGTCGGGATGACGTCACGCAGTATTTACACAAGAATAGCAGAACACCGCGGTAGGAGCCACCGTACCAGCAACTTACTTGCACATCCTCCTCATTCAGCCGTACGCAGCCATGCTGAACAGTGCAATATAGTAGTTCGTGAGGAAGATTTTAAAGTCATTGATAGCGCTCCTAATGAGTTTGACCTACGAATTTTAGAATCCCTTCATATTTTTAAAGAAAAACCTTCCCTAAATAATATGCTTAGTTCCTATCCCCTTCAAATAGTAAATTCATAGTGTGTATTTTTTCGTTATTTTTTTGCTAGTTTGACGTTTATTTATCTTTTTGTTGATACAATTGTTTTTTACTTTTTGTATTGCTTGTATTCTTTGTAATGTTTGTACTTTTTGTACTTTCTTGAATTCTTTGTATTTTACAGAACTGAAGATGGAGCTGGACTCCGAAACGTTTTCGATTTTGTTTCTTCTCAATTTGAGTGAATATGACTAGTTTTATCAGCATTTTCTTCGCTTTTAAATTTCTATTCGCTATTTATTTATATATGCGGGTTTCTGCGTTTTATTCGCTATTTATTTATATATACGGGAATCTGCGTTTTATTCGCTACGTTTTTATTTATATGGGATTCTGCGTTCTATCGTTTTTTTTATTTATACAGAATTCTGCGTTTATTTTTTTTAACTATACATGATTTTGCGTTTTATTCGCTATTTTCTTTATTTATACGGGATTCTGCGTTCTGCTTGTATCTCTCTTCGAATTTTTAGTATACGAAAGGCCTAAAATAATTCCGCTTCATTGAAGGGAATATTTTACAGCTTTAATTTTACTTTGCACTTTACTATTTAATATATTATATAAATAATAATATATTTAATTGCTCTTCATTGTTTATTTCAATTGGATTAATTGGGTTAATTCTCAATTGCGTAGCATTTATTTTCATTTCCATTGTGTTGATAATTAATTACTTGATAGAGTTAATATTTATTTGATTTATAGTGTCGATATTTAATAATTTTGATGTGTTCATATTCAATAGTTTTATTTACTTATTTTTTTTATTTATTTTATAGAATAATTTTTTACCTGCTCTTCAGTGTTGTAGGCTTGAATTATAATTATAATTTATTTTCAATTGCATTAACGGATTAAAATACTTCAATGTGAAATGAATCGTTTGGTCGTTGACTTGGTTGTTGACATGTTGACATGGTTTTTTACATGTTGACATGGTTGTTGACTTGTTGACATGGTTGTTGACATGTTGACATGGTTGTTGACATGTTGACATGGTTGTTGACTTGTTGACATGGTTGTTGACATGTTGACATGGTTATTGACATGTTGACATGGTTGTTGACATTTTGACATGGTTATTGACATGTTGACATGGTTGTTGACATGTTGACATGGTTGTTGACATGTTGACATGGTTGTTGACATGTTGACATGGTTGTTGACATGTTGACATGGTTTTTTACATGTTGACATGGTTTTTTACATGTTGACATGGTTGTTGACTTGTTGACATGGTTGTTGACATGTTGACATGGTTGTTGACATGTTGACATGGTTGTTGACTTGTTGACATGGTTGTTGACATGTTGACATGGTTGTTGACATGTTGACATGGTTGTTGACATGTTGACATGGTTGTTGATATGTTGACATGGTTGTTGACATGTTGACATGGTTGTTGACTTGTTGACATGGTTGTTGACATGTTGAAATGGTTGTTGACATGTTGACATGGTTGTTGACATGTTGACATGGTTGTTGACATGTTGACATGGTTGTTGACATGTTGACATGGTTGTTGATATGTTGACATGGTTGTTAACATGTTGACATGGTTGTTGACATGTTGACATGGTTGTTGACTTGTTGACATGGTTGTTGACATGTTGACATGGTTGTTGACTTGTTGACATGGTTGTTGACATGTTGACATGGTTGTTGACATGTTGACATGGTTGTTGACATGTTGACATGGTTGTTGATATGTTGACATGGTTGTTGACATGTTGACATGGTTGTTGACATGTTGACATGGTTGTTGACATGTTGACATGGTTGTTGACATGTTGACATGGTTGTTGACATGTTGACATGGTTGTTGACATGTTGACATGGTTGTTGACATGTTGACATGGTTTTTAACATGTTGACATGGTTGTTGACATGTTGACATGGTTGTTGACATGTTGACATTGTTGTTGACATGTTGACATGGTTGTTGACATGTTGACATGGTTGTTGACATGTTGACATGGTTGTTGACATGTTGACATGGTTGTTGACTTGTTGACATGGTTGTTGACATGTTGACATGGTTGTTGACATGTTGACATGGTTGTTGACATGTTGACATGGTTGTTGACAGGTTGACATGGGTGTTGACATGTTGACATGGTTGTTGACATGTTATTATTAAGATAAAATAATGAATTTGCCGTCAACATTAACCTAACGTTCCCGTCAACAATGGGAACAACATCCCTGTCAACATTAAGCACAACATCCCTGTCAACATTAGACATTTTACACGAGAATTTTCCCTTGTGATCCGGGACTTGAAGTCGACAAGATGGCGGCGCGTGATATTTTTAGATTCTCCAGGGAATTTCATATTTGCTTTTCTTTTAAAGCGAATAAAAATATCAATTGAACTGAATTATTTTTGCAGGCCAGAGAGTGAAGAAACGCTGGAAGTTTTTCTTTTGCGTCACTCGTAATAATTCGCTGTAAATGCATAGGAAATGAACAAGAAAACGGACTTACGAGGAAAATGAAATGAAGCATAGTAGAAATGAATAAATGTCGAAATAAAGCATAATAGAAATAAAGAAAATATAAATAATGAACAATAAAAATAGAAAACAATAGAAATAAAACATACATACATACATATACCGGGCTTATCCTCCCCATGGGAGGGTAGCCGACAGCAGGCCACAATCGCCACACTTTGTCACTAGGAGGCGAGAGAGGCAGCACCGGCCGCACCAGAACTGCCAGGATCAGCAGCAGCCCAGCACAACCACCTTCCACAGTCAGGCCCGACAGCAACAGCTGGTTTACCCCGACCGCTTCATTGAGTGCAGCCCCTCCCCCCGCACATGACAGGTCAACCCCATCACACGCGGGCAGCTTCCAGTACCTCGTCAAAAATAAAATTACCTCATTATACACTGCCCCCACTCACTTCTGTCCGCAGCCATCCCTCTCGCCACGTCCACAGTCAGACCCCTCTCATACAAAGCACGTCGCACCCCATCCATCCAACTCATCCGTGGTCTACCTCGCGCTCGAAGACCACTCACTTCCGACATATATATCTTTTTCACCAGCCGCTCAACATTCATTCTTTCAACATGCCCAAACCATCCAAGCACTCTTTCATCCACTCGCCTGCTCAACTTTTTGATAACACCCGTCTGCCCCCTAACCAACTCATTCCTGATCCTATCTCTTCTAGTTACTCCATACATGCTCCTCAAACACTTCATCTCAAACACATCCAACTTCCTCCTCTCAGCTGCTCTCAACCCCCAGGACTCTGCTCCATACAACAAAACTGGCACAATCAAACTTTCATACAGTCCCCTTTTAGCATTCATAATAAAAAAATAAAAATAAATAAAACATACCAAAGATAAAGTGCAATAGAAATAAAGTATTAGAGAAATTAAGAATAATGGAAATAAAGATCACATTAATGCGAGCACAAATTTTAAAAATGAAGAAACTATTAGCTAACGAAGTACCGCTTGCTGCAAAAAATTAAACTACGGAGAAATTCTCATAAAAATGAATTCTAAAATAATTTTGCAGATAAAATGAACAATATATATGTATTCATCGCACGCTAGGTCACTATGAATATATCATTGATATTTGATACAGCGATACCTTGCAGATTTCTCTTAAAATGTTTGTCGTTTTGCACAAAGTGAGCTGTAGCTTATAAGCAAGATGCAATTTACAAGAACGTAATTGTGGAGTAGAAAAAGAATAATTTTACCCGTCGTTAATTCTTTCGAGTTTTATTAATTTCGTTTACTGTGGTACTTGTAACTCAAATGTATTGTGACTGAGGACTAAATATTTAGAAAAATGTATATAGGCTAAACGTCCTTATTTCACCTATATAGAAAAAATAGTAAGACGGCAACAAACGGCTGTATTCAAACCTTAGATGTAATTTCCATAGACTGACGACTTAACCCTTTCGGTACGATAATTCAAATGGTTTGGGTAAAAACATCCAGGGAAAAAATTTGTCATTACCCTGAATGATCAGTGAAAATTTCCTAGTGTGGGTGCTTTTAGCTTAAGCAAGTGCTTACTTCTTTATTTTAATTTTAAAATTTTTTGAATCTTTGAAGCTCCATGCTTTGCGACATAAATTTGTGATGTTGATGATACAGTTTTGTATTTACGAAGAAATTATTTATAAGTTTTTGCCGGAATTTACCAGAAATAAAGAAAGTTCAGAAACAACTTGCTCAAGTTAATTGTAAAGGGTATTGAATGTGATGCACGGACCCTGTAGCAGGAACTTACGCGTGCCTATGCTATAGGGTCCTAATGTAGCCTATGGTAATTTACATTTGCAGGCTTCTGGAATTGTTCAAAAACTAGTTTAAAGAATTTTTGTAATTTCCCTAATTTTGTTATTTACTCCAAAATATTCCCTCACTAGTTAAATTACTTTAAAACTAGGTTAGATGCCCTAAACTGGAAGCACTAGCCAACTTGGCACTGGAGTAGCCGTTAGTACCGAAAGGGTTAATAAATGTCATAGATAATCACTGATACTTAAATACTGGGAGTAATATCCGTAGATTTACAATTTTTCAAAAATCATGTAATTGAGACAATAAAGTTACGTTTTTATTCCTCAAAACCAACTTGTAAAGGAAATAATTGATCGTATTTAATTTTTAATTCTCTAATATGTCTTGTGAATATAATTCCGCATGAAATGCATGAATAGCAAACTAGAATTTCAAAATCCATGTGCCGGGCTTAGGCCTATAAAAGCGTAGGCTTCCTCATGGTTGTTGATTTTTTCAAGCATTTAATGTTTGAATTTTACTCTTTTGGGACATATTTTCTTTAATGGGATACTGGCTGTGCAGCGTGGATGTGTGTGTGTGTTTTGTGTGTGTGTGTGTGCGTGTGTGTTGTGTGTGTGTGTGTGTTGTGTGTGTGTGTGTTGTGTGTGTATGTATGTGTGTGTGTGTGTGTGTGTTGTGTGTGTGTGTGTGTCAGGGGGCACGGATTATACTTTCATACACTGGATACTTCTAATATTTTCAGTTATATTGTATTATTAGTATGATAATATTATTCTAGAGCGCTAAATATGAATCAAGAATGAGCACTCTAGAGCACACGACAAGCAATATTAGACCAGCCATGTTAAACCGGCAATATTAGACCAGCAGTGTTAGACCAGCAATATTAGACCAGAAATATCAGGCCAGATATATTACACTAGAAATATTAGACCAGAAATATTAGACCAGAAATATTAGACCAGAAATATTAGACCAGCAATATTAGACCAGCAATGTTAGACCAGCAATGTTAAACCGGCAATATCAGACCAACAATGTTAGACCAGCAATGTTAAACCGGCAATATTAGACCAGCAATGTTAGACCAAAAATATTAGACCAGAAATATCAGGCCAGAAATATTACACCAAAAATATTAGACCAGAAATATTAGACCAGAAATATTAGACCAGCAATATTAGACCAGCAATATTAGACCAGCAATGTTAGACCAGAAATGTTAAACCGGGAATGTTAAACCGGCAATATTAGACCAGCAATGTTAGACCAGCAATATTAGACCAGAAATATCAGGCCAGATATATTAAACCAGAAATATTAGACCAGAAATATTAGACCAGAAATATTAGACCAGCAATGTTAGACCAGCAATGTTAGACCAGCAATATTAGACCAGCAATATTAGACCAGCAATATTAGACCAGTAATATCAGACCAGACATATTAGACCAGAAATATTAGACCAGCAATATTAGACCAGTAATATTAGACCAGCATTGTTAGACCAGCAATATTAAACCAGAAATATTAGAACAGAAATATTAGAACAGAAATATTAGACCAGCAATATTACACCAGCAATATTAGACCAGCAATTTTAGACCAGCAATATTAGACAAGCAATGTTAGACCAGCAATATTAGACCAGAAATACTAGACCAGAAAAATTAGTCAAGAAATATAAGACCAGCAATATTAGACCAGCAATATGAAACCAGCAATATTAGACCAGCAATAAAAACCATCAATATTAGACCAGCAATATAAAACCAGCATTATTAGACCAGCAATAAAAACCCTCGATATTCGGCCAGCAATAAAAACCATCAAAATTAGACCAGCAATATTAGACCAGCAATATAAAACCAGCAATATTAGACCAGCAATAAAAACCATCAATATTAGACCAGCAATATTAAACCAGCAATATAAAACCAGCAATATCAGACCAGCAATAAAAACTATCAATATTAGACCAGCAATAAAAACCATCAATATTAGACCATCAATATTAGACCAGTAATAAAAACCATCTACATTAGACCAGCAATATTAGACCAGCAATTCAAAACCAGCAATGTTAGACCAGCGATAAAAACCAGTAATATTAGACCAGCAATGAAAAACCATCAATATTAGACCAGCAATATAAAACCATCAATATTAGACCAAAAATAAAAACCATAAATATTAGACCAGCAATATAAAACCAGCATTATTAGACCAGCAATATAAAACCATCAATATTAGACCAGCAATATAAAACCCTCAATATTAAACCAGCAATATAAAACCATCAATATTAGACCAGCAATAAAAACCAGCAATATTAGACCAGCAATAAAAAACATCAATATTAGACCAGCAATAAAAAGCATCAATATTAGACCAGCAATAAAAACCATCAATATTAAACCAGCAATAAAAGCCAATCAATATTAGACCAGCAATAAAAACCAGCAATATTAGACCAGCAATAAAAACCATCAATATTAGACCAGCAATAAAAACCATCAATATTCGACCAGCAATGAAAACCATCAATATTAGACCAACAATAAAAACCATCAATATTAGACCAGCAATAAAAACCATCAATATTCGATCAGCAATAAAAACCATAATATTAGACCAGCAATAAAACCCATCCATATTCGACCAGCAATAAAACCAATCAATATTAGACCAGCAATAAAAAACCATCAATATTCGACCAGCAATAAAAACCATCAATATTCGACCAGCAATATTAGACCAGAAATAAAAACCATCAATATTAGACCAGCAATAAAAACCATCAATATTCGACCAGCAATAAAAACCATCAATATTAGACCAGCAATAAATAACATCAATATTAGAACAGCAATAAAAACTATCAATATTAGACCAGCAATATAAAACCAGCAATATTGCACCAGCAACATTAAGACAGCATTATAAGACAGGTCGGAATTTTCATTAAGAAAAATGTCACATTTTTCCAGCAGGTATTCTCGGCAGAATTTTGCGGCAGACAAATTACTTCGCGGTAATTTTCTATTCACAAAAAATTAAGCTCAAGCAAACATGATGTAGACCTAGTCATCAAAAACTTAAGCCTTGGCCAAAAAAATATTGAACCTTATATCCTAAATACAGGAACTTAGGTTTTGAAAAGATGTCTCTATGAGAAAAATTCATTAATATTAAAATTAAAATTACTAATGTTAAAACAATTTCGTAAGCTATATGAAGAACTTATACTTCAAAAAGTTGTATCACAGTGCGAAATTTTTACGACATGGATCTAAAGGCCCCCTCACACGTACAAATATGTCGGCAGACAATCTGAACTGAGTTTGGTTGGTCGGTCTCAAGGCCCTCACACGATGCAAACAACACACTGCAAACTTGACAGAGACTGGCCGTGGAGGGAGTATATATGGAGGGAGTATAGCCGTCTGTGAAGAGAACCAATTTTTGAGATTTCTCTTCTGTCTGTGGTAACCAATAGCCGTCTCGCAAGTGTGACGTCAGCACGGAAGCCAGTTACCTACTGACTACGCTAGAGTGCGCACACGCTCGCTGAATGCTCTTCCAGCTGTTCAGTTAATTGCATCATCGTTAATGATTAATTTGGGATTCTAAGACTCCGAAAGATAATAAATTGTGTTTCCTCACTTAAACACTTAATAATATCAAAATTAATAGCAAAGATACATTAAGAGTTGAAAACTATAAAGATTACAGGCCCTTGATTATAACAAATTAGAACGACTTTCACGCACACCTCACCCTTTGACATGTGGTGTGGTACTAATCTTGCT
This sequence comes from Morinoia aosen, assembly GCA_030386875.1. NCBI lineage: Eukaryota > Metazoa > Arthropoda > Malacostraca > Amphipoda > Talitridae > Morinoia > Morinoia aosen. Next base: position 31,389,826 of record CM059566.1, read on the forward strand.
TTGGAAAATGAGAGGGAGGGGTTGTAGGGAAGGTGGGGGGAGCAACTTCAGCCAAGCGTCTGTGGTTGGCTCAGAATTGTGACGTCACAGGCCTTGACAGTGCCCGAGTTTTTCAGCTTTTGCAGCCAAATTGAGCCCGATCAGAGTGCGCTATGCTCCCTCCATATATCCTAGCTCCATGAGACTGGCGCACGCTTCAGTATACCAGTAGCAGCTGGGCGGAGAGCACGCTCATGAATTGTGACTCCAGACGGCGAAGTCGTGCAGTTGATAGGATTCGATATAGTTGCAATGAATAAGAAATAAAAGAGATGTAAAAGCTCTTTCAAAATGGGCTAAAGAATGGTTCCTAAAAAGTAGTGAATATACAAATGTGAAATTGCCTAATGAAGTGCACAAGCAGGGAGAGCGGCAAATACAGCCGTACACCACACACGAAGGCTGGCGTGACACTGACGCGGTGTCAAGGTTTGCAGCCGGTCGCCCCAAAATTATCAAGCGTGGCTCATCTGCCTCATACAGTCTGTGCCAACCTGAAATGAGCGTACAAACGCACGAATTCAGCACCAGTTCAGATATGTTTGCAGATATGCTTGCGCGTGTGAGGGGGCCTTAAAATATATGTCGTGTCTTTATAAAAATAGGCCTTGGCTCCAAAACGTTTCAGTCAACTCTTCAACATTTATAGGCTAGGTTTGAAAAATTGAATAGGCCGAGGCAAAAAAAACAGGTGTCAAAACTTTAGGGTAAGCCTTCAAAAATTCAGGCCAAAGGAGGCCTTGGCTTCAGAAATTTAGGTTGAGGCTCACAAAAAAATAAAGCCTACGTCTGAAAAATTTAGGCCTATACTTCAAAATTTCAAGTTACAGCTTCTGAAATGTAGACCGAGATTTTAAAAATTTGAACTTAGGCTTCAATATTTTTGCCCAACGGTCTATAAAATTTAAAACACATACAAGAAAATTTAATTCTTAAACATCTAAAAATTTGGCCAAGATTCCAGTAAAATTTAGAATTAGACTCACCTTTAGAAACGTATTGTGAAACTAAATACTTTTTCTTATTTATTATACTTATATTTTAAACGTAAAATAAATAATACTATTTATTATTGTTACATACAGTACTGATACTGTCTTAATAAACTCATACCTTATATATATTATTTAGATACTTATTATACTTATGTTTAGAAACGAATGCTTACGCTCTAAAAATTTATCATGTGATTAAAAAACGACGATTTGACCAATAGAATTTATGCCAATAAAATTTATATGCAATAAATTCATTTATGAAATGTAAAAATCTGCGTCATATTTTGATTCTCCGTTAGGGATATTTCATGAGTCTAGGGTAATTCGGGTAATTTCACTTTAGGGTAATTTTTGTTTTTTTCCATTCACGCCCCTTTCCATTCACGCCATTCCCATTCACGTTCTTTTTTCGTCCTTTTCGCTTCGTTTTATTTACGCCTCTTTTATTCACGATCCTTTTCACTCACAATATTTGCACTAATATCCCTTTTCCCCCCACCATTTTTCGTTTACTGCGCCCCTTTTCACTCACACCCCTTTCCATTAGAGGGAGAAAAGGCCGGCCATATTTCGGTGAGAGCGACACACGTCAGCCTGTATTGATGCCGTTTATTTACACATCAATATGCGGTCATTTCTGGTCATGGTAGAGTCATTTCTATGGGAAAAATAAACCGCCTTTTGTTCAGCTAGCCAATAGAAAGGCTTCATTTCAAACACACCGGATGACGTCACCAACACTACTTGTCTTTGGACCAATAGCGGTGCCAGATTTAGGAAGGTAGCAGTGTTGCCATATGCGATCTGAGCTCTGCTATTGGTCCGATGTCATGACGTCACGATAGCGACGCGGTCGGCGAAAAAAAAAAATAGTTTGACGTTTGGCAGAAGTTCATTGAAAAAATCATTTTTCAATCGCAAACAATCCGGCCGTAAAAATGAGACTGGGGCTTTTAAAAGTAATGCCTGCAGCTCTCGCCCTCAATGGTAGGCTTTTTGTCAGGCCTGGCAGCCTTGTGAGGCCGGGCGTCAAATTCTGGCGCTTTGAGAGGGCGAATGTTTCATATTTGATGAGGAAGTGTGTGCCGTGATGTGTTGTATACGACGTCGTATGTTGTATACGACGTCGTATGCTGGGTACGATGTCGTATGTTGTATATGACGTCGTATGTTGGGTACGATGTCGTATGTTGTATACGACGTCGTATGCTGGGTACGATGTCGTATGTTGTATACAACGTCGTATGTTGGGTACGATGTCGTATGTTGTATACGACGTCGTATGCTGGGTACGATGTCGTATGTTGTATACGACGTCGTATGTTGGGTACGATGTCGTATGTTGTATACGACGTCATATGTTGGGTACGACGTCGTATGTTGGGTACGATATCGTATGTTGGGTACGATGTCGTATGTTGTATACGACGTCGTATGTTGGGTACGATGTGGTATGTTGTATACGACGTCGTATGTTGGTACTATGTCGTATGTTGGGTACGATGTCGTATGTTGTATTCGACGTCGTATGTTAGGTACGATGTCGTATGTTGCATACGACGTCGTATGTTGGTACTATGTCATATGTTGGGTACGATGTCGTATGTTGTATACGACGTCGTATGTTGGTACTATGTCGTATGTTGGGTACGATGTCGTATGTTGTATACGACGTCGTATGTTGGTACTATGTCGTATGTTGGGTACGATGTCGTATGTTGGGTACGATGTGGTATGTTGTATACGACGTCGTATGCTGGGTACGATGTCGTATGTTGTATACAACGTCGTATGTTGGGTACGATGTCGTATGTTGGGTACGATGTCGTATGTTGGGTACGATGTCGTATGTTGTATACGACGTCGTATGTTGGGTACAATGTCGTATGTTGTATACGACGTCGTATGTTGGGTACGATGTCGTATGTTGGGTACGATGTCGTATGTTGGGTACGATGTCGTATGTTGTATACGACGTCGTATGCTGGGTACGATGTCGTATGTTGTATACAACGTCGTATGTTGGTACTATGTCGTATGTTGGGTACGATGTCGTATGTTGGGTACGATGTCGTATGTTGTATACGACGTCGTATGTTGGGTACAATGTCGCATGTTGTATACGACGTCGTATGTTGGGTACGATGTCGTATGTTGTATACGACGTCGTATGCTGGGTACGATGTCGTATGTTGTATACAACGTCGTATGTTGGGTACGATGTCGTATGCTATATACGACGTCGTATGTTGGGTACGATGTCGTATGTTGTATACGACGTCGTATGTTGGGTACGATGTCGTATGTTGGGTACGATGTCGCATGTTGGGTACAATGTCGCATGTTTTATACGACGTCGTATGTTGGGTACGATGTCGAATGTTGTATACGACGTCGTATGCTGGGTACGATGTCGTATGTTGTATACAACGTCGTATGTTGGGTACGATGTCGTATGTTGTATACGAGGTCGTATGTTGGGTACGATGTCGTATGTTGTATACGACGTCGTATGTTGGGTACGATGTCGTATGTTGGGTACGATGTCGTATGTTGTATACGACGTCGTATGTTGGGTACGATGTGGTATGTTGTATACGACGTCGTATGTTGGTACTATGTCGTATGTTGGGTACGATGTCGTATGTTGTATTCGACGTCGTATGTTAGGTACGATGTCGTATGTTGCATACGACGTCGTATGTTGGTACTATGTCGTATGTTGGGTACGATGTCGTATGTTGTATACGACGTCGTATGTTGGTACTATGTCGTATGTTGGGTACGATGTCGTATGTTGGGTACGATGTGGTATGTTGTGTACGACGTCGTATGCTGGGTACGATGTCGTATGTTGTATACAACGTCGTATGTTGGGTACGATGTCGTATGTTGTATACGACGTTGTATGTTGGTACTATGTCGTATGTTGGGTACGATGTCGTATGTTGGGTACGATGTCGTATGTTGGGTACGATGTCGTATGTTGGGTCCGATGTCGTATGTTGTATACGACGTCGTATGTTGGGTACGATGTCGTATGTTGGGTCCGATGTCGTATGTTGTATACGACGTCGTATGTTGGGTACGACGTCGTATGTTGGGTACGATGTCGTATGTTGGGTACGATGTCGTATGTTGTATATGACGTCGTATGTTGGGTATGATGTCGTATGTTGGGTACGATGTCGTATGTTGGGTACGATGTCGTATGTTGGGTACGATGTCGTATGTTGAGTACGATGTCGTATGTTGTATACGACGTCGTATGTTGGGTACGATGTCGTGTGTTTGGTTCGATGTTGTATGTTGGGTACGATGTCGTATGTTGGGTACGATGTCGTATGTTGGGTTCGATGTCGTATGTTGTATACGACGTTGTATGTTGGGTACGACGTCGTATGTTGTATACGACGTCGTATGTTGGGTACGATGTCGTATGTTAGGTACGATATCGTATGTTGGGTACGATGTCGTATGTTGTATACGACGTCGTATGTTGGGTACGATGTCGTATGTTTGGTTCGATGTCGTATGTTGGGTACGATGTCGTATGTTGGGTTCGATGTCGTATGTTGGGTACGATGTCGTATGTTGGGTACGATGTCGTATGTTGGGTACGATGTCGTATGTTGTATACGATATCGTATGTGTGGTACGATGTCGTATGTTGTATACGACATCGTATGTTGTGGGCGCAATGGCATGATATGCACGATACCATAAGTTGTATACGATGCTGTATATAACATCTGATTTGTTATAGAATCATGTTTGTGTGATATAGTAAGCTTGCGATTGTGTCTTGCTCCGTTAAAACTATTATGGAATCTGAACATTATATCAATTTTCTTCCACAAATACTGTAAAAATAAAACTAATTAAAATTTAATTAAATCATTTGTACTCAATATAAAATAAACACATAAGTAAAAAAGTTAACGAAAATCAGATCGCATTCGAGGTTTCATGAGCAGGATTTTAATTAATTTTTCGTCATGGTGCCGGTTGACCAGCTGCAAAAGTTTAGCTGCCGACTTGGGTACTAAACTTGCTGTTGGTTTTCCTGCCAAAATTCTCGAGTTTTAATTATTAAAAATTAAAACCAATAACCTGTTAACACATGGGATGCCGAGAATTAAAATTTTGCTGGAAAACTCACACGTAAAGCTTGGGCTTGAAAATACCGTACGCAGTAGCCAAATCGACAGAGGAACTTTTGCTGTTATCTGTGCTGAAAATTGAAATTCTTTTGAAACTTGTGACCGCTGGGAGGAGATTAGCAGCAGTGAATTTCAAATGTATTTTACGACAGTAAATATCATTTAAGATTATTTTCAAATTAAAGTATTAAATTTCAATTACACTTTACGACAGTAAATTTAATATTTAATTAATCTTCGCAGTTCATGACATACAATCATAACTACGCCACCAATCTTTAGCGAACAATCCTAACTACGCCTATACACAGCCTAGGCCTCCCCATGAGGCAGGAATAATGCCGGAAAACAAACATGCTCGCATTCAGCAGCGTTGCCATTGAGGCGGATCAAACAGAGCTTCATGATGCCGCTCTTCGCTGAATTCCGCAGCTGGATATTGCTCAGCCTACGAGGATTTTAAACCCACCGCTAGAATTTCAAAAATGAAGGATTTGTGTTGTTTAGATTGAGTTGTGGTTGAATCCAAAGTGAAGATTTTGAGTCCAAAGAGGTTTTAAATCCAATGAGAGAAATTTGAATTCAAAGAGAAAATTTATTTTTTAGAGAAGAGACTTTTAACCCATTGAGAGGATTTTAAATCCAATTAGGGAATTTTGATTCTAAAGAGAGAATATTGATTCTAAAGAAAGAATTTTGAATCTAAAGAGAGAATATTGATTCTAAAGAAAGAATTTTGAATCTAAAGAGAGAATTTTGAATCCAAAGAGAGAATTTTGAATCTAAAGAGAGAATTGTGAATCCAAAGAGAGAATTTTGAATCTAAAGAGAGAATTGTGAATCCAAAGAGAGAATTTTGAATCTAAAGAGAGAATTGTGAATCCAAAGAGAGAATTTTGAATCTAAAGAGAGAATTGTGAATCCAAAGAGAGAATTTTGAATCTAAAGAGAGAATTGTGAATCCAAAGAGAGAATTTTGAATCTAAAGAGAGAATTGTGAATCCAAAGAGAGAATTTTGAATCTAAAGAGAGAATTGTGAATCCAAAGAGAGAATTGTGAATCCAAAGAGAGAATTTTGAATCTAAAGAGAGAATTTTCACCCCGTCGGTAGAATTTTAAATTGCAGATATGTACTGTGGACTATTTTTGACAATTTCGTAGTAGTTGAAATGCCTAGTGGGAGGTTTTGTTCTTGGGGTATTGGACTTTTTAAGTATATTAATACACAGTGATTGATTTTTGATAAATTAATAAAAATAACATTCATACTCGGTTGTACATATGTATAGCCAAAGCCAAACTCAGTATGATGGGGATAGTTTACAGTTCTTATAAAAATGTGATGGTAATAGCATGTACTTATAAAATAATTAACATAACAAGTCTACAGAATTTGGTACCAACATTTCATCACTTCCCTGCATTATTGTCAAGGTTTTCTCCTTCATACGTGCGGAGTGTTGAAAAAACCGCACCTTTTTTAAAATATTAGCTCTTTAATTCTAATTTAATTATAATTTCTTTATCTAATTTAATTTCTTTATCTATTTATTTCTAATTTTTTTATCTCGAAGGCTCGAAATTTGAGTTTATCTTTCATTGGTTATCGGTCAATAATTTGATGCCAGAGTCTGTGAGCCACGATTCCTTTCTTTACGAAGTCTAGTAGTGAATGACGAATCTAATGTAATCAAATGTAATCAGATGTAATCAAATGTAATCAAATGTAATCAAATGTAATCAAATGTAATCAAATGTAATCAAATGTAATCAAAAGTAATCAAATGTAATCAAATGTAATCAAATGTAAATAAATGTAATCAAATGTAATCCAATGTAAACAAATGTAATCAGATGTAATCAAATGTAATCAAATGTAATCAAATGTAATCAGATGTAATCAAATATAATCAAATGTAATCAAATGTAATCAAATGCAATCAAATGTAATCAATGTAATCAAATGTAATCCAATGTAATCAAATGTAATCAGATGTAATCAAATGTAATCAAATGTAATCAGATGTAATCCAATGTAATCAAATGTAATCAGATGTAATCAAATGTAATCAAATGTAATCAGATGTAATCAAATGTAATCAAATGTAATCAAATGTAATCAAATGTAATCAAATGTAATGAAATGTAATCAGATGTAATCAAATGCAATCAAATGTAATCAAATGTAATCAAATGTAATCAGATGTAATCAAATGTAATCAGATGTAATCAAATGTAATGAAATGTAATCAAATGTAATCAAATGTAATCAAATGTAATCAAATGTAATCAAATGTAATCAGATGTAATCAAATGTAATCAAATGTAATCAAATGTAATCAGATGTAATCAAATGTAATCAAATGTAATCAGATGTAATCAAATGTAATCAATTGTAATCAAATGTAATCAAATGTAATCAAATGTAATCAAATGTAATCAAATGTAATCAAATGTAATCAAATGTAATCAAATGTAATAAAATGTAATCAAATGTAATCAAATGTAATCAGATGTAATCAAATGTAATCAATTGTAATCAAATGTAATCAAATGTAATCAAATGTAATCAAATGTAATCAGATGTAATCAAATGCAATCAAATGTAATCAAATGTAATCAAATGTAATCAGATGTAATCAAATGTAATCAGATGTAATCAAATGTAATCAAATGTAATCAAATGTAATCAAATGTAATCAAATGTAATCAAATGTAATCAAATGTAATCAGATGTAATCAAATGTAATCAAATGTAATCAAATGTAATCAGATGTAATCAAATGTAATCAAATGTAATCAGATGTAATCAAATGTAATCAATTGTAATCAAATGTAATCAAATGTAATCAAATGTAATCAAATGTAATCAAATGTAATCAAATGTAATCAAATGTAATCAAATGTAATCAAATGTAATCAAATGTAATCAAATGTAATCAAATGTAATCAAATGTAATCAAATGTAATCAAATGTAATCAAATGTAATCAAATGTAATCAAATGTAATCAAATGTAATCAAATGTAATCAGATGTAATCAAATGTAATCAAATGTAATCAAATGTAATCAAATGTAATCAAATGTAATCAAATGTAATCAAATGTAATCAGATGTAATCAAATGTAATCAAATGTAATCAAATGTAATCAGATGTAATCAAATGTAATCAAATGTAATCAGATGTAATCAAATGTAATCAATTGTAATCAAATGTAATCAAATGTAATCAAATGTAATCAAATGTAATCAAATGTAATCAAATGTAATCAAATGCAATCAAATGTAATCAAATGTAATCAAATGTAATCAAATGTAATCCAATATAATCAAATGTAATCAGATGTAATCAAATGTAATCAAATGTAATCAAATGTAATCAAATGTAATCAAATGTAATCAGATGTAATCAAATGTAATCAAATGTAATCAGATGTAATCAAATGTAATCAATTGTAATCAAATGTAATCAGATGTAATCAAATGTAATCAAATGTAATCAGATGTAATCAAATGTAATCAATTGTAATCAAATGTAATCAAATGTAATCAAATGTAATCAAATGTAATCAAATGTAATCAAATGTAATCAATTGTAATCAAATGTAATCAAATGTAATCAAATGTAATCAAATGTAATCAAATGTAATCAAATGTAATCAAATGTAATCAAATGTAATCAAATGTAATCAAATGTAATCAAATGTAATCAAATGTAATCAAATGTAATCAAATGTAATCAAATGTAATCAAATGTAATCAAATGTAATCAGATGTAATCAAATGTAATCAAATGTAATCAAATGTAATCAGATGTAATCAAATGTAATCAAATGTAATCAGATGTAATCAAATGTAATCAATTGTAATCAAATGTAATCAAATGTAATCAAATGTAATCAAATGTAATCAAATGTAATCAAATGTAATCAAATGTAATCAAATGTAATCAAATGTAATCAAATGTAATCAAATGTAATCAAATGTAATCAAATGTAATCAAATGTAATCAAATGTAATCAAATGTAATCAAATGTAATCAAATGTAATCAAATGTAATCAAATGTAATCAGATGTAATCAAATGTAATCAATTGTAATCAAATGTAATCAAATGTAATCAAATGTAATCAAATGTAATCAAATGTAATCAAATGTAATCAAATGTAATCAAATGTAATCAAATGTAATCAAATGTAATCAAATGTAATCAAATGTAATCAAATGTAATCAAATGTAATCAAATGTAATCAAATGTAATCAAATGTAATCAAATGTAATCAAATGTAATCAAATGTAATCAAATGTAATCAAATGTAATCAAATGTAATCAAATGTAATCAAATGTAATCAAACGTAATCAAACGAAATCAAATGTAATCAAATGTAATCAAATGTAATCCAATGTAATCAAATGTAATCAAATGTAATCAAATGTAATCAAATGTAATCAAATGTAATCAAATGTAATCAAATGTAATCAAATGTAATCAAATGTAATCAAATGTAATCAAATGTAATCAAATGTAATCAAATGTAATCAAATGTAATCAAATGTAATCAAATGTAATCAAATGTAATCAAATGTAATCAAACGTAATCAAACGTAATCAAATGTAATCAAATGTAATCAAATGTAATCAAATGTAATCAAATGTAATCAAATGTAATCAAATGTAATCAAATAACCTGTAGTGAATGACCAGTTCAAGCTTCACGGGGTATTTTTTTTGTCCAATAACTCCATTATTATTTCCATTTCACGCATAACTACTACACGTTACTAGTTTCAAATTATTGTGGGAATTGTCTGCAACTAGAAAAAGGTGCAACAGATTTATTTAGAAGTAAATGCGAAGTATTTGAGAGTAATGTCATAAATTCAATAGGAACGGCTATTTCAAGATATTACAATTGCTTTAATTATAGTTTGGGAAGACCGTGGCGCGGTCTTCCATCGGCTGGATCGCAGTGAACGCTTCGGAGGCAATGAACTTGAACTTATTCTGCGGAGGCAACTCCAACTCTATGAAACTTGCAATAATAAGTAATAAAAGTAATAATAATAATACATGGAACGCGGTTACAAAAATTTGAATTAATAATTAAAATTGCACGTGAAATATTCACATATATATGATGGTTACAAAGTGTTTCGGAAAAATAGGTAAAAAGTTGAACACTTATTAAAAAATGGCCAAATAAACACTATTTTCTATTAAATTTTCCGATAAAGAATCGGGTTTTTGAGAAGATAGCTGTTTATTTTTGTTTTAAAAGTTCAAATTTAATGACACAGTTATTTGCAATATTTTTTTTTAATTTACGTTACAAACATTTCTGTTTTATGAAACTTTACAATAATGTAACTCAGTTTTAATGATATTTCATAAAAAAGTTTAGCAAAAAGTTTTTAGAATGTTGGCGGTTGGTGGTAGCACGATCTGGAACATTCTAAAAAATTTTTGCTAAAATTTTTTTGACCAAATATCACTATAACTTTCTTTCATTATTGTATACTCTCATAGAATAGAAGTGTTTTTGACATGAATTCGTAATAAATTTTGCGAATAGTTGTGTAAATCCAGGCATTTTAAGCAAATTGTTTGCCCTAGTTAGTGATTGAAGGTATATATATTTCTAATTACAATGCTTAATTGTAATTATTACAGCTTCTTTGTTAACAATTCCTACGTTCCAGGAATAGGAAAACCTCTACGGAAGCTGGTACCAGGATTTAATTTACTTCTCACGTGTCTTTCAATGTTTTTTTACACAAAAACGCACAAAAAATTCCAAGAAACGCACTCTTATTTGTAACCATTGTCTATTGCATTTTAATTGTTATCATCTCAACTACTATTGAAATGAATCATTAAAATCACTCTCGTAATACTCACACTCATGAGAAATTTTGCCGAAACAATTTTAAAGTGTCATAGAAACAATAATTGCAGGTCAAAACCAAACCGTTCAATAATTTTTTAAAAACTTCAAATGATTTTATCTTCCATGTTACGAGAGTATATCGGTCAGCTTATTCAGTACATAGCAATGCACAATTAAACAGCTACGATATCATGCCACTGAGTGTTTTTGGGCTTGACTAAGTTGATCGCCTAACTTAAAGTTAAGTGATCAACTTAGTCTTATTTCTTAGCTTATAAACTTAGCTTATTTCTTAATTTTAAAACTAATTCAAAATTTTCAAATTTGCTCTCATAACTTTTCAATTGATTTTTAACTCCAGAGCTGCTTTCTCAACTTTAAAATTAATTTTTAACTTAAAAGTTGCTTTCTTAACATTAAAAATGATTTCTCAACTTCAAAGTTGCTCTCTTAACTTTGAAGTTAATAGCTCAACTTAAATTGTTATTTCCTTCAACTTACTGCTTTTATTTTACAGATGCTTTCTTATAACTTACAAGTCGCATTATGAAGGTCAGTTACACCATCCTTCGCAAATTGTTTTATTTTTATTATAGTGAACGACCTTTCTACTGCAAGCCCCGCACGTTTGTTCTGTTGATTGCAACGATTTCTTCTGTAGGAAATTATTTAAGTCAAGCCTCTCCTGTTTGTTGTGTTGGTGTGTTGTGTTGTGTTTTGTTGGTGTGTTGTGCTGGTGTGTTGTGTTGTGTGTTGTGTGTTGTGCTGGTGTATTGTGTTGTGTTGGTGTGTTGTGTTATTTGTTGTGTTGGTGTGTTGTGTTGGTATTGTGTTGTGTTGGTGTGTTGTGTTTTGTTGGTGTGTTGTGCTGGTGTGTTGTGTTCGTGTGTTGTGTTGGTGAGTTATGTGTTGTGTTTTGTTGGTGTGTTGTGTTGTGTTGGTGTGTTGTGTTGTGTTGGTGAGTTATGTGTTGTGTTTTGTTGGTGTGTTGTGTTGTGTTGGTGTGTTGTGTTGTGTTGGTGAGTTATGTGTTGTGTTTTGTTGGTGTGTTGTGTTGTGTTGGTGTGTTGTGTTGTGTTGGTGTGTTGTGTTGTGTTGGTGTGTTGTGTTGTGTTGGTGTGTTGTGTTGGTGAGTTGTGTTGTGTTTTGTTGGTGTGTTGTGCTGGTGTGTTGTGTTGTGTGTTGTGTGTTGTGCTGGTGTATTGTGTTGTGTTGGTGTGTTGTGTTATTTGTTGTGTTGGTGTGTTGTGTTGGTGTGTTGTGTTGTGTGTTGTGTTGGTGTGTTGTGTTGTGTGTTGTGTGTTGTGCTGGTGTATTGTGTTGTGTTGGTGTGTTGTGTTGGTGTGTTGTGTTGATGTATTTTGTTGGTGTGTTGTGCTGGTGTGATGTGCTGGTGTGTTGTGTTGTGTGTTGTGTGTTGTGCTGGTGTATTGTGTTGTGTTGGTGTGTTGTGTTATTTGTTGTGTTGGTGTGTTGTGTTGGTGTGTTGTGTTGTGTGTTGTGTTGGTGTGTTTTGCTGGTGTGTTGTGTTGGTATTGTGTTGTGTTGGTGTGTTGTGTTGGTGTGTTGTGTTGGTGTGTTGTGCTGGTGTGTTGTGCTGGTGTATTGTGTTGTGTGTTGTGTGTTGTGCTGGTGTATTGTGTTGTGTTGGTGTGTTGTGTTATTTGTTGTGTTGGTGTGTTGTGTTGGTGTGTTGTGTGTTGTGTTGGTGTGTTGTGCTGGTGTGTTGTGTTGGTATTGTGTTGTGTTGGTGTGTTGTGTTGGTGTGTTGTGTTGTGTTTTGTTGGTGTGTTGTGCTGGTGTGTTGTGCTGGTGTATTGTGTTGTGTGTTGTGTGTTGTGCTGGTGTATTGTGTTGTGTTGGTGTGTTGTGTTATTTGTTGTGTTGGTGTGTTGTGCTGGTGTGTTGTGTTGGTATTGTGTTGTGTTGGTGTGTTGTGTTGGTGTGTTGTGTTGTGTTTTGTTGGTGTGTTGTGCTGGTGTGTTGTGCTGGTGTATTGTGTTGTGTGTTGTGCTGGTGTATTGTGTTGTGTTGGTGTGTTGTGTTATTTGTTGTGTTGGTGTGTTGTGTTGGTGTGTTGTGTTGGTGTGTTGTGTTGTGTTATGTGTTGTGTTGGTGTGTTGTGCTGGTGTGTTGTGTTGGTATTGTGTTGTGTTGGTGTGTTGTGTTGGTGTGTTGTGTTGGTGTGTTGTGTTGGTGTGTTGTGTGTTGTGTTGTGTGTTGTGCTGGTGTGTTGTGTGTTGTGTTGTGTGTTGTGTTGGTGTGTTGTGTTGGTGTGTTGTGTTGGTGTGTTGTGTGTTGTGTTGTGTGTTGTGCTGGTGTGTTGTGTGTTGTGTTGTATGTTGTGCTGGTGTGTTGTGTTTGTGTGTTGTGTTATTTGTTGTGTTGGTGTGTAGTGTTGGTGTGTGGTGTTGGTGTGTTATGTTGGTGTGTTATTTTGGTGTGTTGTGTTGGTGTGTTGTGTAAGTGTGTTGTATTTGTGTGTTGTGTTGGTGTGTTGTGTTAGTGTGTCGTGTTGTTGTGTTGTGTTGGTGTGTTGTGTTGGTGTGTTGTGTTGGTGTGTTGTGTTGATGTGATGTGTTGGTGTGTTGTCTTGTGTTGGTGTGTTGTCTTGTGTTGGTGTGTTGTCCTGTGAATTGGTGTGTTGTGTTGCTGCGTTGTGTTAGTGTGTTGTGGTGGTGTGTTGTGTTGCTGCGTTGTGTTGGTGTGTTGTGTTGGTGTGTGGTGTTGATGTGATGTGTTGGTGTGTTTTGTCTTGTGTTGGTGTGTTGTGTTGATGTGTTGTGTTGCTGCGTTGTGTTGATGTGTTGTGTTGGTGTGTTGTGTTGGTGTGTTATGTTGGTGTGTTGTGTTGCTGCGTTGTGTTGCTGCGTTGTGTTTTGTGTTGTGTTGGTGTGTTGTGTTGATGTGATGTGTTGGTGTGTTGTGTTGATGTGTTGTGTTGGTGTGTTGTGTTGGTGTGTTGTGTTGGTGTGTTGTGTTGGTGTGTTGTGTTGGTGTGTTGTGTTGGTGTGTTGTGTTGGTGTGTTGTGTTGGTGTGTTGTGTTGCTGCGTTGTGTTGATGTGTTGTGTTGATGTGTTGTGTTGCTGCGTTGTGTTGGTGTGTTGTGTTGGTGTGTTGTGTTGATGTGTTGTGTTGATGTGTTGTGTTGGTGTGTTGTGTTGGTGTGTTGTGTTGGTGTGTTGTGTTGGTGTGTTGTGTTGGTGTGTTGTGTTGGTGTGTTGTGTTGGTGTGTTGTGTTGATGTGTTGTGTTGGTGTGTTGTGTTGATGTGTTGTGTTGGTGTGTTGTGTTGATGTGTTGTGTTGCTGCGTTGTGTTGATGTGTTGTGTTGGTGTGTTGTGTTGCTGCGTTGTGTTGCTGCGTTGTGTTGATGTGTTGTGTTGGTGTGTTGTGTTGGTGTGTTGTGTTGGTGTGTTGTGTTGGTGTGTTGTGTTGGTGTGTTGTGTTGCTGCGTTGTGTTGATGTGTTGTGTTGGTGTGCTGTGTTGGTGTGTTGTGTTGGTGTGTTGTGTTGGTGTGTTGTGTTGGTGTGTTGTGTTGGTGTGTTGTGTTGGTGTGTTGTGTTGGTGTGTTGTGTTGGTGTGTTGTGTTGATGTGTTGTGTTGGTGTGTTGTGTTGATGTGTTGTGTTGGTGTGTTGTGTTGATGTGTTGTGTTGGTGTGTTGTGTTGGTGTGTTGTGTTGGTGTGTTGTGTTGCTGCGTTGTGTTGCTGCGTTGTGTTGATGTGTTGTGTTGGTGTGTTGTGTTGATGTGATGTGTTGGTGTGTTGTGTTGATGTGTTGTGTTGGTGTGTTGTGTTGGTGTGTTGTGTTGGTGTGTTGTGTTGGTGTGTTGTGTTGGTGTGTTGTGTTGGTGTGTTGTGTTGGTGTGTTGTGTTGATGTGTTGTGTTGGTGTGTTGTGTTGATGTGTTGTGTTGGTGTGTTGTGTTGATGTGTTGTGTTGCTGCGTTGTGTTGATGTGTTGTGTTGGTGTGTTGTGTTGGTGTGTTGTGTTGGTGTGTTGTGTTGCTGCGTTGTGTTGCTGCGTTGTGTTGATGTGTTGTGTTGGTGTGTTGTGTTGATGTGATGTGTTGGTGTGTTGTCTTGTGTTGGTGTGTTGCGCCGGTGTTTATGCTAGTAAGTGGCTTGTTTGTGGTAAAAAATGACTTCGTTTTTAGCTTCAAGTAAAATTGATGCGTGAAAACTGTTTTTAGGAAATTTATTTAGCGTTTTTCTTTCTTGCCCACGCCTCATTTTTGTGGCAGGATAATATCGGAGTAGAGTTTAAAATATTATTTATAAATATTACAGCCTGTATTGCCAGTCATCGTGTGGTGTACAGGTGTCTAGGTTGCGGGGTGGCGGTGACGACGGGCACACCAAGCAAGCAAGCAAACAAGCAAACAAGCAAACATGGAAACAAGCAAACAAGCAAACAAGCAAAAAGCAAGCAAACAAGCAAACAAGCAAACAAGCAAACAAGCAAACAAGCAAACAAGCAAACAAGCGAACATGCAAACAAGCAAACAAGCAAGCAAGCAAACAAGCAAACAAGCAAACATGCAAACAAGCAAACAAGCAAACAAGCAAAAAGCAAGCAAACAAGCAAACAAGCAAACAAGCAAACAAGCAAACAAGCAAACAAGCAAACAAGCAAACAAGCAAACAAGCAAACAAGCAAGCAAGCAAACAAGCAAACAAGCAAACATGCAAACAAGCAAACAAGCAAACAAGCAAAAAGCAAGCAAACAAGCAAACAAGCAAACAAGCAAACAAGCAAACAAGCAAATAAGCAAACAAGCAAACAAGCAAACAAGCAAACAAGCAAACAAGCGAACAAGCAAGCAAACAGGCAAACAAGCAAACAAGCAAATAAGCAAACAAGCAAACAAGCAAACAAGCAAACAAGCAAACAAGCTAACAAGCAAACAAGCAAACAAGCAAACAAGCAAACAAGCAAACAAGCACACAAGCAAACAAGCAAACAAGCAAACAAGCAAGCAAACAGGCAAACAAGCAAACAAATAAGCAAACAAGCAAACAAGCAAACAAACAAACAAGCAAACAAGCAAACAAGCAAACAAGCAAACAAGCAAACAAGCAAACAAGCAAACAAGCAAACAAGCAAACAAATAAGCAAACAAATAAGCAAACAAGCAAACAAGTAAGCAAACAAGCAAACAAGCAAACAAGCAAACAAGGAAACAAGTAAACAAGTAAACAAGCAAACAAGCAAACAAGCAAACAAGCAAACAAGCAAACAAGCAAACAAGCAAGAAAACAAGCAGACAAGCAAACAAGCAAACAAGCAAACAAGTAAACAAGCAAACAAGCAAACAAGCAAACAAGCAAACAAACAAACAAGCAAACAAGCAAACAAGCAAACAAGCAAACAAGCAAACAAGCAAACAAGCAAACAAGCGAACAAGCAAGCAAACAGGCAAACAAGCAAACAAGCAAATAAGCAAACAAGCAAACAAGCAAACAAGCAAACAAGCAAAAAAAGCAAACAAGCAAACAAACAAACAAGCAAACAAGCAAACAAGCACACAAGCAAACAAGCAAACAAGCAAACAAGCAAGCAAACAGGCAAACAAGCAAACAAATAAGCAAACAAGCAAACAAGCAAACGAACAAACAAGCAAACAAGCAAACAAGCAAACAAGCAAACAAGCAAACAAGCAAACAAGCAAACAAGCAAACAAGCAAACAAGCAAACAAGCAAACAAGCAAACAAGCAAACAAATAAGCAAACAAATAAGCAAACAAGCAAACAAATAAGCAAACAAGCAAACAAGCAAACAAGCAAACAAGGAAACAAGTAAACAAGCAAACAAGCAAACAAGCAAACAAGCAAACAAGCAAACAAGCAAACAAGCAAACAAGCAAACAAATAAGCAAACAAATAAGCAAACAAGCAAACAAATAAGCAAACAAGCAAACAAGCAAACAAGGAAACAAGTAAACAAGCAAACAAGCAAACAAGCAAACAAGCAAACAAGCAAACAAGCAAACAAGCAAACAAGCAAACAAGCAAGCAAACAAGCAGACAAGCAAACAAGCAAACAAGCAAACAAGCAAACAAGCAAACAAGCAAACAAGCAAACAAGCAAACAAGCAAACAAGCAAACAAGCAAACAAGCAAACAAGCAAACAAGCAAGCAAACAAGCAGACAAGCAAACAAGCAAACAAGCAAACAAGCAAACAAACAAACAAGCAAACAAGCAAACAAGCAAACATGCAGACAAGTAAGCCAGAGATCACATCCCTCCAAGCTCCGCAGCTCCTTCAGTAAAACTTGCGGCGCCTTCAAGTGATGATATGCGAAAAAAACTGCAGTGTACCAAGTTCCAATTTTGCATCTACCCGAATGTCGCCCTAGTTTCAGCGAACTAATTTTTAAGTTAGAAAAATCAAATGGTGTTTAACGTTTTAATTCCATTGCCTCATTCTAATATAACTTAATTTTACGCTTAATATCAATTATTTTAATATAATTATTACAATCTCAGCATAATTCTACGCACGTGTCTCACAACTTCATTTTAAAATTCACGGTTTCATTTCAAAAAAATTTCACGGAAGACGCTGGGTTTTCGCGAGGAAAAATTTTTTGGCGGAATTCCGTGAGCCGCGATGCAGATTTTGGCGGTGTTGCCTTCCGTGATGACTGCGGGCGTGCGGACGTCGTGCTGGTTGTGTACTAGTTGCGGCACTAGTTGTTTACTAATTGCGACACTAGTTGCGACACTACTTGCGACACTAGTTGCGACATTAGTTACGATACTAGTTGCGACACTACTTGCGACACTAGTTGCCACACTAGTTGCGACATTAGTTACGATGCTAGTTGCGACACTAGTTACGATACTAGTGGCGACACTAGTTGCGACACTAGTTGCGACACTAGTTGCGACACTAGTTGCGACACTAGTTGCGACACTAGTTGCGACACTATTTGCGACACTAGTTGCCACACTAGTTGCGACACTAGTTGCGATACTAGTTGCGACACTAGTTACGATACTAGTTGCGACACTAGTTACGATACTAGTTGCGACACTAGTTACGATACTAGTTACGACACTAGTTGCGACACTAGTTGCGACACTAGTTGCGACACTAGTTGCGACACTAGTTGCGACACTATTTGCGACACTAGTTGCCACACTAGTTGCGACACTAGTTGCGATACTAGTTGCGACACTAGTTACGATACTAGTTGCGACACTAGTTACGATACTAGTTGCGATACTAGTTGCGACACTAGTTACGATACTAGTTGCGACACTAGTTGCGACACTAGTTGCGACACTGGTTGCGACACTAGTTGCGACACTAGTTGTGACACTAGTTGCGACACTAGTTGCGACACTAGTTGCGACACTAGTTGCGACACTAGTTGCGATACTAGTTGCGACACTAGTTACGATACTAGTTGCGACACTATTTGCGACACTAGTTGCCACACTAGTTGCGACACTAGTTGCGATACTAGTTGCGACACTAGTTACGATACTAGTTGCGACACTAGTTACGATACTAGTTGCGACACTAGTTACGATACTAGTTACGACACTAGTTGCGACACTAGTTGCGACACTAGTTGCGACACTAGTTGCGACACTAGTTGCGACACTAGTTGCGACACTAGTTGCGACACTAGTTGCGACTCTAGTTGCGACACTAAGTAGTTATAAAACTAGTTGAAGCAGTTGTTACACTACTAAATACATCCTAGTTGCACCATATTTGTAACGATAGTTACGTTCTAGTTTCAATACTAGTCACATGCTAGCACTAGATCCATCTCACTTACCACCAGTTACTCCCAAATTCCAGTGTGAGTAATTCCACCTGATTATATATATGTTTTTTTGGAAACCGAATGCATTTTTGGTTTTTAAAAACATAATATATATATATATATATATATATATATATAAACACTAAATGTTTTTTTAAAACCATAAATAACTGTTTTTTTTTCAAATCATATATATATATGTTTTTTATAAACCAAATATATAAATGTCTTCTACAAACAAATCAGCAACATAAAACACTCGAACATAGATATTTGTTCTCAACATTTAGCAGTTAATGTAATGACCTTCAATGACATTCTTTATAAAATTCAGATATTTTATATAACGCAAATAATTTATGCATACATGTCGCTGCATGAAAAAGATTTTGTATCGAAAATAATGCGAGAAAAACGTTTTTTTCTGTGAGGAATGTTTGTCAGAAAAATATGTGTACCAACAAAGCATTAAAATTTGTTTTTATTCGTGGAAAAATTCATTAAAGTTAAAAGAATCTGTAGTTATTCTTGTAAAAATGTTGGTGCCCTTCAGAAAAATTCCAAACTAATTATGAAATACTTTCAAAAATTCCTATCTTGGATACGACGAAAACTTTGAACGGTGGCGGATGTTTTTCAAGTGAAGTATTTATGACATCATTCGACTTAATGATACTGATAACGATGATAAGACATAATGATAAATTTATGAAATCATATTTAATCTGCATTTGTTTTGGGCTTTTAAATTGTTTCTAAACTCGCGGTGTTTGCTGGTAAATTTTTATTTAAAAATTACAAAAGAGAAAATACTTACAAAGTTTAGGAAGTCAGGGCTGTGTTCAAGTATCAACACGTACAACAGATGATCAGTATTCAACTAAAATTAAGGTTAATTTTGATAATAAATTAAAAAAAACGAACATTTATTAAAAGATTCCTTCATTTCGTTTCCAACCTTCGATGCAATAAATTATTTCTTCTATTCAATTATTCCGCATTCGAAGTTGTAAAATATTTCTACTCTGTTTCATCAATATAAAAAATAACAGCATTTCCTGTGGTTAATGCAGGAAACAACAACATTTCTCACATCTAATGGTTAAAAATAACCGCATTTAATGTGATTAATGCATAAAACAACGGTATTTCTCACAACTAGGGTTAAAAATAACAGCATTTCCTGTGATTAAAAAATAAAATAACTGCAACACACTATGAGCAAAAAAGGCAAATTTAACTGCAATAAAAGCCTTATCAATAATCTTCAAAACTGCGATGGCTCTAGAATTTTTTATTTGAGTTTTTTGAAGGACGAAGGCTAGGTTTGTGCTTTAGCCTTCAGTCTACTGAAGAACGAAGGCCAGCCTTCAGTCTACTGAAGGATGAAGGCCAGCCTTCAGTCTACTGAAGAACGAAGGCCAGCCTTCAGTCTACTGAAGGACGAAGCCCAGCCTTCAGTCTACTGAAGGACGAAGGCCAGCCTTCAGTCTACTGAAGGACGAAGCCCAGCCTTCAGTCTACTGAAGGACGAAGGCCAGCCTTCAGTCTACTGAAGGACGAAGCCCAGCCTTCAGTCTACTGAAGGACGAAGGCCAGCCTTCAGTCTACTGAAGGACGAAGGCCAGCCTTCAGTCTACTGATGGACGAAGCCCAGCCTTCAGTCTACTGAAGGACGAAGGCCAGCCTTCAGTCTACTGAAGGACGAAGCCCAGCCTTCAGTCTACTGAAGGACGAAGGCCAGCCTTCAGTCTACTGAAGGACGAAGCCCAGCCTTCAGTCTACCGAAGGACGAAGGCCAGCCTTCAGTCTATTGAAGGACGAAGGCCAGCCTTCAGTCTACTGAAGGACGAAGGCCAGCCTTCAGTCTACTGAAGGACGAAGGCCAGCCTTCAGTCTACTGAAGGACGAAGCCCAGCCTTCAGTCTACTGAAGGACGAAGGCCAGCCTTCAGTCTACTGAAGGACGAAGGCCAGCCTTCAGTCTACTGAAGGACGAAGCCCAGCCTTCAGTCTACTGAAGGACGAAGGCCAGCATTCAGTCTACTGAAATGAAGGCTGGCCTCCTCTCCCGTCACCATACAGAAGGCAATAATCAAGCCGAGACCTAACAAAGCCTTCCCGAAGTCCGTGAAGGCCAGCCTGCTCCAAATGACAGCATAGGAAGTCATTAAAGTGTCTCCAACTGCTCCAGGCCTTCGCAACTCCAGGCCTGCTCCAAGTTTGCTCCAACTTTGCTCCGGACTCCAGCGACCCGCGGGCTGCGTTCAGTCATCTCTGCAGACTGGCTGTGCAGACTACAGACTGCTTAATGGACTACAGACGGGCTGTGCAGACTACAGACTGGCTGTGCAGACTACAGCCGGGCTGTGCAGACTACAGACTGGCTGTGCAGACTACAGACTGGCTGTGCAGACTACAGACTGCTTAATGGACTACAGACTGGCTGTGCAGACTACAGACTGGCTGTGCAGACTACAGACTGGCTGTGCAGACTACAGACTGGCTGTGCAGACTACAGACTGGCTGTGCAGACTACAGACTGCTAAATAGACTACAGACTGGCTGTGCAGACTACAGACTGCTAAATAGACTACAGACTGGCTGTGCAGACTACAGACTGCTTAATGGACTACAGACTGGCTGTGCAGACTTCAGACTACTTAATGGACTACAGACTGGCTGTGCAGGCTATAGACTACTGAACAGACTACAGACTGGCTGTGCAGACTACAGACTGCTTAATGGACTACAGACTGACTGTGCAGACTACAGACTGCTGAATAGACTGCAGACTGGCTTTTCAGAATACAGACTGCTAAATAGACTACAGACTGGCTGTGCAGACTACAGACTGCTTAATGGACTACAGACTGGCTGTGCAGACTTCAGACTACTGAATGGACTACAGACTGGCTGTGCAGACTACAGACTGCTAAATAGACTACAGACTGGCTGTGCAGACTACAGACTGCTAAATAGACTACAGCCGGGCTGTGCAGACTACAGACTGCTTAATGGACTACAGACTGGCTGTGCAGACTACAGACGGGCTGTGCAGACTACAGACTGGCTGTGCAGACTACAGACTGCTAAATAGACTACAGACTGGCTGTGCAGACTACAGACTGCTAAATAGACTACAGACTGGCTGTGCAGACTACAGACTGCTTAATGGACTACAGACGGGCTGTGCAGACTACAGACTGGCTGTGCAGACTACAGACTGCTAAATAGACTACAGACTGGCTGTGCAGACTACAGACTGCTTAATGGACTACAGACTGGCTGTGCAGACTACAGACTGCTGAATAGACTACAGACTGGCTGTTCAGACTACAGATTTGTTAAATAGACAACAGACTGGCTATGCAGACTATAGACTGCTGAAGACTACAGACTGGCTGTGCAGACTGCAGACTGTTAAATAGACTACAGATTGGCTTTGCAGACTACAGACTACTGGATAGACTACAGACTGGCTGTGCAGACTACAGACTACTGAATAAACTACAGACTGGCTGTACAGACTACAGGCTGTGAAATAGACTACAGACTGGCTGTGCAGACTACAGACTACCGAATAGACTACAGACTGCTACATAGACTACACACTACTGAACAAACTACACACTACTAAACAGACTACACACTACACACTACTGAACACACTACACACAACACACTACTGAACACACTACACACTACTAAACAGACTACACACTACACACTACTGAACACACTACACACTACACACTACTGAACAGACTACACACTACTGAACACACTACACACTACTAAACAGACTACACACTACACACTACTGAACACACTACACACTACACACTACTGAACACACTACACACTACTAAACAGACTACACACTACACACTACTGAACACACTACACACTACACACTACTGAACACACTACACACTACACACTACTGAACATACTACACACTACTAAACAGACTACACACTACACACTACTGAACAAACTACACACTACTAAACAGACTACACACTACACACTACTGAACACACTACACACAACACACTACTGAACACATTACACACTACTAAACAGACTACACACTACACACTACTGAACACACTACACACTACACACTACTGAACACACTACACACTACTAAACAGACTACACACTACACACTACTGAACACACTACACACTACTGAACAGACTACACACTACTGAACACACTACACACTACTAAGCAGACTACACACTACACACTACTGAACACACTACACACTACACACTACTGAACACACTACACACTACTAAACAGACTACACACTACACACTACTGAACACACTACACACTACACACTACTGAACACACTACACACTACTGAACACACTACACACTACTGAATACACTACACACTACACACCACTGAACACACTACACACTATTGAACACACTACACACTACACACTACTGAACACACTACACACTACACACTACTGAACACACTACACACTACTGAATACACTACACACTACACACCACTGAACACACTACACACTATTGAACACACTACACACTACACACTACTGAACACACTACACACTACACACTACTGAACACACTACACACCACTGAACACACTACACACTATTGAACACACTACACACTACACACTACTGAACACACTACACACTACACACTACTGAACACACTACACACTACACACTACTGAACACACTACACACTACTGAATACACTACACACTACACACCACTGAACACACTACACACTATTGAACACACTACACACTACACACTACTGAACACACTACACTCTACACACTACTGAACACACTACACACTACACACTACTGAACACACTACACACTACACACTACTGAACACACTACACACTACTGAATACACTACACACTACACACCACTGAACACACTACACACTATTGAACACACTACACACTACACACTACTGAACACACTACACACTACACACTACTGAACACACTATACACTACACACTACTGAACACACTACACACTACACACTACTGAACACACTACACGCTACACACTACTGAACACACTACACACTATTGAACACACTACACACTACACACTACTGAACACACTACACACTACACACTACTGAACACACTACACACTACACACTACTGAACACACTACACACTACACACCACTGAACACACTACACACTATTGAACACACTACACACTACACACTACTGAACACACTACACACTACACACTACTGAACACACTACACACTACACACTACTGAACACACTACACACTACACACTACTGAACACACTACACACTACTGAACACACTACACACTACACACTACTGAACACACTACACACTACACACTACTGAACACACTACACACCACTGAACACACTACACACTACACACTACTGAATACACTACACACTACACACTACTGAACACACTACACACCACTGAACACACTACACACTACTGAACAGACTACACACTACTGAACACACTACACACTACTAAACAGACTACACACTACACACTACTGAACACACTACACACTACACACCACTGAACACACTACACACTACACACAACACACTACTGAACACACTACACACTACACACTACTGAACACACTACACACTACTGAACACACTGCAGACAGCGTATAAAATCGGTATTATGCGCACACAAAAAAACGTCTGCAGACTACAAACAGAGGAAATTCATTGTGTAGACTACAAACACTCGACAGACAATACAGTGAAGAGACTACACTAAATTAGACTACATTACAATAAATTAAATACACAAAACAATATTTATATAACAGATTTATGGCCTTTATACACTATAATTAGTGCAGTGTACCATTGATTAATTGTGTATTTCCTTAGATTAATTACGATACAATAAATTAAATATACAAAACAATATATATATATATATATAACAGATTAATTATATATGTGCACTATAATTAATGCAGTGTAACATAGATGAATTGTGTATTACCTTGGATTAATTACAACACAATAAATTAAATATTCAAAACAATATATATATATAACAAATTAATTATATTTATATACTACAATTAATGCAGTGTACCACAGATTGATTACATTTTATTCAAAGTTGATTCAATTGCATCCCCTAAATGCCTAAAATTGAACATCAATGTCCAGTCATTACAAAAAATCAGTCTTTCACTGTTTATATTTCGTAACAGAGCTTTTATCTACAAAATGTACATTAACTCCACGTGTATTTAAAAGTTACTCGTGCCAAAAATGTTCAGAATAACATGCCAAGTTAATGAAGAAAAAAGAATTCTTTTAACATTTTATGAAGGTTCAGAGAACTTAATTCTGTCGTGACTGGAATTTTTATTTCCACGATTGCAAAATTTCTGCGAGTATTTTGCAATTTTTGTGGGATTGCCGTACACCTTGAGAGGGATTGTGACTCGTCTTCTAGAAAGTTAGAGTGGGATTGTGACTCGTCTTCTAGAAAGTTAGAATGGGATTGTGACTCGTCTTCTAGAAAGTTAGAGTGGGATTGTGACTCGTCTTCTAGAAAGTTAGAGTGGGATTGTGACTCGTCTTCTAGAAAGTTAGAATGGGATTGTGACTCGTCTTCTAGAAAGTTAGAATGGGATTGTGACTCGTCTTCTAGAAAGTTAGAATGGGATTGTGACTCGTCTTCTAGAAAGTTAGAATGGGATTGTGACTCGTCTTCTAGAAAGTTAGAGTGGGATTGTGACTCGTCTTCTAGAAAGTTAGAATGGGATTGTGACTCGTCTTCTAGAAAGTTAGAATGGGATTGTGACTCGTCTTCTAGAAAGTTAGAGTGGGATTGTGACTCGTCTTCTAGAAAGTTAGAGTGGGATTGTGACTCGTCTTCTAGAAAGTTAGAATGGGATTGTGACTCGTCTTCTAGAAAGTTAGAATGGGATTGTGACTCGTCTTCTAGAAAGTTAGAGTGGGATTGTGACTCGTCTTCTAGAAAGTTAGAATGGGATTGTGACTCGTCTTCTAGAAAGTTAGAATGGGATTGTGACTCGTCTTCTAGAAAGTTAGAGTGGGATTGTGACTCGTCTTCTAGAAAGGTAGAATGGGATTGTGACTCGTCTTCTAGAAAGTTAGAATGGGATTGTGACTCGTCTTCTAGAAAGTTAGAGTGGGATTGTGACTCGTCTTCTAGAAAATTAAAGTGGGATTGTGACTCGTTTCTAGAAAATTAGAGTGGGGTTGTCACTCGTTGTCTAGAAAGTTAGAGTGGGATTGTGGCTTGTCTTCTAGAAAGTTATTGTGGGATTGCGACTCGTCTTCAAAAAAATTAGAGTGGGATTGTGACTCGTCTTCTAGAAAATTAGAGTGGGATTTTTACTCGTTTTATAGAAGTTAGAGTGGGATTGTGACTTGTCTTCTAGAAAGTTAGAGTGGGATTATGGCTTGTCTTCTAGAAATTTAGAGTGGGATTGTGACTCGTCTTCTAGAAAATTAAAGTGGGATTGTGACTCGTTTTATAAAAGTTCGAGTGGGATTGTGACTTGTCTCCTAGAAAGTTAGAGTATGATTGTGACTTGTCTTCTAGAAATTTAAAGTGGGATCGTGATTCGTTTTATAATGGTTAGAGTGGGGTTGTGACTTGCCTTCTATAAAGTTAGAGTGGGATTGTGACTTATCTTCTAGAAATTTAAAGTGGGATCGTGATTCGTTTTGTAATGGTTAGAGTGGGATTGTGACTTGCCTTCTATAAAGTTAGAGTGGGATTGTGACTTATCTTCTAGAAATTTAAAGTGGGATTGTGATTCGTTTTGTAATGGTTAGAGTGGGGTTGTGACTTGCCTTTTATAAAGTTAGAGTGGGATTGTGACTTGCCTTCTAGAAATTTAAAGTGGGGTTGTGACTTGTTATATAAAGGTTAGAGTGGGATTGTGACTTGTTTTCTATAACGTTGGAGTGGGATTAAAAGATATGAGCCAGTAGAGTTCATATGAGTCAAGTTAGTAAAAATGGAATTTGTTACACAAAATATTATATTATAGTGTACTATATGTTATACTATACATCATTGTAATTATCATGCACAGTTGAAGCATTTACCCTATAACATACTCGTATATACGTATTGTGTAAGTTTAGAGCAATATATTTTTATTTATTGATCATTTTATACTAAAATGAATTAGATTAATTGATATTCCGTTGTAAAGATTTCACTCACTGTTCATTGTTATAAAATAGATTGGAATTTTGGGATTCAGTATGTTATAATAAGGGAGCTTTCTGTTTGTATCAAGATAATTGTCTCTCTAACCTCTATGACTGCATTAAGATAATTACTTGGACTTCTGTGACTGCATTAAGATAATTACTTCAACTTTTGTGACTGAATTAAGATAATTACCTTAACCTCTGTGACTGCATAAGATAATTACTTTAACCTCCCTACTTGAGTTAAGATAATTACTTTACCCTCCTTAGTTGAGTTAAGATAATTACTTTAACCTCCCTGGTTGAGTTAAGTTAATTACTTTAACCTCCTTAGTTGAGTTAAGATAATTACTTTAAGCTCCCTGGTTAAGTTAAGATAATTTCCTTAATCTTTCTTCTTAATCTTTGGGTTGTTTGAATACTTTAACAATCTCTTTTAAATCAATGTTATTTAATGGACCCAGTTAATGTTTGGTGGTTATTTAATTACTTACAACTCTTGAATTTGAATTTGAGTTGAATGTTGAACTTAAGTTTAACCCGTCGCAGTCAACGTGTTAAGATAATTACTTTAACCTCCCGTGCTGGGTTAAGGTAATTACTTCAACCTCCCGTGCTGGGTTAAGATAATTTCAACCTCCCGTGCTGGGTTAAGATAATAACTTCAACCTCCCGTGCTGGGTCAAGATAATAACTTCAACCTCCCGTGCTGGGTTAAGATAATAACTTCAACCTTCCATGCTGGGCTAAGATAATAACTTCAACCTCCCGTGCTGGGTTAAGATAATAAATTCAACCTCCCATGCTGGGCTAAGATAATAACTTCAACCTCTTATGCTGGGTTAAGATAATAACTTCAACCTCCCGTGCTCGGTTAAGATTATAACTTCAACCTCTTATGCTGGGTTAAGATAATAACTTCAACCTCCCGTGCTGGGTTAAGATAATAACTTCAACCTCCCGTGCTGGGTTAAGATAATAACTTCAACCTCCCGTGCTGGGTTAAGATAATAACTTCAACCTCCCGTGCTGGGTTAAGATAATAACTTCAACCTCCCGTGCTGGGTTAAGATAATTTCTCATCCTCCCTGGCTCCCGGAAAAGTAGTTCCTCACTTCTTCATTCAAGAAAAAAAGAAGAAAATTGCCCGCATTTTCAAAAGCGGTCGCGTCTGCCCACCAAAACAGCGCACAAAAACGGCGGCTGATGGATAGGCCGCAGCGGCGGCGGTCCGGCACGGCTCTGCTGCAAGAAATTAAGTAAGGCCTTCGAAATATCCGTCGAAAATAGCGCTTCTTAGGTTTTACTGCCCTGAAAATAGGGTTTTTGGATTTTTGCTGCCGTGAAAATAGTTTTTTAACTTATATTGCCGTGAAAATAGAGCTTTCTGAATTTGTAATGGCGTGAAAATAGGGTTTTGGAATTTTGTAATACAAAAATAGGATGTTTAAATTTTATTGCGATGAAAGTAGTGCTTTCTGAATTTAACTGTCATGAAAGTACGGTTTTTGTGTTTTATTGCCTAAAATTAAGAATTTATAAATTTTATCGTCGAAAAAATTGTATTTTAATGTGTGGAAATTATGCTTTAAAATTTTATTTCTGAAAAATTTGGCTTTTTGAAGTTATTACGATGCAAATAGACCTTTGTAACTTTTAAGGCAAGGAAAATAAACATTCTAAATTCTAATGCAGCAAAAAAAGTGTTTTCTTAATTTTAATGAGGTGGAAATAGTTCTTTCTAAATTATACTTCCTCCAAAATTGTGCTTTCTAAATTTTATTGCTGAAAAAATGATGTTTTCCAAGCTCAACTACGTCCAAAATCGTGCTTTTTAAATTCTACTGCCTCGCAAATAGTGTTTTCTAGTGTAAATTTAAGATCAGCAAAACTGTGTTTTCTAATATAAATTCTACTGTTCCTACAGTCATTGTGTAGTGTTCGGGTGTCCAATTTATGCTGGTAGCGACGGACACACCGAGCAAGCAAACGAGCAAACGAGCAAACGAGCAAACGAGCAAACAAGCAAACGAGCAAACGAGCAAACGAGCAAATAAGCAAACGAGCAAACGAGCAAACAAGCAAACGAGCAAACGAGCAAACAAGCAAATGAGCAAACGAGCAAGCGAGCAAACGAGCAAACGAGCAAACAAGCAAACAAGCAAACGGGCAAACGAGCAAACGAGCAAACAAGCAAACAAGCAAACGAGCAAACGAGCAAACAAGCAAACGAGCAAACGAGCAAACGAGCAAACGAGCAATCGAGCAAACGAGCAAACAAGCAAACGAGCGAACGAGCAAACAAGCAAACGAGCAAACGAGAAAACAAGCAAACAAGCAAACGAGCAAACGAGCAAACAAGCAAACGAGCAAACGAGCAAACGAGCAAACAAGCAAACGAGCAAACGAGCAAACAAGCAAACAAGCAAACGAGCAAACAAGCAAACAAGCAAACGAGCAAACAAGCAAACGAGCAAACAAGCAAACGAGCAAACGAGCAAACAAGCAAACGAGCAAACAAGCAAACGAGCAAACGAGCAAACGAGCTAACGAACAAACGAGCAAACGATCAAGCAACCTAACAAACAAGCAAACAAGCAAGCAACCTAACAAACAAGCAAACAAGCAAACGAGCAAACAAGCAAATGAGCAAACGAGCAAGCGAGCAAGCGAGCAAACGAGCAAACGAGCAAACGAGCAAACGAGCAAACAAGCAAACGAGCAAACGAGCAAACAAGCAAACGAGCAAACGAGCAAACAAGCAAACGAGCAAACGAGCAAGCGAGCAAACGAGCAAACGAGCAAACGAGCAAACAAGCAAACAAGCAAACGAGCAAACGAGCGAACAAGCAAACGAGCAAACGAGCAAACAAGCAAACAAGCAAACGAGCAAACATGCAAACGAGCAAACGAGCAAACGAGCAAACGAGCAAACAAGCAAACGAGCAAACGAGCAAACGAGCAATCGAGCGAACGAGCAAACAAGCAAACGAGCAAACGAGCAAACAAGCAAACGAGCAAACGAGCAAACAAGCAAACAAGCAAACGAGCAAACGAGCAAACAAGCAAACGAGCAAACAAGCAAACGAGCAAACGAGCAAACAAGCAAACGGGCAAACGAGCAAACAAGCAAACGAGCAAACAAGCAAACGAGCTAACGAACAAACGAGCAAACGAGCAAGCAACCTAACAAACAAGCAAACAAGCAAGCAACCTAACAAACAAGCAAGCAACCTAACAAACAAGCAAACGAGCAAGCAACCTAACAAACAAGCAAACAAGCAAGCAACCTAACAAACAAGCAAACAAGCAAGCAACCTAACAAACAAGTAAACAAGCAAGCAACCTAACAAACAAGCAAACAAGCAAGCAACCTAACAAACAAGCAAACGAGCAAGCAACCTAACAAACAAGCAAACAAACAAGCAACCTAACAAACAAGCAAGCATTCTAAAAAACAAGCAAACAAGCAAGCAACCTAACAAACAAGCAAACAAGCAAGCAACCTAACAAACAAGCAAACAAGCAAGCAACCTAACAAACAAGCAAACAAGCAAGCAACCTAACAAACAAGCAAACGAGCAAGCAACCTAACAAACAAGCAAACAAGCAAGCAACCTAACAAACAAGCAAACAAGCAAGCAACCTAACAAACAAGCAAACGAGCAAGCAACTTAACAAACAAGCAAACAAGCAAGCAACCTAACAAAACAGCAAACAAGCAAGCAACCTAACAAACAAGCAAACAAACAAGCAACCTAACAAACAAGCAAACAAGCAAGCAACCTAACAAACAAGCAAACAAGCAAGCAACCTAACAAACAAGCAAACAAGCAAGCAACCTAACAAACAAGCAAACGAGCAAGCAACTTAACAAACAAGCAAACAAGCAAGCAACCTAACAAAACAGCAAACAAGCAAGCAACCTAACAAACAAGCAAACAAACAAGCAACCTAACAAACAAGCAAACAAGCAAGCAACCTAACAAACAAGCAAACAAGCAAGCAACCTAACAAACAAGCAAACAAGCAAGCAACCTAACAAACAAGCAAACAAGCAAGCAACCTAACAAACAAGCAAACGAGCAAGCAACCTAACAAACAAGCAAACAAGCAAGCAACCTAACAAATAAGCAAACAAGCAAACAGCCTAACAAACAAGCAAACAAGCAAGTAAGCAAACTTGCAAACAAACAGGCAACCAGCATAATATACAGGAACTTATGCATAACTATAGTTTCCAAATGTCAACATTTCGCTGCTAAATGCGCTTTGCATCGTGAAATTTACATTTTATTTCATATTCGTGTGTAATATTAACCTCTTATGTAATCTTCGTGTATAAAATTAAACCTTTATTTCATATTTGTTTATGAAATCAACCTTTTATTTCATATTCATGTATAAAATTTACATTTTATCTCATATTCGTGTGTAATATTAACCTTTTATCTAATCTTCGAGTATAAAATTAAACCTTTATTTCAAATTCGTTTCTGAAATTAACCTTTTATTTCATATTCATGTATAAAATTAACCTTTTATCTCATCTTCGTGTGTAAAATTAACCTTTTATTGATATAAAATCCTACGCATTTTCTAACGCGATTCCCGGCCGCAAGATGGCGTCGAATTATCTTTCATTCGAGAGAACAGCAAAGCAAGGACAAAGTCTCTCTGCAGGCCTGCATTATGGGCGCTAATTTGCCGGGAAATATTCAATCTCGAGAACATTATAAATCCTTCAGAAGAAACGTAATGACAATCTGCAGTCCACTTTGTCGCTCTTGAATATTGTTCTCGCGAAGAATCTTTCGTTTAACTTTCTGCTGTATTTTCTGTTGAATTTACCTGTTTTAACTTTAGCAGTTAAAACCGTTAACTTTATCAGTTAAAACGGGTAACTTTAGCAGTTAAAACGGGTAACTTTAATCGTTAAAGCCGCTAACTTTGGCAGTTAAAACCGTTAACTTTAGCAGTTAAAACAGTTAACTTTAGCAGTTAAAACAGTTAACTTTAGCAGTTAAAACGGGTAACT
This sequence comes from Morinoia aosen, assembly GCA_030386875.1. NCBI lineage: Eukaryota > Metazoa > Arthropoda > Malacostraca > Amphipoda > Talitridae > Morinoia > Morinoia aosen. Next base: position 31,421,998 of record CM059566.1, read on the forward strand.
TTAGCAGTTAAAACCGCTAACTTTAGCAGTTAAAACCGTTAACTTTAGCAGTTAAAACCGGTAACTTTAGCAGTTAAAACAGTTAACTTTAGCAGTTAAAACATTTAACTTTAGCAGTTAAAACAGGTAACTTAAGCAGTTGAAACAGTTAACTTTGGCAGTTAAAACAGTTAACCCTAGCAGTTAAGACAGTTAAATTTAGCAGTTAAAACAGTTAACTTTAGCAGCTAAAACAGTTAACTTTAGCAGTTAAAACAGTTAACTTTAGCAGTTAAAACAGTTAACTTTAGCAGTTAAGACAGTTCACTTCAGCAGTTAAAACAGGTAACTTCAGCAGTTAAAACAGTTAACTTTAGCAGTTAAAACAGTTAACTTTAGCAGTTAAAACATTTAACTTTAGCAGTTAAAACAGGTAACTTTAGCAGTTGAAACAGTTAACTTTAGCAGTTAAAACAGTTAACTTTAGCAGTTAAGAAAGTTAAATTTAGCAGTTAAAACAGTTAACTTTATCAGTTAAAACAGTTAACTTTAGCAGTTAAAACAGTTAACTTTAGCAGTTAAAACAGTTAACTTTAGCAGTTAAAACAGTTAACTTCAGCAGTTAAAACAGGTAACTTCAGCAGTTAAAACAGTTAACTTTAGCAGTTAAAACAGGTAACTTCAGCAGTTAAAACAGTTAACTTTAGCAGTTAAAACAGTTAACTTCAGCAGTTAAAACAGGTAACCTCAGCAGTTAAAACAGTTAACTTTAGCAGTTAAAACTATTAACTTTAGCATTTAAAACAGTTAACTTTAGCAGTTAAAACAGTTAACTTTAGCAGTTAAAACAGTTAACATTAGCAGTTAAAACTATTAACTTTAGCAGTTAAAACAGTTAACTTCAGCAGTTAAAACAGTTAACTTCAGCAGTTAATACAGTTAACTTTAGCAGTTAAAACTATTAACTTTAGCAGTTAAAACAGTTAACTTCAGCAGTTAAAACAGGTAACTTCAGCAGTTAAAACAGTTAACTTTAGCAGTTAAAACTATTAACTTTAGCAGTTAAAACAGTTAACTTCAGCAGTTAAAACAGGTAACTTCAGCAGTTAAAACAGTTAACTTTAGCAGTTAAAACTATTAACTTTAGCAGTTAAAACAGGTAACTTCAGCAGTTAAAACAGGTAACTTCAGCAGTTAAAACAGTTAACTTTAGCAGTTAAAACTATTAACTTTAGCAGTTAAAACAGTTAACTTCAGCAGTTAAAACAGGTAACTTCAGCAGTTAAAACAGGTAACTTCAGCAGTTAAAACTATTAACTTTAGCAGTTAAAACAGGTAACTTCAGCAGTTAAAACAGGTAACTTCAGCAGTTAAAACAGTTAACTTTAGCAGTTAAAACTATTAACTTTAGCAGTTAAAACAGCTAACTTCAGCAGTTAAAACAGGTAACTTCAGCAGTTAAAACAGTTAACTTTAGCAGTTAAAACTATTAACTTTAGCAGTTAAACAAGTTAACTTCAGCAGTTAAAACAGGTAACTTCAGCAGTTAAAACAGGTAACTCTAGCAGTTAAAACCGGTAAACTTCAGCTTTTGAATTCTTTACCTCATTTCAAAGTACATTAGGTTTGCAGGGCTCGGGGCGGCACAAAGGAACGATTTTCAAACAGAAATTTTTCCAGCCTTTGTAGGACTAGACGAAATTTTGCATCTTTTGCAAGGTTTAGTAAATTTTGTGCCTCGGTCGACCTTATTAAAGAAAAAACGTTCTGCTGCTACCCTTCTGAATTGCGTCTGGCTTTGTTCTACTTCTGGAAGTTCTTAAACAGAGCAAATGAAAGGGTTCTTAGCAAGAGCAAATGAAAGGGTTCTTAGCAAGAGCAAATGAAAGGGTTCTTAGCAAGAGCAAATGATAGGGTTCTTAGCAAGAGCAAGGAAATGGTTCTTAGAGAGAGCAAATGAAAGGGTTTTTGTAAAGAGAATGCCTAATGGTTCTTAGCAAGAGCAAATGAAAGGGTTCTTAGCAAGAGCAAATGAAAGGGTTCTTAGCAAGAGCAAATGAAAGGGTTCTTAGCAAGAGCAAATGATAGGGTTCTTAGAAAGAGCAAGGAAATGGTTCTTAGAGAGAGCAAATGAAAGGGTTTTTGTAAAGAGAATGCCTAATGGTTCTTAGAAAGAGCAAATGAAAGAGTACTTAAAAAAAGCAAGGAAATGGTTCTTAGAGAGAGCAAACGAACGAGTTTTTAGAGAGAGCAAGGAAAGGATTCTTATAGAGAGCAAATGAAAGAGTTCTTAGAAAGACCAAAGGAATGATTCTTAGGAAGAACAAATGGAAGGGTTCTTAGAAAGAACAAGATAAGGGTTCTTAGATAGGGCAAATGAAAGGGTTCTAAGAAAGACCAAGAAAATGGGTATTAGAAACGGCAAATGAAAGGGTTCTTAGAAAGACATAGGAAATGGATTTTAGAAAGAGAAATAAAAACGTTCTCGTAAAGACCAAATTTAAAAGTTCTTAGAAAGAGCAATGAAAGCATTCTCATGAAGAGCAAATGAATTGGTTCTTTGAAAGAGCAATGAAATGGTTTTTAGAATGGACAGAGAAAGGGTTCTCAGAAAGAGCATTGAAAGAGTTTTCAGAAAACAATGAAACGGTTCTTAGAATAAGCCGTGAAAGGTTTCTTAGAAAGAGTAATGAAAGGGTTCATAGAAAGAGTAATGAAAGGGTTCTTAGAAAGAGTAATGAAAGAGTTCTAAGAAAGAGTAATGAAAGGGTTCTTAGAAAGAGTAATGAAAGGTTTCTTAGAAAGAGCAATGAAAGGGTTCTTAGAAAGAGAAATGAAAGGGTTCTTAGAAAGAGCAATGAAAGGTTTCTTAGAAAGAGTAATGAAAGAGTTCTAAGAAAGAGTAATGAAAGGGTTCTTAGAAAGAGTAATGAAAGGTTTCTTAGAAAGAGTAATGAAAGGGTTCTTAGAAAGAGTAATGAAAGAGTTCTAAGAAAGAGTAATGAAAGGGCTCTTAGAAAGAGTAATGAAAGGTTTCTTAGAAAGAGTAATGAAAGGGTTCTTAGAAAGAGTAATGAAAGGGTTCTTAGAAAGAGTAATGAAAGAGTTCTAAGAAAGAGTAATGAAAGGGTTCTTAGAAAGAGTAATGAAAGGGTTCTTAGAAAAAGTAACGAAAGGGTTCTTAGAAAGAGTAATGAAAGGTTTCTTAGAAAGAGTAATAAAGGTTTCTTAGAAAGAGTAATGAAACGGTTCTTAGAAAGAGTAATGAAAGGTTTCTTAGAAAGAGTAATGAAAGGTTTCTTAGAAAGAGCAATGAAATGTTTCTTAGAAAAAGTAATGAAAGGGTTCTTAGAAAGAGTAATGAAAGGGTTCTTAGAAAGAGTAATGAAAGGTTTCTTAGAAAGTGTAATGAAAGGGTTCTTAGAAAGAGTAATGAAAGGGTTCTCAGAAAGAGCAATGAAGGGTTCTTAGAAAGAGTGATGAAAGGTTTCTTAGAAAGAGTAATGAAAGGGTTCCTAGAAAGAGTAATGAAAGGTTTCTTAGAAAGAGTAATGAAAGGTTTCTTAGAAAGAGTAATGAGAGGGTTCTTAGAAAGAGTAATGAAAGGTTTCTTAGAAAGAATAATGAAAGGGTTCTTAGAAAGAGCAATGAAAGGTTCTCAGAAAGAGCAATGAAAGGTTCTCAGAAAGAGCAACGAAAGGTTCTTAGAAAGAGCAATGAAAGGTTTCTTAGAAAGAGTAATGAAAGGGTTCTTAGAAAGAGCAACGAAAGGTTCTCAGAAAGAGCAATGAAAGGTTCTCAGAAAGAGCAATGAAAGGTTCTCAGAAAGAGCAACGAAAGGTTCTCAGAGAGAGCAATGAAAGGTTCTCAGAGAGAGCAATGAAAGGTTCTCAGAAAGAGCAGTGAAAGGTTCTCAGAAAGAGCAATGAAAGGTTCTCAGAAAGAGCAATGAAAGGTTCTCAGAAAGAACAATGAAAGGTTCTCAGAAAGAGCAATGAAAGGTTCTCAGAGAGAGCAATGAAAGGTTCTCAGAAAGAGCAATGAAAGGTTCTCAGAAAGAACAATGAAAGGTTCTCAGAAAGAGCAATGAATGGTTCTCAGAAAGAGCAATGAAAGGTTCTCAGAAAGAGCAATGAAAGGTTCTCAGAAAGAGCAATGAAAGGTTCTCAGAAAGAGCAATGAAAGGTTCTCAGAAAGAGCAATGAAAGGTTCTCAGAAAGAGCAATGAAAGGTTCTCAGAAAGAGCAATGAAAAGTTCTCAGAAAGAGCAATGAAAGGTTCTCAGAAAGAGCAATGAAAGGTTCTCAGAAAGAGCAATGAAAGGTTCTCAGAAAGAGCAATGAAAGGTTCTCAGAAAGAGCAATGAAAGGTTCTCAGAAAGAGCAATGAAATGTTCTCAGAAAGAGCAATGAAAGGTTCTCAGAAAGAGCAATGAAAGGTTCTCAGAAAGAGCAATGAACAGTTCTCAGAAAGAGCAATGAAAGGTTCTCAGAAAGAGCAATGAAAGGCGCTCAGAAAGAGCAATGAAAGGTTCTCAGAAAGAGCAATGAAAGGTTCTTGACAATATCTTTATGACAGACCCTAGTGATTTTCTTGCTGGAATAATTACTTCTGACTTATCAGATCATTTTCCAGTTTTTCTTATTAAGAAAAATGTCTATCTTGCGTGCACCAAAGCACGGGCTGAAACTTACTCATATCGTAAAATAAACGAATCAAATTTAGAAGAAATGCGCACCGTTCTAGAAGATTTAATGCCAACATTGCACATCACCCAACAAAACAATAATGCAAGGAGCATTGATGAATCAGTAGTAAAGTTGACTGAAACTATAATGAACGCATACAACCAGTGTTGCCCAATTGTAACTCGTACAGTTACCCCGAAAAATAAACAAAAGCCCTGGATTACTAGAGACATCGTGATAAATATAAAGAAACGCCAAGCGTACCTAGCCCTCCTTTGCGAAGGGCGAATATCTAGAGAAACATTTAACCGATTCAGAAACTATGTAACAAACCAGATAAGAACATCAAAAAAGAACTACTTTACGCTCAAGTTTACTCAATTCAAAACTGACGTTAAAAAGACTTGGCATCTCCTTAACTCTTGCTGTAAACCGAATAATGCCGATAAAAAGAAAATTGAATATGTTGTTCAAGATAATGTAAAATATCATGAGAAGAAAGAAATTGTTAATCTCTTTAACAACTTCTTCGTAAACGTAGGGAAAACAATAGCTGATGGTATTCCAAGTGAACCTACTGATCACCTGGAATTTATGGATCATATTCGAGAACCCAACTCCTTTTTCTTTACGCCTACAAACTCCTCCGAAGTAATTGCGTGCATAATCAACATGAAAAATAAATCGAGTGGGTTACAAACGTTTCCGACTAAAGTACTTAAAGTTATTGCTGACATTGTAGCCCCGCTGATATCAAATATTATTAACCAGTCTCTCTTGCTAGGCACTTTCCCGAACTCCCTCAAAGTTGCTAGAGTAACCCCTATCTTTAAAAGTGGTGAAAAAACCTGTGTAAACAATTATCGGCCTATCTCCATTCTACCAATTATTAGCAAAGTATTCGAAAAGATTGTGTATAAAAAAGTGTACTCTTATTTTGAACAAAAATCATTTCTTTACGATAAACCATACGGCTTTCGCTCTAAAAAATCAACAACACAGGCTATATTAAATCATTTACAATTCCTCTATTCTAATATAGATGAAGGAAAGCCTGTCTTCTCTGTATTTCTTGACTTTCGAAAAGCATTCGATTGTGTGGACCATAAAATACTACTCTCGAAACTACACTGTTATGGCATTCGAGGGATTTCCCATGATTGGTTCAGATCATACCTAACAAATCGGAAGCAATACGTTGTCATTGACGACGCAAAATCGGACCCACAGACAATTAGCCATGGAGTTCCACAAGGATCTGTTCTCGGGCCTCTCATGTTTCTGATTTTTATCAATGATATCATTAAATCTACATCATTCTTCAAATTCATACTTTTTGCCGATGACAGCACGCTTTCTGCGGTCCTTCCGAACCAAAATCCTGCTATGATTGTGGAGAGTATAAATACTGAACTTCACAAGGTTTCATCGTGGCTCAAAGCTAATAAAATAAGCCTAAATATCGATAAAACAAATTATATTACTTTCTCATACAAAAAAGATGTATCTCTCCCATGCATTAAAATTGGCGAAGGTGAAATCGAAGAAACCAACTCATGTAAGTTTCTGGGCATCATAATAGATAAACATCTGACCTTCAAAGAGCACATCACTCATATTAGTTCTAAATTATCAAAATCCATCGGAATCCTAAATAAAGTTAAAAATTTTCTGCCTGAAACAGCTTTACAAATGCTCTACCGAACGCTCATTTCTCCATACTTGCAATACGGAATAGAAGCATGGCACGGAACTGATAAAAATAAAACCAACAAAATTTTACTCTGCAGAAAAGGGCTGTCAGAGCGGTAAAGAACCTAGAATATAATGCTCACACAAATGATTCTTTCAAAAATTTACAAATACTTAAACTTTCGGATCTCTAAAAAATCTCCATCTGTAATTTCATTTACAAAACATTAAGAAATAATGGCGACAATAGCCTAAGACAATTATTGACTGCGCAAACTGGTCATCACGACCATTTAACCCGAAATAGAAGTAAATTCATGCTTCCTTATTATTCAAAGGCCAGGTCGCAACACAGTATTCTCTTCGTTGGAACCAAAACTTGGAACTCTATACCTGCAGAGATCCGTGAATGTAATTCGTACAAAGTATTCAAAAGACATCTTGAGTCTCACTTCCTATCAGAATACTAGTCGTGTAAGATCACCGTGTCGAAATCTTGCCTCCTACATGTAACTAATGATAATGTCATAAGTAACTTGCCTTGTGTACCATAACCAATCTTCTGTCTGCTCTTGAATCGTTTTATCGAACATACTGTTAAATATAGCCGACTTGACCTATATTGTAAAATACAGCATAAAATATCGAGTTAATTATCTCAATGATCAGTCTAATGCGAAACTAGGTTAAGTGAACTAGGTTAAACTTTTTTGTACACCCTAGAATAACGTGATGGTAGGATGCCCTAGAAGTCGCTGAACTTATTCGGGCCCACAGGTAGCTATACTCAAATTTGACCATTGTACTAGACTTAAGTAATATTCTACCTCTGTATCACCTGTGGTAAATAAATTGTTTAAAATTGTTTAAATTGTTTAAATTGTTCTCAGAAAGAGCAATGAAAGGGTTCTTGAATATAAAATTACACCTCATGTCTAGTTAAAATGGTCTGGTAAAATATACTTCAATTTTTTCATTTTGATTATTATTTTTATGCTATGTAGCAGTAGCACAACGTTTTGTACGAAAAAACAAAATTTAATGTCTTTCCACCTCTGAATAAATTCATCTCGCTTCCAAAATTCACGCCCAAACCAAAATTTTTTGTGCATTCACATGTATTGTGAGAACACATGAAAAACTGAAGACTAATTCCTGCTGATACTGCTAAGAATATTGCTATAAATATTGACTTACTAAATATTGCCAAGAACATTACCAAAAAATGAAAATCTTTCGAAATCTCTGATAAATCATCGATTTCAGCCTGTATACGGAAGGCTTGTATTGGACTTTTTCTTATTTCATTCTGTGGTGAGGCTGTGTGAGGCGGGTGTGAGGCTGTGTGAGGCTGTGGTGTGAGGCTGTGTGAGGCTGTGTGAGGCTGTGTGAGGCTGTTGTGAGGCTGTGTGAGCGTGTGTGAGGCTGTGTGAGGCTGTGTGAGGCTGTGTGAGGCTGTGTGAGGCTGTGTGAGGCTGTGTGAGGCTGTGTGAATCTGTGTGAGGCTGAGTGTGAGGCTGTGTGAGGCTGTGTGAGGTGTGTGAGGCTGTGTGAGGTCGTGTGAGGCTGTGTGAGGCTGTGTGAGCTGTATGAGGCTGAGTGAGGCTGTGTGATGATGTGTGAGGCTGTGTGAGGCTGTGTGAGGCCTGTGTGAGGCTGTGTGAGGCTGTGTTGAGGCTGTGTGAGGCTGTGAGGCTGTGTGAGGCTGTGTAAGGCTGTGTGTGGCTGTGTGAGGCTGTGGTGTGGCTGTGTGAGGCTGTGTGGTGTGTGAGCTGTGTGAGGGCTGTGTGAGGTGTGTGAGGCTGGTGTGAGGCTGTTGTGAAGGCTGGTGTGCTGTGTGAGGCTGTGTGTGGCTTGTGTGAGGCTGTGTGAGGCTGTGTGAGGCTGTTGTGAGGCTGTGTGAGAGCTGTGTGAGGCTGTGCTGAGGCTGTGTGAGGCTGTGTGAATCTGTGTGAGGCTGTGTGAGGCTGTGTGAGGCTGTGTGAGGCTGTGTGAGGCTTGTAAGGCTGTGTGAGGCTGTGTGAGGCTGTGTGTTGTGTGAGGCTGTGTGAGGCTGTGTGAGGCTGTGTGCAGGCTGTGTGAGGCTGTTTGAGGTGTGAGGCTATGTGAGGCTGTGTGAGGCTGTGGTGAGGCTGTTTGAGGCTGTGTGAGGCTGTGTGAGGCTGTGTGAGGCTGTGTGAGGCTGTGTGAGGCTGTGTGAGCTGTGAGTGAGGCTGTGTGAGGCTGTGAGTGAGGCTGTGAGCTGGTGAGGCTGTGCTTGAGGCTGTGTGAGGCTGTTGAGGCTGTGTGAGGCTGTAGCTGTGAGGCTGTGTAGCTGTGGAGGCGTGTGCGTGAGGCTGTGTGAGGCTGTGTAAGGCTGTGTGTGGCTGTGTGAGGCTGTGTGTGGTTGTGTGAGGCTGTGGAGCTGTGTGCTGTGTGAGGCTGTGTGAGGCTGAGTGAGGCTGTGTGATGCTGTGTGAGGCTGTGTGAGGCTGTGAGAGGCTGCTGTGAGGCTGTGTAAGGCTGTAAGGCTGTGTAAGGCTGTGTGTGGCTGTGTGAGGCTGTGTGTGGTTGTGTGAGGCTGTGTGAGGCTGTGTGAGGCTGTGTGAGGCTGTGTGAGGCTGTATGAGGCTGAGTGAGGCTGTGTGATGCTGTGTGAGGCTGTGTGAGGCTGTGAGAGGCTGTGTGAGGCTGTGTGAGGCTGTGTGATGCTGTATGCGGTGTGAGAGGCTGTGTGAAGCTGTGTGATGCTGTGTGAGGCTGTGAGAGGCTGTGTGAGGCTGAGCTGTGAGGCTGTGAGAGGCTGTGTGAGGCTGTGTGAGGCTGTGTGATGCTGTGTGAGGCTTTGTGAGGCTGTGTGAGGCTGTGTGATGCTGTGTGAGGCTGTGTGAGGCTGTGTGAGGCTGTGTGAGGCTGTGAGAGGCTGTGTGAGGCTGTGTGAGGCTGTTTGTGAGGCTGTGTGAGGCTGTGTGAGGCTGTGTGAGGCTGTGTGAGGCTGTGTGAGGCTGTGTGAGGCTGTGTGAGACTGTGTGAGGCTGTGTGACTGTGAGGCTGTGTGAGGCTGTGTGAGCTGTGAGGCTGTGTGAGGGCTGTGTGAGGCTGTTGGAGGCTGTGTTTAGAAAACGAGAGGCCCATAAACAAATTTCGTTAATTTATTCAAAATTCTTTTTATTTAATTTTAGTTGTCTTTTGAAAAGTGAAATGACTTGAAGTTGCTGGTCTCCTTTATGCTTCTCTTTTCCATTGAGCGCGTTGATGCAGAAGTCCAACTCGTACTGTTCTATTTTCTACATTATACTACTGTTGCAATATTATTAGATTACTTTTTCGGTGGGAGTTACATGCCTGATATTGCATGTACGATAGGAGGAGCACCGTGGATTTGGAACGTTGTAAAGGATAGTTACTGAAAAAAATCATTCGTTATTAATCTTTATCGATTTTCAAATTAGTACATTGGATTTGGAAAATAATCCTGACTAATATTGTTAAGAATAGTGATTGAAACTAACATTTTGTTAATACTTATCGATTTCGAACGACTTCTAGGTAGCAAAATATATTGGTATGTGTTTTAAATTTCAATATATTTTTTTCAATATACATTTTTCTCATGTAAATCTCTGTTCTGAATGTAATTTATTTTAGCATTAAATTAAATAACACCCTTGGTATAGTCCCAAGAATATTACGTTAATTTTAATTCGTCCTTGGAATTTCCAAAATGCTTTCATTTATTCGAGGATCAAAACAAATTTTCTTAAGTTGCATATACTTTGGAATAAATAAAATCGAATTTCCAAAAATTCACTTTACACCTGTTCATAAACATTTTTCCTTGTTTCATATTAAAATTATTCTCCTTCAATATGCTTTGGAGCTTAATTTATATGTTACCTATAAAATATGTTACCTATAAATATAAATATATTACCTATATGTTACCTATAAAATATGTTACCTATAAATATAATATATTACCTATATGTTACCTATAATATGTTACCTATAAAGTATTTCTATTAAAAATATCTTTCAAAAAACCATTTTCAATCTGAGGGAAATGCAATATTCGCCAAGCTATAACATTTATATCCTGTTAGGAAATACACTTTTTCCAATTTTTTAATTAATTTAAACCAGGTTGCCTAATCGAAAACATCTTAATCACAATAATTAGTCTTTTAGAAAATTATATTTAATAAAGCCAAGCCAGTGCTCCCCAATCGAAAACATTTCAATATTGAAAAAAAACTTTTTTTCCCGAAAAACTTGAATTTTTAATTGAACAAAAATCAATGTTCCTCTAGCAATGACAACATTTTTACCAGTGAAAAAAAGACCTATTCCGATAACTTTAATTGCAAATAAAACAAAATCAACTTACCAGCAGCGATGACAACATTTCTGTGAAATTGTGTTTGTTTCGACGTCAGCTCTGCAGCCGACATCAGCGCCAGCTTCTTAATTGATACAGTAAATTATTAACAAATGCCTTAATTAAGGCGAGCAAAAAGTGGATGACCTCGAATTACTTCCCCCACACCCCTCCTCCCCCCCCCACACACACCACACACACACACCCTCTACCACACACCACACACACACACCTTCTACACCACACACACATACACCCTCTACACCACACACAAACACCCTCTACACCACACACACACCCCTCTACACCCACACACCACACACCCCTCTACACCACACACACACACCCTCTACACCACACACACACCCTCTACACCACACACACACCCTCTACACCACACACACACCCTCTACACCACACACACATACACCCTCTACACCACACACAAACACCCTCTACACCACACACACACACCCTCTACACCACACACACACACCCTCTACACCACACACACACACCCTCTACACCACACAAACACCCTCTACACCACACACACCCTCTACACCCACACACACCCCTCTACACCACACACACACACCCTCTACACCACACACACACACCCTCTACACCACACACACACACCCTCTACACCACACACACACCCTCAACACCACACACACACACCCTCTACACCACACACAAACACCCTCTACACCACACACACACCCTCTACACCACACACACACACCCTCTACACCACACACACACACCCTCTACACCACACACACACACCCTCTACACCACACACACACACCCTCTACACCACACACACACCCTCTACACCACACACACACACCCTCTACACCACACACACACCCTCAACACCACACACACACACCCTCTACACCACACACACACCCTCTACACCACACACACACACCCTCTACACCACACACACACACACCCTCTACACCACACACACACACCCCTCTACACCACACACACACACCCTCTACACCACACACACACCCTCTACACCACACACACACACCCTCTACACCACACACACACACCCTCTACACCCCACACACACCCTCTACACCTCACAAACAAACCCTCTACACCCCTCACACACACACCCCACACACACACCCCACACACACCCTCTACACCACACACACACACCCTCTACACCACACACACACACCCTCTACACCACACACACCACACCCTCTACACCACACACACACACACCCTCTACACCACACACACACACCCTCTACACCACACACACACACCCTCTACACCACACACACACCCTACACACACACACAAACACACACAAACACACACAACACACACTGCAACACTGTGCACAAAACACACACTGCGGTGTAGTGACGTGTGCTTAGGGAATTTCTGGTCGATTTTTGTTCATTGAAAATTGGAAATAAATAAAAAACAAAAGCAGGAAAGATTTTTATCTCTGCAAAAATATATGGGTGCGTGAAACGCAGCGAAGTAGATTAGATTTTAGGTAATTCTTTTTACCAACCGTGACCCTGCGTTTGTTGCGGCTGGTCGGGTCCCGCCTGAATTTCTGATAGGTAGCGACAGCATATTTACCGCATAGTTACCAGCATATTTACCGCATGTTTACCGCATATTTACCGCATGTTTACCGCATATTTGACGCATATTTACCGCATATTTATCACATATTTACCTCATATTTACCGCATGTTTTCCGCATATTTACCGCATATTTAACGCATGTTTTTGGCATATTTACCGCATATTTACCAGCATATTTACCAGCATATAAACCACATAGTTACCAGCATATTTACCACATGTTTTTTGCATATTTACTGCATATTTACCGCATGGTTACCAGCATATTTACCAGCATATTTACCGCATGTTTATCGCATATTTACCGCATGTTTATCGCATATTTACTGCATATTTACCGCATATTACCGCATATTTACCGCATATGCGCTGCATATTTACCACAGCATATTTACCGCATATTTACCACAGCATATTTACCGCATATTTACCGAATATTTACCAGCATATTAGGGATGTGGTGGGGGTGTGGTGGGGGTGTGGTGGGAGTGGGGTGGGGGTGTGGTGGGGGTGTGGTGGGGGTGTGGTGGGGGTGTGGTGGGGGTGTGGTGGAGGTGTGGTGGGGGTGTGGGGGGGGGTGTGGTGGGAGTGGGGTGGGGGTGTGGTGGGGGTGTGGTGGGGGTGTGGTGGGAGTGGGGTGGGGGTGTGGTGGGGGTATGGTGGGGGTGTGGTGGGAGTGGGGTGGGGGTGTGGTGGGGGTATGGTGGGGGTGTGGTGGGGGTGATAGCAGAACCGCGATGTACCGCAGCAACACTGTACATACTCAACTTTACCTACACGACGTACAAGCGTACTGGTGTAGACTGAGTGAGGTAGTCAACATCCTTATGTGCGTTGCGCTGCATTTGCTTAGGAAGATTCGGAAGATTAAGTGCAATTAGGATGATTAAGCTATTTAGGAAGATTAAGTCCACTTGAGAGATAACAGTCGTAGTGAAAAATGGTAATCCATATAAACGGTACACCTCAACGGTAATATAAACGGTACACCTCAACGGTAATATAAACGGTACATCTCAACGGTAATATAAACGGTACATCTCAACGGTAATATAAACGGTACATCTCAACGGTAATATAAACGGTACATCTCAACGGTAATATGAACGGGTGAAAAATGGCTATCTCACCACACCCCCACCACACCCCCACCACCACCACACCCCCACCACCACCACACCCCCACCCCCACACCACCACACCCCCACCACCACACCCCCACCCCACACCCCCACCACCACACCCCCACCACCACACCCCCACCACCACACCCCCACCACCACACCCCCACCCCACCACCACACCCCCACCACCACACCCCCACCACCACACCCCCACCACCACACCCCCACCACCACACCCCCACCACCACACCCCCACCACCACACCCCCACCACCACACCCCACCACCACACCCCCACCACCACACCCCCACCACCACACCCCCACCACCACACCCCCCACCACACCCCCACCCACCACACCCCCACCACACCCCACCACCACCCCCACCACCACACCCCCACCCCCACACCCCACCACCACACCCCCACCCCACACCCCCACCCCACACCCCCACCCCCCACACCCCCACCACCACACCCCCACCACCACACCCCCCACCACCACACCCCCACCACCACACCCCCACCACCACACCCCCACACCCC
>CM059566.1:31436518-31686518 GCA_030386875.1 Morinoia aosen
GGACTCAATGGAGGAGACAATGGACTCAATGGAGGAGACAATGGACACAATGGAGGAGATAATGGACACAATGGAGGAGACAATGGACACAATGGAGGAGATAATGGACACAATGGAGGAGACAATGGACACAATGGAGGAGACAATGGACTCAATGGAGGAGATAATGGACACAATGGAGGAGACAATGGACACAATGGAGGAGACAATGGACTCAATGGAGGAGACAATGGACTCAATGGAGGAGACAATGGACTCAATGGAGGAGACAATGGACACAATGGAGGAGACAATGGACTCAATGGAGGAGACAATGGACACAATGGAGGAGACAATGGACTCAATGGAGGAGATAATGGACACAATGGAGGAGACAATGGACACAATGGAGGAGACAATGGACTCAATGGAGGAGACAATGGACTCAATGGAGGAGACAATGGACTCAATGGAGGAGATAATGGACACAATGGAGGAGACAATGGACTCAATGGAGGAGATAATGGACACAATGGAGGAGATAATGGACACAATGGAGGAGACAATGGACTCAATGGAGGAGATAATGGACACAATGGAGGAGACAATGGACTCAATGGAGGAGACAATGGACTCAATGGAGGAGATAATGGACACAATGGAGGAGACAATGGACTCAATGGAGGAGATAATGGACACAATGGAGGAGATAATGGACACAATGGAGGAGACAATGGACACAATGGAGGAGACAATGGACACAATGGAGGAGACAATGGACTCAATGGAGGAGACAATGGACTCAATGGAGGAGATAATGGACACAATGGAGGAGACAATGGACTCAATGGAGGAGATAATGGACACAATGGAGGAGATAATGGACACAATGGAGGAGACAATGGACTCAATGGAGGAGATAATGGACTCAATGGAGGAGATAATGGACACAATGGAGGAGACAATGGACTCAATGGAGGAGACAATGGACACAATGGAGGAGACAATGGACACAATGGAGGAGACAATGGACTCAATGGAGGAGACAATGGACACAATGGAGGAGACAATGGACACAATGGAGGAGATAATGGACACAATGGAGGAGACAATGGACTCAATGGAGGAGACAATGGACACAATGGAGGAGATAATGGACTCAATGGAGGAGACAATGGACACAATGGAGGAGACAATGGACACAATGGAGGAGACAATGGACACAATGGAGGAGACAATGGACACAATGGAGGAGACAATGGACACAATGGAGGAGACAATGGACACAATGGAGGAGATAATGGACTCAATGGAGGAGATAATGGACACAATGGAGGAGATAATGGACTCAATGGAGGAGACAATGGACACAATGGAGGAGACAATGGACACAATGGAGGAGACAATGGACACAATGGAGGAGATAATGGAGTCAATGGACAGCAACACAATGACGGACTCGCTGCCAGCTCAGCGCTCAGCAGAGCCCGCTATAACCAGCGCACCTCGGCCCTCATTAAGCCGCCGTGTTTTTGAGACGACCAAATGACCCTTTAATGACTGCATTCATTATCATGGAGGGGCGCGTCGCCCCCGTGTGTTTCCCCCCCCTCCCCCGTATTTACTGCCAAAAGAGCGATCCCGTGGATCCTTTTAGGCCGTCCGCTAGGCGGCTGTCCGTTTAGGGCGTCCGCTGGGTGGCAGTCCGTTTAGAGCGTCCGCTGGGGGCTGTCCGTTTAGGGCGTCCGCTGGGTGGCTGTCTGCTTAGGCCGTCCGCTGGGGAATGTCCGTTTAGGACATCCGCTGGTTGGCTGTCCGTTTGGGGCGTCCGCTGGGTGGCTGTCCGTTTAGGGCATCCGATTCCATGTTGGTTCGGTTCGCGTTTTTTGCCGTTTATGAAAGATTGTGCGGGGGCTGTTTGAGGTTTGTAGAAAAGTAAGAAGAAGGGTTGAGATTGGATATAGTAATATTGATTTAAAAGTTGAAAATCATTACGATTAACATATTACTAATATTATTTTGGCCTATTTAGTGTTCCAATTAATTTTGTGATATTAAACTTAAATATATTACTAAAACTGTTTAGCCGGCTACCAAACATTGAATGCAATGTTTTTTATACATTTAAAAAATAGTTTGGTTAGGCTTTTTCAATGGAAAAGTTCATTTAAAATGAGATTGTACATAACTAACACCAGCTGTAGAACCTTGTTTACAACTGGTGCTATTTAAAATACCTTGTTTACAACTGGTGCTATTTAAAATACTTTGTTTACAACTGGTGCTGTTTAAAATACCTTGTATAAAACTGGTGCTGTTTAAAATACCTTGTTTACAACTGGTGCTGTTTAAAATACCTTTTTTAAAACTGGTGCTGTTTAAAATACCTTGTTTACAACTGGTGCTGTTTAAAATACCTTGTTTACAACTGGTACCAGTTGAAGTACCTTGTTTACAACTGGTGCCAGTTGAAATATTTTGTTTACAACTGGTGCCAGTTGAAGTACCTTGTTTACAACTGGTGCCAGTTGAAGTACCTTGTTTACAACTGGAGCCAGTTGAAATATTTTGTTTACAACTGGTGCCAGTTGAAGTACCTTGTTTACAACTGGTGCCAGTTGAAATACCTTGTTTACAACTGGTGCCAGTTGAAGTACCTTGTTTACAACTGGTGCCAGTTGAAATACCTTGTTTACAACTGGTACCCGTTGAAGTACCTTGAGTAGAACTAGTACCAGATGTACACCCTTGTTACCATAGATTTCTTTCCTGATTTAATAAAAAAAATTCAGTTTTTCAAATTTTCTTCCGAGATTCAGAGCTATCATTGTCAGCTTGTCAAAGCAGTACTTTTATGTTGATGACTACCTAATAAAATATATTTTTCGAATTGGTTAACTTCAACATGCAATTAAGAGATGCTTTTTTTTATCAAACTCAAGAACCTATGAGTTGTTCCTTTTTATTTTAGAGTATAATGTGAGGAACTACCTCTGCACATTTGACTCAACAGCCGTTTCGAAGCTGCAAAGATTAATAAAGACAAGGACACAAAGTTTCCAAATTTAATATTTTTAATCAGTCGCCTAAACGCCAAGGAAGATTCATGATAGTAACAAGGCAACAAGTACTGAACAAACAATACGGCAAGTAGCCGATTTACATAGTATTAATTGTTAAAAACTAAAGGACAATTCGCCCTCAAGTATCGCATTTATTTATTCCTTTATTTATTGATATATTTATATTTATTTAGGTTAAAATGCGCATATAATTTTAAGGTCGGAAGTTAGGGTTTCAGGAAATGACAGACTACAGGCGCAGGCACGAGGAGGCCGGATAGGCTCTCTGTTTCAGGGCTAACAGCGTCAGCTTAAACGGACGTCACGCGGTATCGACTGTGCTTCAACGTGCTAGCTTGCTACAAGCTCTTCAGGAAGACCGAAGTTGGCGCCAACTGACGCTACACGAAGGAAACAGGCACGGCGACGGCGGCACAACCAGGGCCAGAGCAGCTAAACCTTGACCAATGCCTCCAGTCCCTTCACAGCTGTACATAAAGATGAAGAAATGTACACAAGAAAAATAATTAACTGAGCAAATATTATGAAACAGCGCTATACAAAGAATTTAGAATGAACAAAATAATTAATGGTCAACGTAATTACCTAGTTGCTGCTACTGCTGTCCCACAAGTTGGCTTAATTGGCTATCAACGTTGTGAAGCACGAAGTGCGCAGTGCGACGAAGTGCCCGCTAGATACTGAAAATACAGGTACCGGGTAAGACCAAAGTCAATCTCGTTGATAAAGGTAAACAGAGATATAAAGTTTCAATAATCGGCAAATATTAGACACACGACTACCAACCTGAAGAATTTATCCTCCAGTGCGCATAGCGACTGTTAGACGATGGCAGTAATGGCGATATAGAAGTCGCAATTCAGTGTCAATAGTAATGGAGGCAGAAGCCCAATAGTAGTTTATAGATAATAGGTAATGGTTAATAGTAATAGTTAATAATGACGGCGGTTCACTGCGACAGGGTAAGGTTGGCCCCCTTTTAGAGCAGCGAACACGCCTAGTTAGAAGAAAGTTAATTGCGGTTCGCAACCCGCCTTAATCATGCAATTAATTAATGAAAAAGAACCTAAATACAACGCTTTCACACACACAATCAAACCATGAACTTATTGAACATGCAGGAAGAAGGGATGGAAGAGTCAGGCTGGCGACCGTCACCTACGCGTCATGAGCCAAGCGTACTCCAGACGTGCCGACGTAACAGAGGCCTTTGACCGAGACTCAGCCTGGCCTCTCGTTAACCGGACACACCTTGACACCTTGACACCTGTCACAGCTCCCTACACTGCTTCCGACCTGATTTTCCACCGACGACCTATCTTTACTATCCGCTGCTGCTGCGCGACCTCACCTGTCTCGCAGCACCAGCCGTTTGCGTTAATAGTAAAGAAATCGAAGTACACTCCGAGCGAATCTGTGGGGAATTTTCCCCACAATAATAGTATCGAAAAGAATACTTTTATATTTGAAACACTTTTATTTTAGAATACAATAGCATATACCCGTCAAAAAATCTCGGTTATTTCCAAGAAGTAAAGAAACAGTAGGCCTACCGTTCGATAATTTAACACGCTGCCGATCTGTTTTCGCCCAATTTCTTTTTCGTCTTTTTTTTCCGGCCAGGCTTTGTTCAGGGCGCAACATCGGCGTTTTTTGAGCGGCAATTCGACCAAAAAATTAAATCCTTAGGTGGGTATTGGAAAGCAATAAAGGCATTCCGAGGGGAAGGCCTAGAGCGTGAAGGCCCAAGGCATGTACTCCTTCTTAAAGGCCGTTGCTTTGCCTAAAGCATTGGACAATAACGAAAATTTGAAAGGCTCAAATCTACACCCATGTTGCCATTGGACAGAGGGTCAAAGCGAGAATTGGGAGGCTTAGATCGAGCCGCCGAGGGTCACGCGTTCTCAGGGGCGACCGTCTTAGGATGTGAGGGAACTGAGGGTAAAGAAAAGTGAGGGTAAAAATGAAACTGAGGGTGGAGGGGATGACAATAGCTCAAGGGAATGTTTGAGTGCAAGAGATAATGAGGGCAAGAAAAAATGAAGAATAAAAGATTAGAAAAGGGTAAAGGGGAATTCGAGGGAATAGAAAAACTGAGGGTAGAGGGGAAAAGGGATGCCATAAGCTCTAGGGAATGAGTGAGTCTAAGGGAAAATGAAAGTAGAGAAAAATTGAGGTAGAGGGAAATTTAAATCAAGGATGGAGAAAAAAAGGCTGAATAGGAAAGTAAGGGTAAAGGGGAATTTAAAAAAAGAAGGGAGACTGAAGGCAGAGGAAATGGTAAAAGTTCAAGGACAAGTGGGGAACAGAGGGTAGAGAAAAAGTGAGGGCAAACATGAAAATAAAGGTAGACAAGAATTTTAATTGAGGGCAGAGAAAAAGTGAGGGTAAAAACTGAGGTTGAAAGGAAATTTAAAGGAAAAGGGAAAACTTGTGGAGAGGTGAGATAGGTGGTAAAGAAAAAGAGGGTAGTTGGAAATGTTAGATAAAGATGACACTAAGGATAGAGGGTAATCTAAAGAAAGGAAGGAATCTGAGGGCAGAAAGAAGTCCAAAAGCTCAAGGAAAAGTTAAAGTGCAAATTAAAATGAGGGTGGTGGAAAAACCGAGGGCTGAGTAAAAACGGAGGGTAGAGGGGAATTTAAAGGTAGGAGAAATTTTGAGGAAGGATGCGAAAGTGAAAGGAAAGATTATTTAGGAATAGAGGGCACGTGATGAAAAAGAGGATACTGAGGGTAGAGGGGGTATACTGAGAGTAGAGGAGGTATACTGAGGGTAGATGGGGTATACTAAGGGTAGATGGGGTATGCTAAGGGTAGAGTGGGTATACTGAGGGTAGAGTGGGTATACCGAGGGTAGAGGAGGTATACTGAGGGTTGAGGGGATATAATGAGAGTAGATGGGGTAAGCTGAGGGTAGATGGGGTATACTGAGGGTAGAGGGGGTGTGTTGAGGGTAGATGGATCATACTGAGGGTAGAGGGGGTATACTGAGGGTATAGGAGGTATACTGAGGGTAGAGGGGGTATAATGAGGGAAGAGGAGGTATACTAAGGGTAGATGGGGTATACTAAGGGTACAGCGGGTATACTGAGGGTAGAGGGGGTATAATGAGAATAGAGAGGTTAAGCTGAGGGTAGATGGGGTATACTGAGAATAGAGGGGGTGTGCTGAGGGTAGATAGAGTATACTGGGGATAGAGGGGGTATACTAAGGGTAGAGGGAGTATACTGAGGGTAGAGGGTATACTGAGGATAGAAGGGGTATACTGAGGGTAGAGGGGGTATACTCAGGGTAGAGGGGGTATGCTGAGGGTAGAATTGGTTTACTGAGGGTAGAGAGGTATGCTGTACGTAGAGGGGTATACTGAGGGTAAAGAGGTATGCTGAGGGTAGAAGGGTATGCTGTCGGTAGAAGGAGTATGATGATGGTAGAAGGGGTATGCTGAGGGTAGAAGGGGTATACTGAGGGCATACTGGGTATACTGAGGGTAGAGGGAGTATACTGAGGGTAGAGGGGGTATACTGAGGGTAGAGGGGTATACTGAGGGTAAAGGGGGTATACTAACGGTAGAGGGGGTATACTGAGGGTAGAGGGAGTATACTGAGGGTAGAGGGGTGTACTGAGGGAAGAGGAGGTATAATAAGGGAAGAGGAGGTATACTATGGGTAGATTGGGTATACTAAGGGTAGAGTGGGTATACTGAGGGTAGAGGGGGTATACTGAGGGTAGAGGGGGTATAATAAGGGTAGAGGGGGTATACTGAGGGCAGAGGAGGTATACTGAGGGTAGAGGAGGTATACTGAGGGTAGAGGGGGTATAATAAGGGTAGAGGGGGTATACTGAGGGTGGAGGGGGTATACTGAGGGTAGAGGAGATATACTAAGGGTAGAGTGGGTATACTGAGGGTAGAGGGGGTATACTGAGGGTAGAGGGGGTATAATAAGGGTAGAGGGGGTATACTGAGGGTGGAGGGGGTATACTGAGGGTAGAGGAGATATACTAAGGGTAGAGGGGGTATACTGAGGGTAGTGGGGGTATAATAAAGGTAGAGGGGGTATACCGAGGCTAGAAGGGGAATACTAAGGGTAGAGGGGGTATACTGAGGGTAGAGGGGGTATATTGAGGGTAGAGGGGGTATACTGAGGGTAGAGGGGGTATATTGAGGGTAGAGGGGGTATACTGAGGGTAGAGGGGGTATATTGAGGGTAGAGGGGGTATACTGAGGGTAGAGGGGGTATATTGAGGGTAGAGGGGGTATACTGACCGTAAAACTTACACTGTACACTTGCACCTCGCGGCAGACAGGGAAGGCGTGCTGAACACCACTCATCTTGCATCAAAAGTTTAAATGAGTTGCAATCCTCAAATGCAAGTGTGCACCAGCGCCGCGAACTTGAGTTTGTTCCTCGTAAACTTAAGTTCTGTATGATGGAAGCACGCTCCCAACTTGTTAAAGCTGCAACACTTATAAAAGTTGCGGCACTTATTAAAGCTGCTCTATATATTACAGTTGTGTAGGTTATTAAAGTTGCATAACTTATTAAAGTTGCATTGCTCCCGCCGGTGTTCGCACGCTCGGCCACGACTGTGGAACTTTGTGCGTCTGTAAAGTTTGCCCCAACTTGTTGGCAGACTTAAAGTTGTGTGGACTGTGTGTATAGACTGTGTGTGTAGACTGGTGCCTGTGTGGACGGTGTGTGTGGACTGGTGTGTAGACTGGTGCGTGGACTGGTGTGTGTGGACTGGTGTGTGAGGACTGGTGTGTGGACTGTGTGTGTGGACTGTTGTGTGTGGACTGTTGTGTGTGGACTGTTGTGTGTGGACTGGTGTGTGTGGACTGGTGTATGTGGACTGGTGTGTGGACTGGTGTGCGTGGACTGGTGTGTGTGGATTGGTGTGCGTGGACTGGTGTGTGTGGACTGGCGTGCGTGGACTGGTGTGTGTGGACTGTGTGTGTGTGGACTGTGTGTGTGGACTGGTGTGTGTGGACTGGTGTGTGTGGACTGGTGTGTGTGGACTAGTTTGTGGACTGGTTTGTGGACTGATATGCGGACTGGTATGTGGACTGGTGTGTGTGGACTGGTGTGTGTGGACTGGTGTGTGTGGACTGGCGTGTGTGGACTGGTGTGTGTGGACTGGTGTGTGTGGACTGGTGTGTGGACTGGCGTGTGTGGACTGGTGTGTGGATTGGTGTGTGTGGACTGGTGTGTGTGGACTGGTGTGTGTGGACTGGCGTGTGTGGACTGGTGTGTGTGGACTGGTGTGTGTGGACTGGTGTGTGGACTGGCGTGTGTGGACTGGTGTGTGGATTGGTGTGTGTGGACTGGTGTGTGTGGACTGCTGTGTGTGGACTGGTGTGTGTGGACTGGTGTGTGGACTGGCGTGTGTGGACTGGTGTGTGGATTGGTGTGTGTGGACTGGTGTGTGTGGACTGCTGTGTGTGGACTGGTGTGTGTGGACTGGTGTGTGTGGACTGGTGTGTGTGGACTGTGTGTGTGGACTGTGTGTGTGGACTGGTGTGTGGACTGGTGTGTGAAATGGTGTTTTGACTGGTATGTGGACTGGTGTGTGGACTGGTGTGTGTGGACTGGTGTGTGGACTGGTGTGTGTCGACTGGTGTGTGTTGACTGGTGTGTGTGTGGACTGGTGTGTGTGGACTGGTGTGTGTGGGCTGGTGTGTGGACTGGTGTGTGTGGACTGGTGTGTGTGAGGACTGGTGTGTGTGGACTGATGTGCGTGGACTGGTGTTTATGTGGACTGGTGTGTGTGGACTGGTGTGTGTGGACTGGTGTGTGGACTGGCGTGTGTGGACTGGTGTGTGGATTGGTGTGTGTGGACTGGTGTGTGTGGACTGGTGTGTGTGGACTGGTGTGTGTGGACTGGTGTGTGGACTGGCGTGTGTGGACTGGTGTGTGGATTGGTGTGTGTGGACTGGTGTGTGTGGACTGCTGTGTGTGGACTGGTGTGTGTGGACTGGTGTGTGTGGACTGGTGTGTGTGGACTGTGTGTGTGGACTGTGTGTGTGGACTGGTGTGTGGACTGGTGTGTGAAATGGTGTTTTGACTGGTATGTGGACTGGTGTGTGGACTGGTGTGTGTGGACTGGTGTGTGGACTGGTGTGTGTCGACTGGTGTGTGTTGACTGGTGTGTGTGTGGACTGGTGTGTGTGGACTGGTGTGTGTGGGCTGGTGTGTGGACTGGTGTGTGTGGACTGGTGTGTGTGAGGACTGGTGTGTGTGGACTGATGTGCGTGGACTGGTGTTTATGTGGACAGGTGTGTGTGGACTGGTGTGTGTGTGGACTGGTGTGTGTGGACTGGTGCACCAGTCCACACACACACCAGTCCACACACACCGGTCCGCACACACCAGTCCTCACAGATCAGTCTACACACACCAATCCAAACACACCAGTCCACACACACACACACACCAGTCCACACAGACACCAATCCACAGACACACCAGTCCACACACCAGTCCACACACACCAGTTCACACACACCAGTCCGCACACACCAGTCCTCACAGATCAGTCCACACACACCAGTCTACACACACCAGTCCACACACATCAGTCCACACACAACAATCCACACACACCAGTCCACACACAACAATCCACACACACCAGTCCACACACACCAATCCATACACATCAGTCCACATACACCAGTCCTCAAACACACCAGTCCACACACATCAGTCCACACACACCAGTCCACACACACCAGTCCACACACACCAGTCCACACACACCAGTTCGCACACACCAGTTCGCACACACCAGTCCTCACAGATCAGTCCACACACACCAGTCCACACTCATCAGTCCACACAAAACAGTCCACACATGTGTGGACTGGTGTGTGTGGACTGGTGTGTGTGGACTGGTGTGTGTGGACTGGTGTGTGTGTGTGGACTGGTGTGTGTGGACTGGTGTGTGTGGACTGGTGTGTGTGTGGAGGTTTGTTCCGGTTCTTCTTGATATCGCAGAGGGGATTGAGGACCAAGGCACACCTCTGCCGACTCTGATTATACTTGGTGATTTTAACTTTCCCAGAATAAACTGGTCCTTAAACAGTATCTACGGTGGCTCTCGAGAGGACCGATTACAGGCCAAATCTCTTCTCGAGTTCTTGGACAAGTTCGCGCTTGAACAATCGGTGAACTGCCCAACTAGGCTGTATAGCTTATTAGACCTAGTCTGTACCAACCATGGTGAACTGGTGAGGGACGTGGTTGTGGAAGACACAACATTGTCGGACCACAGACTGATAATAGTTAAAGCTGATATTGGATGGGCCAACCAACAGTCCAACGCTGAGCTGAACTATGGGAGTTTCTTGAGTTCACTTAACTTCATGAGCTCTCGAACCGACTGGTGCAGTATAAGGGAGGAGCTTGCAAGAATCGACTGGGCTTCGAGAAGCGAGGGCATGCTTCCCTTGAACATGTATGAAGATCTCTGTGGTGTCCTGACAGAGGTCTGTTCAAAATACGCCCCGCCAAAGACAGCAGTTCGTCAGGCGTCAATTCCAAGAGATCGTAAGATCCTAATGCGGAAGAAAGCCCGTATACGTAGGTAGCTGCTCGGGGCTGTCAGCTCGGCCATTAGAATGAAACTACTGAGCAGAGCAGAGCTGATCGAGCACCAGCTGATACAGTCCCATGAGCTTGAAACTGCGACTAGGGAGAGGCGGGCGATTGAAGCAATCCGCAACAACCCGAAGTATTTCTATGGGTACGCACGGAGCAAGTCAAAGACCAAGTCCCAGATTGGCCCTTTCTATGTTGGGGACGAGCTCGTTGGTGACTCTTTGGCCAAAGCTGAGGTGCTGAGGAAGCAGTACGAGTCGGTCTTCAGTAGGCCGAGAGACTCGGGCACTCTAGGTCTCCTGCAAGGACTACTCGAAGAAGACAGGCCCTCCCTTCTGGACGATGTTCGGTTCGGCGAGAACGAGCTGGTGACATGCACAAGGGAGCTGCCGTCCACATCCGCAGCGGGTCCGGACGGGATTCCTTCGATCCTCTTAAAAAACTGTTGCGAGGAATTGAAGGCTCCTTCCTATACATGCACTGTGGAGATCATCAATGGATAAAGGATGTGTGCCTTCTCCTCTCAAATTGGGAGTAATTATTCCGGTTCACAAGCGGGGCGTGTTGCATTCCACCGCTAATTACTGTCCTATCGCAATAACATCCCATGTAATTAAAATTTTTGAGAAGATCGTAGTTAAACGACTAGTTACGTATCTCGAGAGCAATGACCTACTGAACGACAATCAGCACGGTTTCAGACGGGGACGGTCGTGCCTCTCACAATTATTGGAGCATCAGCGGCAGGTTACGGAGGCGCTTGGCTATGGACTCGCTGTAGACGTGGTGTATCTGGACTTTAAACAATTTAAACAATTTAAACAATTTAAACAATTTATTTACCACAGGTGATACAGAGATAGAATGTTTCTTAAGTCTAGTACAATGGTCAAATTTGAGTATAGCTACCTGTGGGCCCGAATAAGTTCAGTGACTTCTAGGGCGTCCTACCATCAAGGTTAGTCTGAGGAGTACAATAACGTTTAACCTAATTCACTTAAACTAGAGACGCATTAGACTGATCAATGAGATAATCAACTCGAAATTAGATGCTTTATTTTACAGTGTAGTTCATATGGACTAGATTTAACAGTATATTCGACAAATGATTCAAGAACAGACTGAAGATCGGCGAAATTAACCATGACAAATTACATTATTAGGACCAGTTATGTATGGGACAAGGTTTGACTTTGTGATCTTACACGACTCAAGAAGTGAGACTCGAGATTTCTTTTGAATACTTTATAAGAATTACTTTCACGGATCTCCGCAGGTATTGAGTTCCAAGTTTTAGTTCCAACGAAGAGGATACTGTGTTGTGACCGAGCCTTTGTGTAATAAGGAAGCATGAATTTACTTCTATTTCGGGTTAAATGGTCGTGATGACCAGTTTGCGCAGTTTATAATTGTTTTATGCTATTGTCGCCATCATTTGTTAATGTTTTGTAAATGAAATTGCAAATGGAGATTTTGTAGAGATCCGAAAGCTTAAGTATTCGTAAATTTTTGAATGAATCATTTGCGTGAGTATTATATTCTAGATTCTTTACCGCTCTGATGGCTCTTTTTTGCAGGGTAAAAATTTTGTTGGTTTTATTTTTATCAGTTCCGTGCCATGCATCTATTCCGTATTGCAAGTATGGTGAAATGAGCGTTCGGTAGAGCATTTGTAAGGCTGTTTCAGGCAGGAAATTTTTAACTTTATTTAGGATTCCGATAGATTTTTATAATTTAGAACTAGTATGAGCGATGTGCTCTTCGAAGGTTAGATGTTTGTCTATTATGATGCCCTGGAATTTACTTGAGTTGGTTTTTTCGATTTCACCTTCGCCAATTTTAATGCGTGGGAGAAATATATTTTTCTTGAATGAGAATGTAATATATTTTGTTTTATCGATATTAAGGCTTATTTCATTTGCTTTAAGCCACAATGAAACCTTACGAAGTTCATTATTTATACGCTCCGCCATCCTAGCGGGATTTTGGTCTGGAAGGACCGCAGAAAGGGTACTGTCATCGGCAAAAAGTATGAATTTGAAGAATGATGTAGATTTAATGATATCATTGATAAAAATTAGAAATAGGAGAGGCCCAAGGACAGATCCTTGTGGAACTCCATGGCTAATTGTCTGTGGGTCTGATTTTGCGTCGTCAATGACAACGTATTGTTTCCGATTTGCTAAGTATGATCTGAACCAATTATGGGCAGCCCCTCGAATGCCATCACAGTGTAGTTTCGAGAGTAATACGTTATGGTCCACACAATCGAATGCTTTTCGAAAGTCAAGAAATACGGAGAAAACTAGCTTTCCTTCATCTATATTAGAATAAAGGTATTGCAAATGATTTAATACAGCTTGTGTCGTAGATTTCTTAGAACGAAAACCGTATTGTTTGTCGTAGAGGAAAGATTTTTGTTCAAAATACGAATACACTTTTTTATACACAATTTTCTCGAATATTTTTCTAATAATTGGTATTACAGAGATAGGTCTATAATTGTTAATGCAATTTTATCACCATTTTTAAAAATAAGGGTCACTCTGGCAGCTTTGAAAGAGTTGGGGAAGATACCCTGGTAAAGGGATTGGTTGATAATATAAGATATGCACGGTGCTATTATATCAGCTATAGCCTTAAGAACTTTAGCCGAAAATTTTTTCAATCCACTTGATTTATTTTTCAAGTTGTTTATGCACGTAATTACATCGGAGGGATTAGTTGGCGGGAAAAGAAAGAGTTAGGTTCACGGACATGGTCCATGTATTGCAAGTGGTCTGTGGGTTCACTAAAGACACTATCGGCTATACTTTTTCCTATGTTTACAAAAAAGTTGTTAAACACAGTTGCAATATCTTTTTTCTCGTGGTATTTATTTAGCATGAATTAAGCAGGCGCCCAGTTTTTTTAATATTAGTTTTGTATTCCGTAAATTTGCGTGTGAAGTAGTTTTGTTTTGAGGTTCGTATTTGATTTGTCACATGATTCCTGAACCTGTTATACGTTACTTTAGATATTCGCCCTTCGTAGAGTAAGGCTAGGTACGCTTGACGTTTCTTTATATTGATCACGATATCTTCAGTAATCCAGGTCTTTTGTCTTTTTTTCGGCGTAATTGTGCGGGTTAAAACAAAAGACAAAAGCCCTGGATTACTGAAGATATCGTGATCAATATAAAGAAACGTCAAGCGTACCTAGCCTTACTCTACGAAGGGCGAATATCGAAAGTAACGTATAACAGGTTCAGGAATTGGACAACACTGGTTATATGCGGTCGTTATAATTTCAGTTAAATTTAGTATTGCTTCATCAATGTTAATCGCATTATTGCCCCGTTCATAGATGTTTAATGATGGCATTAATTCTTCTAGAACAGGTCGCATTGTTCCCAAGTTATATTCGTTTACACAACGAAATGAATAAGTATTAGCCTGTGGGCTGGTACAAGGACTATAGATATTTTTCTTGCTTCGCTAAGGCCTTCGATGAAGTAGATAATGGCGTGCTACTTAGGAAGCTCCGTCTTTTTGGAATTAGTGGTAGGCTTCTTGAATGGAATAGCTTCCTAACAAACAGGAAACAAGTTGTCTCAATGGATGGGAGCCGGTCGACGAAGTCGGTGGTGGTGAGTGGTGTGCCTCAGGGATCTGTTTTGGGTCCACTCCTTTTCCTGATCCACATTTCGGACATCGATGTCAATCTCTTGCACTTACGGGCCTCATCCTTCGCTGACGACACCAGGGTCTTGAAAACTATTGTTACGGTGGAGGACTGTGAGGCTCTACAGAGTGACCTCCAGAAGATTTGCGAGTGGGCAACGCGAAACAACATGACCTTCAATGAAAATAAATTTGAGTTGGTGCGGTACGGTTTGCACCCTGACGCCTTCTATGCGTACAGCCCCACTGGAGGTTCAGCGATCGACCGCAAGTCTGCGGTCAGGGATCTGGGGGTCGTAATCTCGGATGACGGTGGCTTCGGAGAGCACATTAACCAGGTGGTGCTTAGGTGCAGACGCCAGATTGGATGGATCCGGAGAGCCTTTAAGACAAGGGAAGCCCCACTAATGCTGAAATTGTTCAAATCGTTAGTCCTCCCATTGGCAGAGTACTGTTGCCAGCTCTGGAGTCCGAGCACTGTTGGCGAAGTACAGAAGTTGGAGGGTGAACAGAGGACCTTCACTGCAAGGATCGACGGAATGCAGTCGTTTGACTACTGGAAACGGCTATCACACCTGTCCCTGTTTTCATTACAGCGTCGCCGTGAAAGGTACCTCATCATATATACCTGGAAAGTTCTGAATGGCTTGGCTCCGAACTTCAGGAACCAGGCGATGCGACTAACAGCCCAGCGGCTCATTCGGCGAGGGAAAACTTGTAACATCCCAGCCTTTACCAGCAGGGCGCTGGCGAGCATCAGGACGAGGCATGAAAACTCGTTCTCTGTTATGGGACCTCGTCTGTTCAACTGTCTTCCGGCTGGTACGAGGGAGTTTGAGGGGACACTGGAGTCGTTCAAGGGGAGACTCGATGAATTTTTGAGGACGATCCCGGACAAGCCTCCCTTGCCCCATTACTACCAGCCTACTGAAGGTAATAGTATCCTGCAGCAGCGCTGCCTCGGCTGTGGTGGAGCTGCTGGCTCGCTTTGCTGAG
Source organism: Morinoia aosen (assembly GCA_030386875.1). Lineage (NCBI taxonomy): Eukaryota > Metazoa > Arthropoda > Malacostraca > Amphipoda > Talitridae > Morinoia > Morinoia aosen. The sequence goes on from CM059566.1 coordinate 31,451,839, forward strand.
GACCTGGGGCTCCGTCGCTGCGGGGAGGTTGGCGGCGTCGTGAGGCGGCGACTCATCGTGGCCTGGAGCTGTGCTCCAAACTATATCTCAGACGTCTCAGACTGGTGTGTGTGCGTGGACTGGTGTGTGTGTGGACTGGTGAGTGTGGACTGGTGTGTGTGGACTACTCTGTGTGGACTGGTTTGTGCGGAGTGGTGTGTGTGTGGACTGGTGAGTGTGGACTGGTGTGTGTGGACTACTCTGTGTGGACTGGTTTGTGCGGACTGGTGTGTGTGTGGACTGGTGCGTGTATGGACTGGTTTGTGCGTGGACTGGTGAGTGTGAACTGGTGTGTGTGGACTACTCTGTGTGGACTGGTGTGTGCGGACTGTGTGTGTGTGCGGACTGGTGTGTGTGCGGACTGGTGTGTGTGGACTGGTGAGTGTGGACTGGTGTGTGTGTACTACTCTGTGTGGACTGGTGTGTGCGGACTGGTGTGTGTGTGCGGACTGGTGTGTGTGGACTGGTGTGTGTGGACTGGTCTGTGTGGACTGGTGTGTGTGTGGACTGGTCTGTGTGGACTGGTGTGTGTGGACAGGTGTGTGTGTGCGTGCGGACTGGTGTGTGCGTGGACTGGTGTGGGTGGACTGGTGTGTGTGTGCGTGTGGACTGATGTGTGTGGACTGGTGTGTGTGGACTGGTGTGTGTGGACTGGTGTGTGAACTGATGTGTGTGGACTGATGTGTGTGGACTGGTGTGTGTGGACTGGTGTGAGTGGACTGGTGTGTGTACTGGTGTGTGTGGACTGGTGTGTGTGGACTGGTGTGTGTGGACTGGTGTGTGTGGACTGGTGTGTGTGGACTGGTGTGTATGGACTGGTGTGTGTGTGGACTGGTGTGTGTGGACCGGTGTGTGTGGACTGGTGTGTGTGGACTGATGTGTGTGGACTGGTGTGTGTGGACTGATGTGTGTGGACTGGTATATGTGGACTGGTGTGTGTGGACTGGTGTGAGTGAACTGATGTGTGTGGACTGGTGTGTGTGGACTGGTGTGTGGACTGGTGTGTGAACTGGTATGTGGACTGGTGTGTGTGGACTGGTGTGTGTGGACTGGTGTGTGTAGATTGGTGTGTATGGACTGGTGTGTGTGGACTGGTGTGTATGTGGATTGGTGTGTGGATTGGTGTGTGGATTGGTGTGGGTGGACTGGTGTGTGGACTGGTGTGTGTGGACTGGTGTGTGGACTGGTGTGTGGACTGGTGTGTGGACTGGTGTGTGGACTGGTGTGTGTGGCGTGGTGTGTGGACTAGTATGTGGATCGGTGTGTGTGGATTGGTGTGTGGACTGGTGTGTGTGGACTGGTGTGTGGACTGGTGTGTTGACTGGTGTGTGTGGACTGGTGTGTGGACTGGTGTGTGTGAACTGGTGTGTGGACTGGTGTGTGGACTTGTGTGTGGACTGGTGTGTGTGTGTGTGGCGTGGTGTGTGGACTAGTATGTGGATTGGTGTGCGTGGGTTGGTGCGTGGGTTGGTGTGTGGACTGGTGTGTGGACTGGTGTGTGGACTGGTGTGTGGACTGGTGTGTGGACTGGTGTGTGTGTGCGGACTGGTGTGTGTGAACTGGTGTGTGTGGACTGGTGTGTGGACTGGTGTGAGTGGACTGGTGTGTGTGGACTGGTGTGTGTGGACTGGTGTGTGTGGACTGGGATGTAGACTGGTGTGTGGACTGGTATGTAGACTGGTGTGGGGACTGGTGTGTGTGGACTGGTGTGTAGACTGATGTGTGTTTACTGGTGTGTGTGGACTGCTGTGTGTGGACTGGTGCGTGGACTGGTGTGATGCCTGATGTGTGTGGACTGATGTGTGTGGACTGCTGTGTGTGGACTGGTGCGTGGACTGGTGTGATGCCTGATGTGTGTGGACTGATGTGTGTGGACTAATGTGTGTGTGGACTGGTGTGTGTGGACGGAAGTGTGTGGACTGGTGTGTAGACTGATGTGTGTTTACTGGTGTGTGTGGACTGGTGTGTGTGTGTGGACTTGTGTGTGTGGACAGGTGTATGTGGACTGGTGTGTGGATTGGTGTGTGGACTGATGTGTGTGGACTGATGTGTGTGGACTAATGTGTGTGTTGACTGGTGTGTGGACTAAAGTGTGTGGACTGGTGTGTGGACTGATGTGTGTGGACTGATGTGTGTGGACTGATGTGTGTAGACTAATGTGTGTGTGGACTGGTGTGTGTGGACTGAAGTGTGTGGACTGGTGTGTATATACTGGTGTGTGTGTCTCGGATTGAGGTCCAATTATACCTACAACAAGGCTCCGATTTTGCTAAAGCTTAACTGCAACAATTATTATGCCAATTGTGTTACAATAAGCTTCGGTTATTCTTTGTAGATTTCAGGATTTTTTTTAATTGATATCCTTAAAATGAGTTCTAAAACCCAACAAACTGTTTTGAAAACCTAATTTACAGCACTATACTTCGAATAAACGGATCTCAAGACCAAAGGAACGGCTCTTAAACCAAATAAACGGCACTTAATACCAAATGAACGGCACTTAATACCAAATAAAAGGCTCTTAAGACCAAATAAACGGCTCTCATGACCAAATGAACGGCACTTAAGACCAAATAAGCGGCTCTCATGACCAAATGAACGGCACTTAAGACCAAATAAACGGCTCTCTTGACCAAATGAACGGCTCTCATGACCAAATGAACGGCACTCGAGACCAAATAAACGGATCTCACGACCAAATGAACGGCTCTTAAGACCAAATAAACGGCTCTTAAAACCAAATAAACGGCTCTCATGACCAAATGAACGGCACTTAAGACCAAATAAACGGCTCTCATGACCAAATGAACGGCTCTCATGACCAAATGAACGGCTCTTAAGACCAAATAAACGGCTCTTAAAACCAAATAAACGGCTCTCATGACCAAATGAATGGCACTTAAGACCAAATAAACGGCTCTCATGACCAAATGAACGGCTCTTAAGACCAAATAAACGGCTCTTAAAACCAAATAAACGGCTCTCATGACCAAATGAACGGCACTTAAGACCAAATAAACGGCTCTCATGACCAAATGAACGGCTCTTAAGACCAAATAAACGGCTCTCATGACCAAATGAACGGCTCTCATGACCAAATGAACGGCACTTAAGACCAAATAAGCGGCTCTCATGACCAAATGAACGGCACTTAAGACCAAATAAACGGCTCTCATGACCAAATGAACGGCACTCGAGACCAAATAAACGGATCTCACGACCAAATGAACGGCTCTTAAGACCAAAAAACGGCTCTTAAAACCAAATAAACGGCTCTCATGACCAAATGAACGGCACTTAAGACCAAATAAACGGCTCTCATGACCAAATGAACGGCTCTCATGACCAAATGAACGGCTCTTAAGACCAAATAAACGGCTCTTAAAACCAAATAAACGGCTCTCATGACCAAATGAACGGCACTTAAGACCAAATAAACGGCTCTCATGACCAAATGAACGGCTCTTAAGACCAAATAAACGGCTCTTAAAACCAAATAAACGGCTCTCATGACCAAATGAACGGCACTTAAGACCAAATAAACAGCTCTCATGACCAAATGAACGGCTCTTAAGACCAAATAAACGGCTCTTAAAACCAAATAAACGGCTCTCATGACCAAATGAACGGCACTTAAGACCAAATAAGCGGCTCTCATGACCAAATGAACGGCACTTAAGACCAAATAAACGGCTCTCATGACCAAATGAACGGCTCTTAAGAGCAAATAAACGGCTCTTACAACCAAATAAACGGTTCTCATGACCAAATGAACGGCACTTAAGACCAAATAAGCGGCTCTCATGACCAAATGAACGGCACTTAAGACCAAATAAACGGCTCTCATGACCAAATGAACGGCTCTCATGACCAAATGAACGGCACTTAAGACCAAATAAGCGGCTCTCATGACCAAATGAACGGCACTTAAGACCAAATAAACGGCTCTCTTGACCAAATGAACGGCTCTTAAGACCAAATAAGCGGCTCTCATGACCAAATGAACGGCTCTTAAGACCAAATAAGCGGCTCTCATGACCAAATGAACGGCACTTAAGACCAAATAAATGGCTCTTAAAACCAAATAAACGGCTCTCATGACCAAATGAACGGCACTTAAGACCAAATAAACGGCTCTTAAAACCAAATAAACGGCTCTCATGACCAAATGAACGGCACTTAAGACCAAATAAACGGTTCTCATGACCAAATGAACGGCACTTAAGACCAAATAAACGGCTCTCATGACCAAATGAACGGCACTTAAGACCAAATAAACGGCTCTTAAAACCAAATAAACGGCTCTCATGACCAAATGAACGGCACTTAATACCAAATGAACGGCTCTCATGACCAAATGAACGGCACTTAAAACCAAATAAACGGCTCTCATGACCAAATGAACGGCACTTAAGACCAAATAAACGGCTCTCATGACCAAATGAACGGCACTTAAGACCAAATAAACGGCTCATAAAACCAAATAAACGGCTCTCATGACCAAATGAACGGCACTTAAGACCAAATAAACGGCTCTTAAAACCAAATAAACGGCTCTCATGACCAAATGAACGGCACTTAAGACCAAATAAACGGCTCTCAAGACCAAATGAACGGCACTTAATACCAAATGAACGGCACTTAATACCAAATGAACGGCACTTAAGACCAAATAAACGGCTCTTAAAACCAAATAAACGGCTCTCATGACCAAATGAACGGCACTTAAGACCAAATAAACGGCTCTTAAAACCAAATAAACGGCTCTCATGACCAAATGAACGGCACTTAATACCAAATGAACGGCTCTCATGACCAAATGAACGGCACTTAAAACCAAATAAACGGCTCTCATGACCAAATGAACGGCACTTAAGACCAAATAAACGGCTCTCATGACCAAATGAACGGCACTTAAGACCAGATAAACGGCTCATAAAACCAAATAAATGGCTCTCATGACCAAATGAACGGCACTTAAGACCAAATAAACGGCTCTTAAAACCAAATAAACGGCTCTCATGACCAAATGAACGGCACTTAAGACCAAATAAACGGCTCTCATGACCAAATGAACGGCTCTTAAGACCAAATAAACGGCTCTTGAAACCAAATAAACGGCTCTCATGACCAAATGAACGGCACTTAAGACCAAATAAACGGCTCTCATGACCAAATGAACGGCTCTTAAGACCAAATAAACGGCTCTTAAAACCAAATAAACGGCTCTCATGACCAAATGAACGCCACTTAAGACCAAATAAGCGGCTCTCATGACCAAATGAACGGCACTTAAGACCAAATAAACGGCTCTCATGACCAAATGAACGGCTCTTAAGACCAAATAAACGGCTCTTAAAACCAAATAAACGGCTCTCATGACCAAATGAATGGCCCTTAAGACCATATAAGCGGCTCTCATGACCAAATGAACGGCACTTAAGACCAAATAAACGGCTCTCATGACCAAATGAACAGCTCTCATGACCAAATGAACGGCACTTAAGACCAAATAAGCGGCTCTCATGACCAAATGAACGGCACTTAAAACCAAATAAACGGCTCTCATGACCAAATGAACGGCTCTTAAGACAAAATAAGCGGCTCTCATGACCAAATGAACGGCTCTTAAGACCAAATAAGCGGCCCTCATGACCAAATGAACGGCACTTAAGACCAAATAAACGGCTCTTAAAACCAAATAAACGGCTCTCATGACCAAATGAACGGCACTTAAGACCAAATAAACGGCTCTTACAACCAAATAAACGGCTCTCATGACCAAATGAACGGCACTTAAGACCAAATAAACGGCTCTTAAAACCAAATAAACGGCTCTCATGAGCAAATGAACGGCACTTAAGACCAAATAAACGGTTCTCATGACCAAATGAACGGCACTTAAGATCAAATAAACGGCTCTCATGACCAAATGAACGGCACTTAAGACCAAATAAACGGCTCTTAAAACCAAATAAACGGCTCTCATGACCAAATGAACGGCACTTAATACCAAATGAACGGCTCTCATGACCAAATGAACGGCACTTAAAACCAAATAAACGGCTCTCGTGACCAAATGAACGGCACTTAAGACCAAATAAACGGCTCTCATGACCAAATGAACGGCACTTAAGACCAAATAAACGGCTCATAAAACCAAATAAACGGCTCTCATGACCAAATGAACGGCACTTAAGACCAAATAAACGGCTCTTAAAACCAAATAAACGGCTCTCATGACCAAATGAACGGCACTTAAGACCAAATAAACGGCTCTCATGACCAAATGAAATGCACTTAAGACCAAATAAACGGCTCTTAAAACCAAATAAACGGCTCTCATGACCAAATGAACGGCTCTCATGAACAAATGAACGGCACTTAATACCAAATGAACGGCTCTCATGACCAAATGAACGGCACTTAAAACCAAATAAACGGCTCTCATGACCAAATGAACGGCACTTAAGACCAAATAAACGGCTCTCATGACCAAATGAACGGCACTTAAGACCAAATAAACGGCTCATAAAACCAAATAAACGGCTCTCATGACCAAATGAACGGCACTTAAGACCAAATAAACGGCTCTTAAAACCAAATAAACGGCTCTCATGACCAAATGAACGGCACTTAAGACCAAATAAACGGCTCTCATGACCAAATGAACGGCACTTAAGACCAAATAAACGGCTCTTAAAACCAAATAAACGGCTCTCATGACCAAATGAACGGCACTTAAGACCAAATAAACGGCTCTCATGACCAAATGAACGGCACTTAAGACCAAATAAACGGCTCTTAAAACCAAATAAACGGCTCTCATGACCAAATGAACGGCACTTAAGACCAAATAAACGGCTCTCAAGACCAAATGAACGGCACTTAATACCAAATGAACGGCACTTAATACCAAATGAACGGCACTTAAGACCAAATAAACGGCTCTTAAAACCAAATAAACGGCTCTCATGACCAAATGAACGGCTCTTAAAACCAAATAAACGGCTCTCATGACCAAATGAACGGCACTTAATACCAAATAAACTGCTCTTAAGACCAAATAAACGGCTCTCATGACCAAATGAACGGCACTTAATACCAAATAAACTGCTCTTAAGACCAAATAAACGGCACTTGAGACCAAATGAACGGCACTTAAAACCAAATAAACGGCTCTTAAAACCAAATAAACGGCTCTCATGACCAAATAAACGGCTCTTAAAACCAAATAAACGGCTCTCATGACCAAATGAACGGCACTTAATACCAAATGAACGGCACTTAATACCAAATAAACTGCTCTTAAGACCAAATAAACGGCACTTGAGACCAAATGAACGGCACTTAATACCAAATAAACGGCACTTGAGACCAAATAAACGGCACTTAATACCAAGTGAACGGCCTTAATACCAAATAAACAGCTCCTAAGACCAAATAAACGGCACTTGAGACCAAATAAACGGCACTCGAGACCAAATAAACGGCACTTAATACCAAATAAACGACACTTACAACCAAATAAACGGCACTTAATACCAAATAAACGGCACTTAATACCAAATGAATGGCACTTAATACCAAATGAATGGCACTTAATACCAAATAAACGGCACTTAATACCAAATAAACGGCACTTAATACCAAATGAATGGCACTTAATACCAAATGAATGGCACTTAATACCAAATAAACGGCACTTAATACCAAGTGAACGGCCTTAATACCAAATAAACGGCTCCTAAGACCAAATAAACGGCACTTAATACCAAATAAACGGCACTTAAGACCAAATAAACGGCTCTTAAGACCAAATAAACGGCACTTGAGACCAAATAAACGGCACTTAATACCAAATAAACGGCACTTAATACCAAATAAACGGCACTTAATACCAAATAAAAGGCTCTTAAGACCAAATAAACGGCACTTAATACCAAATAAACGGCACTTAATACCAAATAAACGGCACTTAATACCAAATAAACGGCACTTAATACCAAATAAACGGGCCTTAACCCTTAGTTCACGGTCTTTAAGACATAATAAACGGTCCTTAACGCCTAAAAAACGAGGGTAAAGGAAAATACTTAAAATAAAACTCTAACGACATGGAAACGTATGGTGAGTTTTTACTAAAGTTGCGAGTCATTGAATGTCTTCATCTGTACGTACGGCAACTTTGTACGTACGATCACTTTGTACGTACGATCACTTTGTACGTACGACAACTTTGTACTTACGACCACTTTGTACGTACGACCACTTTGTACGTACGACAACTTTATACTTACGACCACTTTGTACGTACGACCACTTTATACGTACGACCACTTTGTACGTACGACAACTTTATACTTACGACCACTTTGTACGTACGACAACTTTGTACATACGACCACTTTGTACGTACGACCACTTTGTACGTACGACTACTTTGTACGTACGACAACTTTGTACGTTCGACCACTTTGTACGTACGACCACTTTGTACGTACGACCGCTTTGTACGTACGACCACTTTGTACGTACGACCACTTTGTACGTACGACCACTTTGTACGTACGACCACTTCGTACGTACGGCAACTTTGTACGTACGACGCTATTTCAGCGCTATTGTGGCGCTATTTAAGCCTAAGCTCAACTTAAATTCAAACAAGACAATTAATAACTCAAATTTGACCGCATCTAAATTTTGGTCTCCCAAAGTCGCCTAAAATCTGCGTATTCTGCTTGAAAGCTACTCAAAATCTGCCTAAAATCCAACTAAAATCTGCATTAAGTCTGCCTAAAATCTAACTAAAATCTGTCTAAAATCTGCCAAAAGTCTGCTATAACGGCCATGTTTCGGCCATGTTGCGGCCGTGTTGCGGCCATGTTACGGCCATGTTGCGGCCATGTTGCGGCCATGTTGCGGCCGTGTTGCGGCCATGTTACGGCCATGTTGCGGCCATGCTGCGGCCATGTCTCGGCCATGTTACGGCCATGTTGCGGCCATGTTGCGGCCATATCTCGGCCATGTTACGGCCAGGTTGCGGCCATGTTGCGGCTATGTTGCAGCCATGTTGCGGCCATGTTACGGCCATGTTGCGGCTATGTTGCGGCCATGTTACGGCCATGTTGCGGCTATGTTACGGCCATGTTGCGGCTATGTTGTGGCCATGTAATGGCCATGTTGCGGCCATGTTACGGCCATGTTGCGGCCATGTTGCGGCCATGTTGCGGCCATGTTACGGCCACGTTGTGGCTATGTTGCGGCCATGTTACGGCCATGTTGCGGCTATGTTACGGCCATGTTACGGCCATGTTACGGCTATGTTGCGGCCATGTGGCGGCCATGTTGCGGCCATGTCTCGGCCATGTTACGGCCATGTTGCGGCCATGTTGCGGCCATGTCTCGGCCATGTTACGGCCATGTTGCGGCCATGTTGCGGCTATGTTGCGGCCATGTTGCGGCCATGTTACGGCCATGTTGCGGCTGTGTTGCGGCCATGTTACGGCCATGTTGCGGCTATGTTGCGGCCATGTTACGGTCATGTTGCGGCTATGTTGCGGCCATGTAATGGCCATGTTGCGGCCATGTTACGGCCATGTTGCAGCCATGATGCGGCCATGTTGCGCCATGTTACGGCCACGTTGCGGCTATGTTGCGGCCATGTTACGGCCATGTTACGGCTATGTTGCCGCCATGTTACGGCCATGTTGCGGCTATGTTGCGGCCATGTGGCGGCCATGTTGCGGCCATGTTACGGCCATGTTGCTGCTATGTTGCGACCATGTGGCGGCCATGTTGCGGCCATGTTGCGGCCATGTTGCGGCCATGTTGCGGCTATGTTGCGACCATGTTGCGGCCATGTTGCGGCCATGTTGCGGCCATGTTACGGCCATTTTGCGGCCATGTTACCGCCATGTTGCGGCCATGTTGCGGCCATGTTGCGGCCATGTGGCGGCAATGTGGCGGCCATGTTACGGCCATGTTGCGGCCATGTGGCGGCCATGTTGCGGCCATGTTGTGACCATGTTGCGGCCATGTTGCGGCCATGCTGCGGCCATGTTGCGGCCATGTTGCAGCCATGTGGCGGCCATGTTGCGGCCATGTTACGACCATGTTGCGGCTATGTTGCGGCCATGTTACGGCCATGTTGCGGCTATGTTGCAGCCATGTGGCGGCCATGTTGCGGCCATGTTACGGCCATGTTGCGGCTATGTTGCGGCCATGTGGCGGCAATGTGGCGGCCATGTTACGGCCATGTTGCGGCCATGTGGCGGCCATGTTGCGGCCATGTTGCGACCATGTTGCGGCCATGTTGCGGCCATGCTGCGGCCATGTTGCGGCCATGTTGCAGCCATGTGGCAGCCATGTTGCGGCCATGTTGCAGCCATGTTGCGGCCATGTTGCGGCCATGTTGCGGCCATGTGGCGGCCATGTTGCGGCCATGTTGCGGCCATGTTGCGACCAAGTTGCGGCCATGTTGCGGCCATGTTGCGGCCATGTTGCGACCATGTTGCGGCCATGTTGCGGCCATGTTGCGGCCATGTTGCGGCCATGTTGCGGCCATGTTGCGGCCACGTTGCGGCCACGTTGCGACCATGTTGCGGCCATGTTGCGGCCATGTGGCGGCCATGCCGCAACACAGATAATGACGCCTGCCTCCCCATGCAGGCCGAGCGGTTACATGTTTAGTTTCAACGGAGGTATTTGAGTAAAAGTTTCTTGATTTTAAGAATATATTTCTTATTATTAATAAATTGAAAACAACAAAGAGATGTAGATTTTGATAATTTAATATTGAAAGCTTGAGAAAATGATAGATTTTGATCAATTATCTGTTGGAAGCTAATAAATAAACGTTCACTTGAAGGGTACAATGGGCGTTGTGTACGGAATGTGAAAAGTTAGGTCTTTACTTCTTGTGTTTGTATGGTGAATTATTTCACTTTAATGGTTATCTGTCTGCAAATATTAAGGTTTAATGTTAATCAGACAGAGAATGTTGGATTTAATGCTGATCAACCATCTGCAAAAAAATATAATTCGGACCTTTTTAATATGTAATCATTTTTTTTGAACGAACCGGGAATTTCAAACACAAACATTTTCCGACTACCCGTACTAGAAGGAAATTTTTATATACGTAGAATTTTTGGTAAAATTATTCTGCAAATGCGGTTTTTTCATTTCACATCACACGAATTAATTTGTTATCATACCAGTTATTTGTGTCAATAGAAAATATTTTTCATGATTTTATTATCAATTTCATATATGCATGCTAATTTTATGTTGATGATAAAGATTGTTTAGGGATTAAGAAATTATTCTCTTTTCTTTTAATGAAATGGCGATACTAACAATTTGCCTCATCTTTAGCCAGATGGCATCCTAGATACTCTCCCAGCCAGATGGTATCCTAGATACTCTCCCAGCCAGATGGTATCCTAGATACTCTCCCAGCCAGATGGTATCCTAGATACTCTCCCAGCCAGATGGTATCCTAGATACTCTCCCAGCCAGATGGTATCCTAGATACTCTCCCAGCCAGATGGTATCCTAGATACTCTCCCAGCCAGATGGTATCCTAGATACTCTCCCAGCCAGATGGCATCCTAGATACTCTCCCAGCCAGATGGCATCCTAGATACTCTCCCAGCCAGATGGTATCCTAGATACTCTCCCAGCCAGATGGCATCCTAGATACTCTCCCAGCCAGATGGCATCCTAGATACTCTCCCAGCCAGATGGCATCCTAGATACTCTCCCAGCCAGATGGCATCCTAGATACTCTCTCAGCCAGATTGTATCCTAGATACTCTCTCAGCCAGATGGTATCCTAGATACTCTCCCAGCCAGATGGTATCCTAGATACTCTCCCAGCCAGATGGTATCCTAGATACTCTCCCAGCCAGATGGTATCCTAGATACTCTCCCAGCCAGATGGCATCCTAGATACTCTCCCAGCCAGATGGCATCCTAGATACTCTCCCAGCCAGATGGCATCCTAGATACTCTCCCAGCCAGATGGCATCCTAGATACTCTCCCAGCCAGATGGCATCCTAGATACTCTCCCAGCCAGATGGTATCCTAGATACTCTCCCAGCCAGATGGTATCCTAGATACTCTCCCAGCCAGATGGTATCCTAGATACTCTCCCAGCCAGATGGCATCCTAGATACTCTCCCAGCCAGATGGTATCCTAGATACTCTCCCAGCCAGATGGTATCCTAGATACTCTCCCAGCCAGATGGTATCCTAGATACTCTCCCAGCCAGATGGTATCCTAGATACTCTCCCAGCCAGATGGCATCCTAGATACTCTCTCAGCCAGATTGTATCCTAGATACTCTCTCAGCCAGATGGTATCCTAGATACTCTCCCAGCCAGATGGTATCCTAGCTACTCTCCCAGCCAGATGGCATCCTAGATACTCTCCCAGCCAGATGGCATCCTAGATACTCTCCCAGCCAGATGGTATCCTAGATACTCTCCCAGCCAGATGGCATCCTAGATACTCTCCCAGCCAGATGGTATCCTAGATACTCTCCCAGCCAGATGGTATCCTAGATACTCTCCCAGCCAGATGGTATCCTAGATACTCTCCCAGCCAGATGGCATCCTAGATACTCTCTCAGCCAGATTGTATCCTAGATACTCTCTCAGCCAGATGGTATCCTAGATACTCTCCCAGCCAGATGGTATCCTAGATACTCTCCCAGACAGATGGTATCCTAGATACTCTCCCAGCCAGATGGTATCCTAGCTACTCTCCCAGCCAGATGGTATCCTAGATACTCTCCCAGCCAGATGGTATCCTAGATACTCTCCCAGCCAGAGGGTATCCTAGATACTCTCCCAGCCAGATGGTATCCTAGATACTCTCCCAGCCAGATGGTATCCTAGCTACTCTCCCAGCCAGATGGTATCCTAGAGACTCTCTCAGCCAGATGGTATCCTAGATATTCTCCCAGCCATATGGTATCCTAGATACTCTCCCAGCCAGATGGTATCCTAGCTACTGTCCCAGCCAGATGGCATCCTAAATACTCTCCAGCCAGATGGTATCCTAGCTACTCTCCCAGCCAGATGGTATCCTAGCTACTGTCCCAGCCAGATGGTATCCTAGCTACTCTCCCAGCCAGATGTTATCCTAGATACTCTCCCAGCCAGATGGTATCCTAGCTACTCTCCCAGCCAGATGGTATCCTAGCTACTCTCCCAGCCAGATGGTATCCTAGCTACTCTCCCAGCCAGATGGTATCCTAGCTACTGTCCTAGCCAGATGGTATCCTAGCTACTTTCCCAGCCAGATGGTATCCTAGATACTCTCCCAGCAAGGTGGTATACTAGCTACTCCCCCAGCCAGATGGTTTCCTAGATACTCTCCCAGCCAGATGGTATCCAAGCTACTCTCCCAGCCAGATGGTATCCTAGCTACTCTCCCAGCCAGATGGTATCCTAGCTACTCTACCAGCCAGATGGTATCCTAGCTACTCTCCCAGCCAGATGGTATCCTAGATACTCTCCCAGCCAGATGGTATTCTAGATACTCTCCCAGCTAGATGGTATCCTAGCTACTCTCCCAGCCAGATGGTATCCTAGCTACTGTCCCAGCCAGATGGTATCCTAGCTACTCTCCCAGCCAGATGGTATCCTAGCTACTCTCCCAGCCAGATGGTATACTAGCTACTCTCCCAGCCAGATGGTTTACTAGATACTCTCCTAGCCAGATGGTATCCAAGCGACTCTCCCAGCCAGATGGTATCCTAGCTACTCTCCCAGCCAGATGATATCCTAGCTACTCTCCCAGCCAGATGGTATCCTAGCTACTCTCCCAGCCAGATGGTATCATAGATACTCTCCCAGCCAGTTGGTATCCTAGATACTCTCCCAGCCAGATGGTATCCTAGATACTCTCCCAGCCAGATGGTATCCTAGCTACTCTCCCAGCCAGATGGTATCCTAGCTACTCTCCCAGCCAGATGGTATCCTAGCTACTCTCCCAGCCAGATGGTATCCTAGATACTCTCCCAGCCAGATGGTATCCTAGATTCTCTCCCAGCCAGATGGTAACCTAGATACTCTCCCAGCCAGATGGAATCCTAGCTACTCTCCCAGCCAGATGGTATCCTAGCTACTCTCCCAGCCAGATGGTATCCTAGCTACTCTCCCAGCCAGATGGTATCCTAGATACTCTCACAGCCAGATGGTATCCTAGATACTCTCCCAGCCAGATGGTATCCTAGATACTTTCCCAGCCAGATGGTATCCTAGCTACTCTCCCAGCCAGATGGTATCCTAGCTACTCTCCCAGCCAGATGGTATCCTAGCTACTCTCCCAGCCAGATGGTATCCTAGATACTCTCCCAGCCAGATGGTATCCTAGCTACTCTCCCAGCCAGATGGTATCCTAGATACTCTCCCAGCCAGATGGTATCCTAGCTACTCTCCCAGCCAGATGGTATCCTAGCTACTCTCCCAGCCAGATGGTATCCTAGCTACTCTCCCAGCCAGATGGTATCCTAGATACTCTCCCAGCCAGATGGTATCCTAGATTCTCTCCCAGCCAGATGGTAACCTAGATACTCTCCCAGCCAGATGGAATCCTAGCTACTCTCCCAGCCAGATGGTATCCTAGCTACTCTCCCAGCCAGATGGTATCCTAGCTACTCTCCCAGCCAGATGGTATCCTAGATACTCTCACAGCCAGATGGTATCCTAGATACTCTCCCAGCCAGATGGTATCCTAGATACTTTCCCAGCCAGATGGTATCCTAGCTACTCTCCCAGCCAGATGGTATCCTAGCTACTCTCCCAGCCAGATGGTATCCTAGCTACTCTCCCAGCCAGATGGTATCCTAGATACTCTCCCAGCCAGATGGTATCCTAGATACTCTCCCAGCCAGTTGGTATCCTAGATACTCTCCCAGCCAGATGGTATCCTAGATACTCTCCCAGCCAGATGGTATACTAGCTACTCTCCCAGCCAGATGGTATCCTAGCTACTCTCCCAGCCAGATGGTATCCTAGCTACTCTCCCAGCCAGATGGTATCCTAGATACTCTCCCAGCCAGATGGTATCCTAGATTCTCTCCCAGCCAGATGGTAACCTAGATACTCTCCCAGCCAGATGGAATCCTAGCTACTCTCCCAGCCAGATGGTATCCTAGCTACTCTCCCAGCCAGATGGTATCCTAGCTACTCTCCCAGCCAGATGGTATCCTAGATACTCTCACAGCCAGATGGTATCCTAGATACTCTCCCAGCCAGATGGTATCCTAGATACTCTCCCAGCCAGATGGTATCCTAGCTACTCTCCCAGCCAGATGGTATCCTAGCTACTCTCCCAGCCAGATGGTATCCTAGCTACTCTCCCAGCCAGATGGTATCCTATATACTCTCCCAGCCAGATGGTATCCTAGATACTCTCCCAGCCAGATGGTATCCTAGCTACTCTCCCAGCCAGATAGTATCCTAGCTACTCTCCCAGCCAGATGGTATCCTAGATACTCTCCCAGCCAGATGGTATCCTAGATACTCTCCCAGCCAGATGGTATACTTGGTACTCTCCCAGCCAGATGGTATCCTAGATACTCTCCCAGCCAGATGGTATCCCAGCTACTCATCCAGCCAGATGGTATCCTAGCTACTCTCCCAGCCAGATGGTATCCTAGCTACTTTCCCAGCCAGATGGTATCTTAGCTACTCTCCCAGCCAGATGGTATCCTAGATACTCTCTCAGCCAGATGGTATACTAGGTACTCTCCCAGCCAGATGGTATCCTAGATACTCTCCCAGCCAGATGGTATCCTAGCTACTCTCCCAGCCAGATGGTATCCTAGATACTCTCCCAGCCAGATGGTATCCTAGCTACTCTCCCAGCCAGATGATATCCTAGATACTCTCCCAGCCAGATAGTATTCTAGATACTCTCCCAGCCAGATGGTATCCTAGATACTCTCCCAGCCAGATGGTATCCTAGATACTCTCCCAGCCAGATGGTATCCTAGATACTCTCCCAGCCAGATGGTATCCTAGCTACTCTGCCAGCCAGATGGTATCCTAGATACTCTCCCAGCCAGATGGTATCCTAGCTACTCTGCCAGCCAGATGGTATCCTAGATACTCTCTAAAGAGCAGATGCTGAGCAATGGGAGATTAGTGCGCGTGTGGCGGCCATGAGGGAAGGTTGTGCCGATCGTCGCTCCGGCGTCCGCGGAGAGTGGGCAAAATTTTCTTGATTTAATTTCAGAAAACAGTTATTAACTAAATTTGATGAGTTTGAAGTGCTTTATTCACGTCCAATGAGTGATTCATTTTTCGGTTGTCGAATTTTGTCAGGCTTGGTGATTTTGATGAATGAAAAATATATATTTTTTATTTTTTAATTCTTAAAAACCGAGAAACACTTTCTGATATTTCCTCGAGGCTTTATTCTGTGATAAATAATTTTTGAAGATAATTTTCTTTAGGGTACATGATGGTAGGTGAGGGTAAATGAGGGTAAGTGAGGGTACGTGAGAGTAGGTGAGGGTAGGTGAGGGTAGGTGAGGATAGGCGAGGATAGGTGAGGGTAAGTGAGGGTAAGTGAGAGTAAGTGCAGGTAGGTGAGGGTGGGTGAGGGTACGTGAGGGTAAGTGAGGGTACGTGAGGGTAGGTGAGGGTAAATGAGGGTATGTGAGGGTACGTGAGTGTAGGTGAGGGCAGGTGAGGGTAGGTGAGGATAGGTGAGGATAGGTGAGGGTGAGTGAGGGTAAGTGAAGGTAAGTGAGGGTAAGTGAAGGTAGGTGAGGGTGGGTGAGGGTACGTGAGGGTAAGTGACGGTAAGGTAGGTGAGGGTGGATGAGGGTACGTGAGGGTAAGTGAGGGTACGTAAGTTTAGGTGAGAGTAAGTAAGGGTAGGTGAGGGTAGGTGAGGGTAGGTGAGGGTAGGAGAGGGTAGGTGAGGGTAGGTGAGGGTAGGTGAGGGTAGGTGAGGGTAAATGAGGGTAAGTGAGGGTAAATGAGAGTAGATGAGGGTTGGTGAAGGTAGGTGAGGGTAGGTGAGGGTAGGAAAGGGTAGGAGAGGGAAGGTGAGGGTAGTTGAGGGTAGGTGAGGGTAAATGAGGGTAAGTGCGGGTAAGTGAGAGTAGGTGAGGTTAGGTGAGGTTAGGTGAGGTTAGGTGAGGGTAAGTGAGGGTAAGTGAAG
This sequence comes from Morinoia aosen, assembly GCA_030386875.1. Lineage (NCBI taxonomy): Eukaryota > Metazoa > Arthropoda > Malacostraca > Amphipoda > Talitridae > Morinoia > Morinoia aosen. Next base: position 31,469,070 of record CM059566.1, read on the forward strand.
GTAGGCGAGGGTAGGTGAGGGTTGTTGAGGGTACTCAATGTTATGTATCTCTATGCCAATGGATCATATATTTAAAATCTGGATAGTTTTTATGCTTGCTTGAACGATTATCACACGAACATAATTTTTGGCCTGCAGTCTGCGTAGTCCGGATGTTATGTAAAATTTTTGCTTCTTTTTCAAATCATATTTTGTTTTTCACTTCTTTATTTTACTGACCTAATTTTTATTTAAAGCATTACTTTACTTCCACTTTTTTATTTTATTTTCTTCACTTACGTTTCTGTGATCCGATTTATCAAAGATAAAAAGAAAGAGGTCATGTTTTCAAGGACGATTCACAATTTCAATATTATTTATTTAAGAATCCGTAATTTCAATGTTCGTAATTCAAAAATTCGTAAGCTCCATATTCGTAATTTAATAATTCGTAATTTAATAATTCGAAATTTAATAATTCGTAGTTTAATAATTCGTAATTTAAGAATTCGTAATTTAAGAATTCGTAATTTAAGAATTCGTAATTTAAGAATTCGTAATTTAAGAATTCGTAATTTAAGAATTCGTGATTTAAGAATTTGTAATTTACGAATTCGTAATTTAATAATTCGTAATTTAATAATTCGTAATTTATGAATTCGTAATTTCAAAATTCATGAATTCAATACTCGTAATTTCAAACTTTGTAAATTCAATATCCGTAAAATCAAAATTTTTAAATTTAATACCAGTAATATAAAAAAAATTCAAGTTCAATATTCGTACCTTAAAAATTCGCAATTTCAATGGTTGTGATTTTAAAATTCGCAAGTTAAATTCTTTAACTTTCAAAACTCGCAAAATTTACAACATCACTGACAAGGACTTCTTATCAAAACATCGGTTCTAATAATCTCGGTAGAAGAGAAACCTCTACACAATATTAGGGAAATATTCGAGTTAAGACATTTGTGTGAACGAGCTTGTAAATGAAAATTGAATGCGTCAATATTGCATGTGTTGCATACCTATTGCATCACTATTGTAAAGGGGGCCGCGTCCGTCCGTCCGTCCGTCCGTCCGTGTGTCACACCCACCAGCCGGCAGTGTGAGATGAGCGTACCTGTGATACAAGCTTCATCAACTCCATAATTTCGTATCTGTGATACAAGCTTCATCAACTCCACAATTTCGTATCTGTGATACAAGCTTCATCAACTCCACAATTTCGTATCTGTGATACAAGCTTCATCAACTCCACAATATCCGTATCTGTGATACAAGCTTCATCAACTCCACAATTTCGTATCTGTGATACAAGCTTCATCAACTCCACAATTTCGTATCTGTGATACAAGCTTCATCAACTCCACAATTTCGTATCTGTGATACAAGCTTCATCAACTCCACAATTTCGTATCTGTGATACAAGCTTCATCAACTCCACAATTTCGTATCTGTGATACAAGCTTCATCAACTCCACAATTTCGTATCTGTGATACAAGCTTCATCAACTCCACAATTTCGTATCTGTGATACAACCTTCATCAACTCCACAATATCCGTATCTGTGATATAAGCTTCATCAACTCCACAATTTCGTATCTGTGATACAAGCTTCATCAACTCCACAATTTCCGTATCTGGGATACGAGCTTCATCAACTCCACAATTTCGTATCTGTGATACAAGCTTCATCAACTCCACAATTTCGTATCTGTGATACAACCTTCATCAACTCCACAATATCCGTATCTGTGATACAAGCTTCATCAACTCCACAATTTCGTATCTGTGATACAAGCTTCATCAACTCCACAATTTCGTATCTGTGATACAACCTTCAACAACTCCACAATATCCGTATCTGTGATACAAGCTTCATCAACTCCACAATTTCGTATCTGTGATACGAGCTTCATCAACTACACAATTTTTGGTGCCTCAGCCAAGCAGATTGGGAGTCGAAATGAATATCACGTGTATTGGTAGGTTAGATTAGGTTGAATAGAATATCACGTGTATTGGTAGGTTAGATTAGGTTGAATAGAATATCACGTGTATTGGTAGGTTAGATTAGGTTGAATAGAATATCGCGTGTATTGGTAGGTTAGATTAGGTTGTATAGAATATCACGTGTTTTGGTAGGTTAGATTAGGTTGAATAAAATATCACGTGTATTGGTAGGTTAGATTAGGTTGAATAGAATATCACGTGTATTGGTAGGTTAGATTAGGTTGAATAGAATATCACGTGTATTGGTAGGTTAAATTAGGTTGAATAGAATATCACGTGTATTGGTAGGTTAGATTAGGTTGTATAGAATATCACGTGTTTTGGTAGGTTAGATTAGGTTGTATAGAATATCACGTGTATTGGTAGGTTAGATTAGGTTGTAAAGAATATCACGTGTATTGGTAGGTTAGATTAGGTTGTATAGAATATCACGTGTATTGGTAGGTTAGATTAGGTTGTATAGAATATCACGTGTATTGGTAGGTTAGATTAGGTTGAATAGAATATCACGTGTTTTGGTAGGTTAGATTAGGTTGAATAGAATATCGCGTGTTTTGGTAGGTTAGATTAGGTTGAATAGAATATCACGTGTATTGGTAGGTTAGATTAGGTTGTATAGAATATCGCGTGTTTTGGTAGGTTAGATTAGGTTGTACAGAATATCACGTGTTTTGGTAGGTTAGATTAGGTTGTATAGAATATCACGTGTATTGGTAGGTTAGATTAGGTTGTACAGAATATCACGTGTTTTGGTAGGTTAGATTAGGTTGTATAGAATATCACGTGTATTGGTAGGTTAGATTAGGTTGTATAGAATATCGCGTGTTTTGGTAGGTTAGATTAGGTTGTATAGAATATCACGTGTATTGGTAGGTTAGATTAGGTTGTATAGAATATCACGTGTTTTGGTAGGTTAGATTAGGTTGTATAGAATATCACGTGTATTGGTAGGTTAGATTAGGTTGTATAGAATATCACGTGTATTGGTAGGTTAGATTAGGTTGTATAGAATATCACGTGTATTGGTAGGTTAGATTAGGTTGTATAGAATATCACGTGTATTGGTAGGTTAGATTAGGTTGTATAGAATATCACGTGTATTGGTAGGTTAGATTAGGTTGTACAGAATATCACGTGTTTTGGTAGGTTAGATTAGGTTGTATAGAATATCACTTGTATTGGTAGGTTAGATTAGGTTGTATAGAATATCGCGTGTTTTGGTAGGTTAGATTAGGTTGTATAGAATATCACGTGTATTGGTAGGTTAGATTAGGTTGTATAGAATATCACGTGTTTTGGTAGGTTAGATTAGGTTGTATAGAATATCGCGTGTTTTGGTAGGTTAGATTAGGTTGTATAGAATATCACGTGTTTTGGTGGGTTAGATTAGGTTGTATAGAATATCACGTGTATTGGTAGGTTAGATTAGGTTGTATAGAATATCGCGTGTTTTGGTAGGTTAGATTAGGTTGTACAGAATATCACGTGTTTTGGTAGGTTAGATTAGGTTGAATAGAATATCGCGTGTTTTGGTAGGTTATATTAGGTTGTACAGAATATCACGTGTTTTGGTAGGTTAGATTAGGTTGAATAGAATATCGCGTGTTTTGGTAGGTTAGATTAGGTTGAATAGAATATCGCGTGTTTTGGTAGGTTAGATTAGGTTGTACAGAATATCACGTGTTTTGGTAGGTTAGATTAGGTTGTATAGAATATCGCGTATTTTGGTAGGTTAGATTAGGTTGTACAGAATATCACGTGTTTTGGTAGGTTAGATTAGGTTGAATAGAATATCGCGTGTTTTGGTAGGTTAGATTAGGTTGTACAGAATATCACGTGTTTTGGTAGGTTAGATTAGGTTGAATAGAATATCGCGTGTTTTGGTAGGTTAGATTAGGTTGTACAGAATATCACGTGTTTTGGTAGGTTAGATTAGGTTGAATAGAATATCGCGTGTTTTGGTAGGTTAGATTAGGTTGAATAGAATATCACGTGTTTTGGTAGGTTAGATTAGGTTGTATAGAATATCGCGTGTTTTGGTAGGTTAGATTAGGTTGTACAGAATATCGCGTGTTTTGGTAGGTTAGATTAGGTTGTACTGAATATCACGTGTTTTGGTAGGTTAGATTAGGTTGTACAGAATATCACGTGTTTTGGTAGGTTAGATTAGGTTGTATAGAATATCACGTGTTTTGGTAGGTTAGATTAGGTTGTATAGAATATCACGTGTATTGGTAGGTTAGATTAGGTTGTATAGAATATCACGTGTATTGGTAGGTTAGATTAGGTTGTATAGAATATCACGTGTATTGGTAGGTTAGATTAGGTTGTATAGAATATCACGTGTATTGGTAGGTTAGATTAGGTTGAATAGAATATCACGTGTATTGGTAGGTTAGATTAGGTTGTATAGAATATCACGTGTATTGGTAGGTTAGATTAGGTTGAATAGAATATCACGTGTTTTGGTAGGTTAGATTAGGTTGTATAGAATATCACGTGTTTTGGTAGGTTAGATTAGGTTGAATAGAATATCACGTGTATTGGTAGGTTAGATTAGGCTGTATAGAATATCACGTGTATTGTTAGGTTAGATTAGGTTGTATAGAATTTCACGTGTATTGGTAGGTTAGATTAGGTTGAATAGAATATCACGTGTTTTGGTAGGTTAGATTAGGTTGAAAAGAATATCACGTGTATTGGTAGGTTAGATTAGGTTGTATAGAATATCACGTGTTTTGGTAGGTTAGATTAGGTTGAAAAGAATATCACGTGTTTTGGTAGGTTAGATTAGGTTGTATAGAATATCACGTGTATTGGTAGGTTAGATTAGGTTGTATAGAATATCACGTGTTTTGGTAGGTTAGATTAGGTTGTATAGAATATCACGTGTTTTGGTAGGTTAGATTAGGTTGAATAGAATATCACGTGTTTTGGTAGGTTAGATTAGGTTGTATAGAATATCACGTGTTTTGGTAGGTTAGATTAGGTTGTATAGAATATCACGTGTTTTGGTAGGTTAGATTAGGTTGTATAGAATATCACGTGTTTTGGTAGGTTAGATTAGGTTGAAAAGAATATCACGTGTTTTGGTAGGTTAGATTAGGTTGAAAAGAATATCACGTGTATTGGTAGGTTAGATTCGGTTGTATAGAATATCACGTGTATTGGTAGGTTAGATTAGGTTGAATAGAATATCACGTGTTTTGGTAGGTTAGATTAGGTTGTATAGAATATCAGCGGTTGAGACTTGGGAAAGTATTGGAAAGCCATAGAGTACCATGAGAAATCATGGGAAAGCCATGTTTAAGCTCAGTTGGTCTTGTATCTAATCCTGTCATTTTTTGGACGGGCCGTGTGCACTCGTAAGTATAATAACAAACCTTTTAGATACCTATTGCAAACCTACGTATGCACTTAATTACATACCATATTACATACTAATTATGCGCTTATTTAAATACCTAATTACGTGCCTATTTACGTACCTATTTGTAAGCCTAATTACACACCTATTTGAAAATCTAATTAAATACCTAATTAAATGCCTAATTATTCACCTATTTACCTACCTAGTTATTTACATACCTATTTCAGTGATGAGTTTGCATTTCCTGTGTCGGTATTCCACGCGGTAACATTACATATTAGAATAAAAATAACGATCTGGGATTGCATTTATTGATATTGCGTTGGCCAATAGTAAGTCAATAGTGACACAATACTACACAGGTCAAACATAACTCAATAATATTGGGTTGGCCAAAAATTTCGATCGTTTTTTTTGAATGTCATCTTCCCGACCTGCTAAAGATTATTTTTATATTCTTATTTCTTAAATTCGAGTCGAGAAGGTCTGACATTTTGGCTTGCATTCGAGCCGTTGAAATGGGGGACCAAACCGAGCACTTATGATATCTAATGCTTTTACTTCTGAAAGGAAAGAAAACCACAGTTCCTCACACGAATATGTGCCACGTATAATAGAATTAAATGGCGATTTTTGAGAAGTCTAATACGTAAAATGAAAAGAAGAATCAATATAAAAGGGAACATTATTTTAATGGCAAACGTTTCGGAATCTCTGATTCCATCATCAGTGCTGTAAAACAGTGCTGTGTGCCGCGTGTAGTTTCTGTTGCTTTATTTTTTTAAAGAAAAAAGCATTAGATGTCAGCAGTGCTCGGCTTGGTCCACCATTTCAACGGCTCGAATGAAAGCAAAAATGTCAGAGCTTCTGTACTCGGATTTAAGAAATAATAATATAAAAAGAAAGAAATAATAATATAAAAATGATCTTTAGGAGGTCGGAAAAATGACATTAAAAGAAAGCAACGAACTAATTGGCCAACCCAATACGTAAGTTGATGATAAAATGTCCAAGAATAACTTAATATTAATGCACTTGGGTTAATAATGACTAATATTACGGACATCGATATTATTTTATTCAGTAAACATTATTATTTTATGAATCAATGATATATGTCAGTCAAAGGATGATATTGTGTATGTCAATACTTTGGTGATATTTTATACGTGAGCATAAAATGAACGTTACACGTGGGAAATGTGAACTTTAATATTTGCGAATCTTTTCATATATATATATTATTACAATAAAAAATTAATTTTTTTGGTAATACTAGTGCACACGTGCTGGTCGGCATTAATCTGAAGAATTTTATCCCTTCTTTCTTGGCTTAAATTCTCTCGTGCCACTCGATGTTGTCCAGCGCTATGCCTAAGAATTTCCTCGCTTCTTTCATGTGTTAAGCTCTCTCTAGCTACTCGGTGTTGCTCTGCATTATTCCGTAGAATTTCCAAACGCCGTTCATGGGTCAATTTAGCTCTAGCTTCTCGTTGGCGAGCAGCATTGCTTCGTCTTGTCATTTCGCGTTGTTCATCCGATCGTCTTCGGCGTTTTTTTTGCTGTCGAAGTCTTGCTACTTCTCTCTTGCGGTTGGACACATTTCTATCAATGGCCTCTTTTGCTGGAATTTTATTCCGAAATGTCGTCTATTATCTCTTCGGAGCTGTTCAAGGAAATCACAATTTCGAAAACGATAACTCAAGTTCCAAAATCTTGGGCTTTATACCAAGTGGTAGCCAGGATACTGGTCGAACGAATTTAAAATGTTTCTTTTCACATTATCAATTAAAAATATCAAAGCAACATGATGAATTTCAATAGAGAAAGCTCCATAGAAAAATTTCTATTTGTAAAAATAAGCCGCTTGCGTATTCTGGATACCATAATCAAGAGGAGGTCACACGGACGGACGGACGCGGCTCTTTTTATAATAGTGATTATTAAAGTGATATTTTACATGGGAAGTGTAAACTATTATTCCTTCGGATCATAATTACATTAACATTTTGAACTAATTATTTTTTATTATTATTATAAATATAAGCACTATAATGCTAATATTATTTATTATTTCATCATTATTAGTGATATATTAATATTATACGTAAGAGACGTAAACTTACTATGAGGGCTCAAGTCATTCACGTTATATTTAATATTTAGGAAATAATGTTTGTTGATCATATTCTGGGACTTGGACAGTCTTGATTTTGGGTGTAATATTTGAGTGGTATAATTTTGGGTGTAATATTTGAGTGGTATAATTTTGGGTGTAATATCTGAGTGGTATGCTTTTGGGTGTAATATTTGAGTGGTATAATTTTGGATGTAATATTTGAGTGGTATAATTTTGGGTGTAATATCTGAGTGGTATAATTTTGGATGTAATATTTGAGTGGTATGATTTTGGGTGTAATATTTGAGTGGTATAATTTTGGGTGTAATATCTGAGTGGTATAATTTTGGGTGTAATATTTGAGTGGTATAATTTTGGGTGTAATATCTGAGTGGTATAATTTTGGGTGTAATATTTGAGTGGTATAAGTTTGGGTGTAATATTTGAGTGGTATAATTTTGGGTGTAATATTTGAGTGGTATAATTTTGGGTGTAATATCTGAGTGGTATAATTTTGGGTGTTATATTTGAGTGGTATAATTTTGGGTGTAATATTTGAGTGGTATAATTTTGGGTGTAATATTTGAGTGGTATAATTTTGGGTGTAATATTTGAGTGGTATAATTTTGGGTGTAATGTCTGAGTGGTATAATTTTGGGTGTAATATTTGAGTGGTATAATTTTGGGTGTAATATTTGAGTGGTATAATTTTGGGTGTAATATTTGAGTGATATAATTTTGGGTGTAATATCTGAGTGGTATGATTTTGGATGTAATATTTGAGTGGTATAATTTTGGGTGTAATATTTGAGTGGTATAATTTTGGGTGTAATATTTGAGTGGTATGATTTTGGGTGTAATATTTGAGTGGTATAATTTTGGGTGTAATATTTGAGTGGTATAATTTTGATGACAATATTTGAGTCGTAATATATGACTGGTTATATTTGTTGCGTCAATATTTTAGTGTGAGTGGAAATATTCAAGTGGTAATAATTGAGTAGTAATATTTGGGTGGTAATGTTTGAGTGGTAATGTTTGAGTGGTAATGTTTGGGAGGTAATGTTTGAGTGGTAATGTTTGAGTGGTAATGTTTGAGTGGTAATGTTTGAGAGGTAATGTTTGAGAGGTAATGTTTGAGAGGTAATGTTTGAGAGGTAATGTTTGAGTGGTAATGTTTGAGTGGTAATGTTTGAGTGGTAATGTTTGAGAGGTAATGTTTGAGTGGTAATGTTTGAGTGGTAATGTTTGAGTGGTAATGTTTGAGTGGTAATGTTTGAGTGGTAATGTTTGAGTGGTAATGTTTGAGAGGTAATGTTTGAGAGGTAATGTTTGAGTGGTAATGTTTGAGTGGTAATGTTTGAGAGGTAATGTTTGAGTGGTAATGTTTGAGAGGTAATGTTTGAGTGGTAATGTTTGAGAGGTAATGTTTGAGAGGTAATGTTTGAGAGGAAATGTTTGAGAGGTAATGTTTGAGTGGTAATGTTTGAGTGGTAATGTTTGAGTGGTAATGTTTGAGTGGTAATGTTTGAGTGGTAATGTTTGAGAGGTAATGTTTGAGAGGTAATGTTTGAGTGGTAATGTTTGAGAGGTAATGTTTGAGAGGTAATGTTTGAGTGGTAATGTTTGAGAGGTAATGTTTGAGTGGTAATGTTTGAGAGGTAATGTTTGAGAGGTAATGTTTGAGAGGAAATGTTTGAGAGGTAATGTTTGAGTGGTAATGTTTGAGTGGTAATGTTTGAGTGGTAATGTTTGAGTGGTAATGTTTGAGTGGTAATGTTTGAGAGGTAATGTTTGAGAGGTAATGTTTGAGAGGTAATGTTTGAGAGTTAATGTTTTAGAGGTAATGTTTGAGTGGTAAAACTAACATACATATACCAGGTTTCAGCTCCCTACGGGAGGGTAGCTAAGTGCTAATATCCAAGTGGGAATATTAGAATACTTACATCCGATTGGTAATATCTGAGTGGTAATATATGAGAGGTAATATTTTTAAGGTTCAATTCAACATGAATCTTCTGATGGAAGATATACAACATTGACTACTCAAGGGTCAGTATTCGAGAGCAAATACTTATGAAAGAATATATCTGAGGTACTATTGGCGGCAAGATATTTGAGCTTAGATATTTCTGTCGCAATGCACAGGCTCCATAGATAATATTTGAAGGGTACAGTGAGAGGGGCAATATTGGAATGGAGGGGCGCTGTGTGAGGGGCAATATTGGAATGGAGGGACGCTGTGTGAGGGGCATTATTGGAATTGAGGGGCGCTGTGTGAGGGGCAATATTGGAATTGAGGGGCGCTGTGTGAGGGGCAATATTGTAATGGAGGGGAGCTGTGTGAGGGGCAATATTGGAATGGAGGAGAGCTGTGTGAGGGGCAATATTGGAATGGAGGAGCGCTGTGTGAGGGGCAATATTGGAATGGAGGGGCGCTGTGTGAGGGGCAATATTGGAATGGAGGGGCGCTGTGTGAGGGGCAATATTGGAATGGAGGAGCGCTGTGTGAGGGGCAATATTGGAATGGAGGGGCGCTGTGTGAGGGGCAATATTGGAATGGAGGGGCGCTGTGTGAGGGGCAATATTGGAATGGAGGAGCGCTGTGTGAGGGGCAATATTAGAATGGAGGGGTGCTGTGTGAGGGGCAATATTACAATTTCTAGACACGAGGGCCCATGTGGAAATGCCTGACGTGTGTTAATATTTCAGAGGAAATATTTATTAACGAGTTATGATATTTTATGGAAAATATTTGTTTACAATTGTCAATATTTCAGAGATAATATTCGTTCACGATTTTCAATATTAAAAGATAATATTTTTGAATGGGTTTTTGTATTTTAAAAGTAATATTTGTTAATGAGTTTGAATAGTTAAAAGAAAAGAGTTTTTAATAATTCAGTCTCCAAGTCTTTGAAGACAAACTTGTGTTCTACATAAAATCATGAAATTCATGAAGTTAATTATAATTTTTCATGGCAATGAGAAAATAAATGAAAATCTTGAAATGATATTAATGTTTTTTAAAAATTCAAATATCAAATCTGTCGCGCTTTAAGACGATTTTTGGGTTGCTCTGCTCTGGTTTTCTGTTATTTTCTTAATTGAGCTACCAAAAAATTGAAATAAATTCATTCACAATTTTTGTTGTTGAGGAGTTCGAGCAATACTCACGAAGACAGGAAGTATTTACGACTTAAGACAAGTTTTAACCAAAAATTACTTCATAAAGAAATACAAAATCTAATTTTTCTGCGTAGAAAAAACTGAGGTTTGTTAATGATAGTCAAACAGATGATTCGTGATGATGTTTAAAATGATAATTGAGAAGCTGATGTCTATTAAAAATCGATAATCATTCCAAACACGACTCCTCATTACCTGAAATTGAAAATTCTGATGTTTAATTACCATTTTGACTGCAACTGCTAAATATTAAGTTCAACACCAAACTCAAATTTAATGTCAATTGTAGTAAGCTATTTGGAAAATACCAAACATGAACAGGATCGTGACTTCATTTAGCTTTGATTAAGTATTTATGGAAATTGAGTTTTCGACAACTGTCCGGTCTGCAGCATTTTGAAAATGACCTCCGTGTACCACCGGTGGGGCACGTTGCGGTCAAAGTGTTAAAGTTTATTTTGTCTTGCAAGAAGTGGGCCTCACTGAAGACTTAGGAAGCATTAATATTGGAGGGCAAATATGCAGAGTGGCCTAACCCACAAATGTATAAGCCATTGGAGGGCCAATATGCAGAGTGGCCTAACCCACAAATGTATAAGCCATTGGAGGGCCAATATGCAGAGTGGCCTAACCCACAAATGTATAAGCCATTGGAGGGCAAATATGCAGAGTGGCCTAACCCACAAATGTATAAGCCATTGGAGGGCAAATATGCAGAGTGGCCTAACCCACAAATGTATAAGCCATTGGAGGGCAAATATGCAGAGTGGCCTAACCCACAAATGTATAAGCCATTGGAGGGCAAATATGCAGAGTGGCCTAACCCACAAATGTATAAGCCATTGGAGGGCAAATATGCAGAGTGGCCTAACCCACAAATGTATAAGCCATTGGAGGGCCAATATGCAGAGTGGCCTAACCCACAAATGTATAAGCCATTGGAGGGCAAATATGCAGAGTGGCCTAACCCACAAATGTATAAGCCATTGGAGGGCCAATATGCAGAGTGGCCTAACCCACAAATGTATAAGCCATTGGAGGGCCAATATGCAGAGTGGCCTAACCCACAAATGTATAAGCCATTGGAGGGCAAATATGCAGAGTGGCCTAACCCACAAATGTATAAGCCATTGGAGGGCCAATATGCAGAGTGGCCTAACCCACAAATGTATAAGCCATTGGAGGGCCAATATGCAGAGTGGCCTAACCCACAAATGTATAAGCCATTGGAGGGCAAATATGCAGAGTGGCCTAACCCACAAATCAGAGGTCAAAACTAGAGAGTGGATTAAGTGATAATTTCGCCTCATAGCGGCGTAGATGTCTTTCAGGCAGAGTGGCCTAGTTCCTAGTTCAGCTCCTAGTTAGTAACTTGGCTAGGAAACGCCAGTTTGGCAACCCTGCGATGAACACCATGCCTCTACCTTGAGAGTCCTAAAATTCTGTGTTTTGTGGGTTAGGCCACTCTGCATATTTGCCCTCCAATGGCTTATACATTTGTGGGTTAGGCCCCTCTGCATATTTGCCCTCCAATGGCTTATACATTTGTGGGTTAGGCCACTCTGCATATTTGCCCTCCAATTTAGCACTATCCTATTTATGATAACAGTGTTGAATTTAGCAAGAACACAACAAAATTACCAGAGTTTCATGAGCATACAAATTAGATTAAACCGATCGACTCAACCCTATTTAACTTCTGCCTAACGCTACATCACATTGATTGCCTTACACTTGGCTCGTAACTTCTAGGCCTCTCTATATTTTCTCTATCTTTCTTCAACATTTTAGTGTTATGTGATGAAAATGAAAGAACATAAAAAAGCATTGAAGCCCGTTTTTTTTTGGAACGAAGTTCTAATGAATGAAAGGGATATGTATTTTCAGGGCACCAAAAATACACGGATTCTTGGAAATTATTTCTAGACGTACCGTGATGTATTCACTATTTGCAAAGCCCAAATTATGAACTAACCGACCTACAATAATGTACGATCAGACGCTAAATCAAAATTTTGGTATAAAATGAAGAAGCGTTATCCATCAAGTAATTTCCAGAACATTTCAAAACACACTCCTGCCCAGTCCAACTTGTTCGCCGCCTGCATGCATGTTTGTCGCCGCCTAAGCGACTTCATAGCTTAAATCGCTTATTCGGCGAAAAACATGCACGCAGGCGGCGAAAAAGTTAGACTGGGTGTTACTGAAGCCCCGTACAGACAGTATACAGTGTATGCTGGGCAGTGTAGACTGTAATACTGAATACTGAAGCCATTGCACACTGTAAAGAGCCCTCATTTCTATAAAAAGTAACCTCGAGTGGCTGAAAAACTTTCACTCCGAACATAATCTATACTATAATAAAAGCCGCATCCGTCCGTCCGTCCGTCCGTCCGTGTGTCACACCCACCAGCCTGCAGTGTGAGATGAGCGTATCTGTGATACAAGCTTTAAACTCCACAATTTCGTATCTATGATACAAGCTTAATGTAATATCGTGGTTTTTCATCACGATACGAGGTTTACTAACTGTAGCTGCAAACTACAGTATCGGTAACGGTAACTACCGATCTGAAGCGTTAACTTCAGGAGTAGGAAAAGGAAACTCTTAGCTAGGTTCCTATTCTTGTACTGAGTCATCCATACACCGACTCTGCTTATAAGCTATAGCGCTCGGAAGTTAAACAATGCTCTTCCGGTGCATACCAATGCGATGCGCCCCAAGGCACGGTTCCGGCGCCTGCGGTCGGAGCGCTTCCGACCCATCCGAACCCAAGTACGATAAGGACATAGGGCAATGCGCAACAAGCGCTTCCGTCGGCTTCGCCCTGCGGTTAAGACGTTTCCGCCGGTGCCGCGATATCCCAAACCAAATGTGATAAGGACATCCGGCTGCGAGGCCTATATTGAGATACTACACTTCATCAACTCCACAATTTCGTATCTGTGATACAAGCTTCATCAATTCCACAATTTCGTATCTGTGATACAAGCTTCATCAACTCCACAATTTCGTATCTGTGATACAAGCTTCATCAACTCCACAATTTCGTATCTATGACACAAGCTTCATCAACTCCACAATTTCGTATCTGTGATACAAGCTTCATCAACTCCACAATTTCGTATCTGTGATACAAGCTTCATCAACCCCACAATTTCGTATCTGTGATACAAGCTTCATCAACCACACAATTTCGTATCTGTGATACAAGCTTCATCAACTCCACAATCTCGTATCGGTGATACAAGCTTCAAACTCCACAATTTCGTATCTATGATACAAGCTTCATCAACTCCACAATTTCGTATCTGTGATACAAGCTTCATCAACTCCACAATTGCGTATCTGTGATACAAGCTTCATCAACTTCACAATATTCGATGCCTTAACCCAGCAGATTGGGAGTCGGAATGAATATTACGTGTATTGGTAGGAAATAGGAACGTGTGTCATGTGATTTGTTGAACAGTATTGACGGGTCGTGTGCACTCGTAATTTATATTCTTACGCGAGCACAAACGAACAGTGCGCGACGTCGGCACGAAACCTGTGTAACGGAATTAAGAGTTGTTGCTCCACCGAATCTGATATCGTTACGAAAAAAACTACATTTACATTTGACCATTGTACTAGACTTAAGAAACAATCTACTTCTGTATCGCTTGTGGTAAAAAAATTGTTTAAATTCTTTAAACATATATCAGTGTTTCGACAGATCTGCGATGATTACCGTGTACGGGGGTGTGGTTATCGGTTACCATAACTTAAATAACGTTTAAAAAGATGATAATGACTTCATTTCTGTCTAAAATGATAAAAGTATTACCTGCAATGATTTAAATACCGTCTGGAATGAAACTATTGCCTGCAATGACTTAAAAACGATCTAAAATGATGAAAGTATTGGCTGCAATGGCTTAAATACCGTCTGAAATTATAAAAATCTTGCATGCAACGATAAAAGTAATCAACAATAGTGAAACTCACGTTTGCAAGGATGCAATTTCTGTTTAAACAGACATAGTCAACAACTTCAGTAATATTATCACCGACTACAGCGATATAAATAACGTCTACTATAAAATAACTACTGTCTGAAATGATGTAATTATCATCTAAAAAGATATAATTACCGAAAAACGATGTGATTAATCTAAATCTGCAGGCAATAATTCAGCACAGACGCGAAGGAAACAGTTTGCGAGTCCAAATTTATTTGCCGGAATATATACCATTCAATTTTTCCTAAAAATTTTTAGTTCGAATATATATAGACTTGTTCTCCCCTGGAAGGCCACATTCAACACACAAGACACACTCCAACAACACAAAACAAATCAAATCTTACTGCAAGAAGTCCAGTGCTGAAATCGTGAAATTCAGGCGGTCGTGTGACGGTTTCCAAGAGTTTTCAATTTCTGAATTTCTGGAATTTCCTTATGATTTTTGTATTCTTCTATTTTGAATTATCTGGCTAGGTAGAGTGGGAGGCAGAGGAAGAGAGAGGTAGTGAGAGGGAGGGAGAGGAAGGGAGAGTGAGAGGGAGGGAGAGAGAGAGAGGGGGAGAGAGAGGGAGGGAGGGAACACCCCCAATTATCAATCAGCCAGGAATTAACCATCCCAGACGCTGGCCCAATTAGCGGCCTGGTTTCATTACTCATCATTCATAAATCGGACAACTTATTGACATAAGCATTAGAATCTCTCATCAATTAATAAATAAGCTCACTTTATTAACGGAGGCTCGGATTATTGATATTGATTACCCAGCGACCGAACTTAGGCAATGCCTTTAGAATTTATCTCTATTTCTGGCAACAGGATTAACGTCGTCTGTGATTTGGTGAATGAATTAATGTAAAATTTGGGGAATAAGTAATTAGGTTGACTTTAGCATAAATAAAACAATGAATTACTGAATAAATTTATAAATAACTTCGTGAATAAATTTATGAACAAATTAGTGGATAAGTAATTATGCGAATTATCGAATAAATAAAAGAATGAACTAGGGAATAAATAGATATGTAATTTAGGGAAATTTTCAAAATAAATGAATATATTAGTGAAGGAGAAAATAAATTGTTAATAATTAAATAAATAAATTATTTAAAAAATGAATTAGTTTACTTTTAAATTAATTGACTATGAACGAAACAAATAAATTAATAATTGAAGAAAAAAGAGAATTAATTAATATTTGAATACAAAATAAATGAGTGAGTGAATTAATGTCCTAATAAAAAATAACTGAGTGAATTGCGTTATTAAAAAGTAATTAGCCGCGTTAACTGATGAGATAATCGGCTTCACCAAGTAAAAATTAATTATTTTTTGTTACAGAATTGGCATAAATTGCATATATTCATAAATACATCACTCAGATAGGCCAGATTTGAAGTGGAAATGAACTTTTTTATATTACGTAACATAGTCACCTAGTTGTCTATTTGATAGAAAAATAGAATAGTATCACACAAAAACATACTCAACGCTTCAAATTACTTTGTTACACAGTTATAACTGCTGTCGCTTATACAACTGCAGTTACAGTTGGTATGTGCACATGTAACTTGTGCAGCAGCGCATTGAGAACTGCAGTTACAGTTAAAAAAAAAGTACAGTATTTATTGCAGTATTAATTTTTATTTATGAAAATAATAACAGTTACTTTTGTAGTTGCAGGTCATGGTTATGAAAATAATTACAGTTACCATTGTAGTTGTAGTTTATAGTTAAGAAAATAGTTAGTTTTCACTGCAGTTGTAGTTTATGGTTAAGAAAATAGTTACAGTTACCACTGCAGTTGTAGTTTATGGTTAAGAAAATAGTTACAGTTACCATTGTAGTTGTAGTTTATGGTTAAGAAAATAGTTACAGTTACCATTGCAGTTGTAGTTTATGGTTAAGAAAATAGTTACAGTTACCACTGCAGTTGTAGTTTATGGTTAAGAAAATAGTTACAGTTACCATTGCAGTTGTAGTTTATGGTTATGAAAATAATTACAGTTACCATTGCAGTTGTAGTTTATAGTTATGAAAATAATTATAGTTACCATTGCAGTTGTAGTTTATAGTTATGAAAATAGTTACAGTTACCATTGCAGTTGTAGTTTATGGTTATGAAAATAGTTACAGTTACCATTGCAGTTGTAGTTTATAGTTATGAAAATAGTTACAGTTACCATTGCAGTTGTAGTTTATGGTTAAGAAAATAATTATAGTTACCATTGCAGTTGTAGTTTATAGTTATGAAAATAATTATATTTCCAATAGGTCGATTCTTAGGGAATCTCACGCGTAAGATAAAAAGGAGAACCAACGTACATATATACATATTTATTTATTTCTTTTAATGGCAAACGTTTCGGAATGTTTCAATTCCATCTTCAGTGCTGAAAAACATACAAAAAGGTCAAAAAGATCAAAAAACATCAAAAAACTCAAAATACAGAAAGTTCATACATGTTAAAATAAAATTTTTTTTTTATAGCAAACAAACATCTATAAAACTTTAATCCTACTGATGATTCAACTACAGTAAAAACGATCATTCTCATCGGCTCATTCACCCACCATTTTACAGTACATACATTCATACATTTACACATGGGAACCTAACAAACAGACGCGCGCAAACACACTCCACATCCATACATACATACATACACACAGAAATATGTCAGTAGATTGACGCAATGTTCAGTTTCACGGCACTCAAGTCTTTATTTAAGTCAGGTTTATGAGTAGATAAGAACAAAGATTCTAAAATGCGAAGATCTTGTTCGTTGTTGGTGGTACACAGAGTGGAGAAATTTTTTGTTCTGAAAGGATGATTAAATTGTTGACAATGATCTCGGATTGATGAATGAGAAGGAGAGGAAAGTATGCGACCGGTTCTATGGGAAATTCCTGAATGTTGGCTGTGTCTAATAAATTGTTGAAGTTTAGTACTACCAACATAAGTCTGCATGCAGCAGTCACACTTATAAAAATAAACACATCCACTCCACAGGCACTCCTCCAGACGTTCTTTCCTCCTAAAATATGAAGCGATTTTAAAACTATTTCTATCAAACACCCTGACGTCAATTGAAGGGAAAAACCGACTAACTAGAGCTACAACTTCTCTTTTCAGCAGTTTTTCAGTCCAGCAGTTTTGAAATATTCCACCGTGAAATAGAATTTATTAGGACATTATTGATTAAGAACATGTATCCTAAATATCTCATTGATAATTTCGTCAAAAAATTTCTAGATAATAAATACTGTTCCTCTCAGGTCACTTTGAGCGTAGCAAAACAGAAATTGTATGTAGAGCTACCTTTTTTGGGCTATTTGAACTCGGAGCTGAAAAGAGAAGTTGTAGCTCTGGTACGTCGGTTTTTCACTTCAATTGACGTCAGGGTGTTTTATAGAAATAGTTTTAAAATCGCTTCATATTTTAGGAGGAAAGAACGTCTGGAGGAGTGCCTGTGGAGTGGATGTGTTTATTTTTATAAGTGTGACTGCTGCATGCAGACTTATGTTGGTAGTACTAAACTTCAACAATTTATTAGACACAGCCAACATTCAGGAATTTCCCATAGAACCGGTCGCATACTTTCCTCTCCTTCTCATTCATCAATCCGAGATCATTGTCAACAATTTAATCATCCTTTCAGAACAAAAAATTTCTCCACTCTGTGTACCACCAACAACGAACAAGATCTTCGCATTTTAGAATCTTTGTTCTTATCTACTCATAAACCTGACTTAAATAAAGACTTGAGTGCCGTGAAACTGAACATTGCGTCAATCTACTGACATATTTCTGTGTGTATGTATGTATGTATGGATGTGGAGTGTGTTTGCGCGCGTCTGTTTGTTAGGTTCCCATGTGTAAATGTATGAATGTATGTACTGTAAAATGGTGGGTGAATGAGCCGATGAGAATGATCGTTTTTACTGTAGTTGAATCATCAGTAGGATTAAAGTTTTATAGATGTTTGTTCGCTATAAAAAAAATTTTTATTTTAACATGTATGAACTTTCTGTATTTTGAGTTTTTTGATGTTTTTTGATATTTTTGACCTTTTTGTATGTTTTTCAGCACTGAAGATGGAATTGAAACATTCCGAAACGTTTGCCATTAAAAGAAATAAATAAATATGTATATATGTACGTTGGTTCTCCTTTTTATCTTACGCGTGAAAATAATTATATTTACCATTGCAGTTGTAGTTTATAGTTATGAAAATAATTATAGTTACCATTGCAGTTGTAGTTTATAGTTATGAAAATAATTATAGTTACCATTGCAGTTGTAGTTTATAGTTATGAAAATAATTATAGTCACCATTGCAGTTGTAGTTTATAGTTATGAAAATAGTTACAGTTACCATTGCAGTTGTAGTTTATAGTTATGAAAATAGTTACAGTTACCATTGCAGTTGTAGTTTATAGTTATGAAAATAGTTACAGTTACCGTTTCAGTTGTAGGTTATGGTTAAGAAAATAGTTACAGTTACCATTGCAGTTGTAGTTTATAGTTATGAAAATAGTTACAGTTACCGTTTCAGTTGTAGTTTATAGTTATGAAAATAGTTACAGTTACCATTGCAGTTGTAGTTTATAGTTATGAAAATAGTTACAGTTACCGTTTCAGTTGTAGGTTATGGTTAAGAAAATAGTTACAGTTACCATTGCAGTTGTAGTTTATAGTTATGAAAATAGTTACAGTTACCGTTTCAGTTGTAGGTTATGGTTAAGAAAATAGTTACAGTTACCATTGCAGTTGTAGTTTCTAGTTATGAAAATAGTTACAGTTACCGTTTCAGTTGTAGGTTATGGTTAAGAAAATAGTTACAGTTACCATTGCAGTTGTAGTTTCTAGTTATGAAAATAGTTACAGTTACCGTTTCAGTTGTAGGTTATGGTTAAGAAAATAGTTACAGTTACCATTGCAGTTTTAGTTTCTAGTTATGAAAATAGTTACAGTAAAAGTTGCAGCTACAGGAAGAAGTGCAGTAACAGCTGGGAATGTAAATAATATACATTATATACATGTATGGCGCTCGAACAAACTGAAGGATCATTTCACAGGCCTTAATTTTTTCACAAATTTACATTAATTTTTATCCAATTTTCCTCAATCTCTAGTACGATTTCACAAAATTTCGTTTCGGTAATAAATTCCAGTCATAAAATATACGTAAAAGAATTCATCAATATATACATCTGGATAGATGTATATTCATTTATATAGAAACACTTCAAAGAATTTGGAATCTGCTGTGCCCTGTGTGTGTGTGTGTTGTGTGTGCGTGTGTTGTGTGTGCGTGCGTTTGTTGTATGTGCATGTGTTGTGTGTGCGTGTGTTGTATGTGCGTGTGTGGTGCGTGCGTGTGTTGTGTGTGCGCGTGTTGTGTGTGCGTGTGTTGTGTGTGCGCGTGTTGTGTGTGTGTTGTGTGTGCGTGTGTTGTGTGTGCGTGCGTTTGTTGTATGTGCATGTGTTGTGTGTGCGTGTGTTGTATGTGCGTGTGTGGTGCGTGCGTGTGTTGTGTGTGCGCGTGTTGTGTGTGCGTGTGTTGTGTGTGCGCGTGTTGTGTGTGTGTTGTGTGTGCGTGTGTTGTGCGTGCGTGTGTTGTGTGTGCGTGTGTTGTGTGTGTGTGTTGTATGTGCGTGTGTTGTTCGTGCGTGTATTTTGTGGGCGTGTGTTGTGTGTGTGTGCGTGTGTAGTTTTAAGTAGATTCGTTTGATGTTTTTCAGGGACATAAAATATTGTCACAAAGGACACCTATAATGGTTTCACAGGGTACCTGCTCAAAGTTCAAAGACATTATATTATAACTTCATTATAACTATTATAACTTCATTATAACTTCATTATATCTATTATAACTTCATTACAACTTCATTATAACTTCATCATAACTATTATAATTTCATTATAACTTCATTATAACTATTATAACTTCATTATAACCTCATTATAACTATTATAACTTCATTATAACTATTATAACTTCATTATAACTTCATTATAACTATTATAACTTCATTATAACTATTATAACTTCATTATAACTATTATAACTTCATTATAACTTCATTATAACTATTATAACTGTGAAAAAATTCTCACCGTTCTACTCAGGTTATTTTCCGAGAGTTGTATTCACGGGTTTTGGTAGGTTTGTTCAGGGTTAGCGGCGCGCTAGTAAAACAACACTTTTAACGCCTGGTCGCCACGCACTGGCTGGAGTGCGCTCTCGTGAAGCTGCGGAGTTTCGGCAGTGGCTGGATAAGTTCTTTCCTACCTGATGTTCTGTTTCCCTGTATCTTTTGTTCGTGTGTTTGTCGTGTGATTTTCGTCATTTTCAGTTGCCCTCTATCTATGCTTAATTATCATCGGTAGTGCTTCAGGCTACTCAAGTCAAACGATTAAAAATTCAACCTAATCAAATAAACTTCAAATAAATGCTGAGTTCCGCGCAGCTAACACCGATCCGCTCGTTGCTAACCGTTAACACCCTGATCTTGCGATGAAATTCTTACGTTATCCATGAACCGTAAGTTCCTTCAAATTAACTCTATTTTCTACTTTATAAAATCAAATTAAACCTTCAACTCTACTTTCTACTTTTCCAGCCTGGAGCTCTTACCTTCGGCTGATCTCCTCTAAATTTCTCAAATAAGACTACTCCAAAAGTGTACACACGTACACTGAGTGCATAATTATCTCAGTAATAACTTGTGTGACTATTTCACACAATCGTTTCAAGGTTACGTAATACAATTCCAACTTTCAATTTAATTTTGACATTCAAATAATTGCCGCTCAAATTTTCGGCGTAAATTTTTAACAACTTATAACATAAGGCTGTCTCTGATAACAGGTCAGGGACGGCTGAGTGAATTTATTGATGGGATTAATATTTGTTAAAATAAGAGACGCAAAATAAGAGAAGCGCCAGTTAGGAGCAGTCTCCAGTCTCCAAGCATCTTCGAAGAGACGACTGCTTAACGTGATGCTTCCTATACCGAGTCGCTACCCAAGCTGGAACCGAGCTAACCAGCGATAATGCTGGTTAGCAGGATAACGCTGGTTAGCAGGATAACGCTGGTTAGCAGGATAATGCTGGTTAGCAGGATAACGCTGGTTAGCAGGATAACGCTGGTTAGCAGGATAACGCTGGTTGGCAGGATAACGCTGGTTCCCTTTTACTGGCGCGCCACCAACCCTTAGCAAACCTACCAGAACCCGTGATTACAACTCTCGGAAAAAACCTGACTAGAACGGTGAGAATTTTCTCACATAACTTCAGAGGGTACCTGCTATAAGTTCAAATATATTATTATATTATAACATCATTACAACTTCATTATAAATATTATAACTTCAAAGGTACCTGCTATAAGTTCAAAGATATTATTATATAATAACTTCATTATAAATATTATAACTTCAAAGGGCACCTGCTATAAGTTCAAAGATATTTTTATATTATAACTTCATTACAACTTCATTATATCTGTTATAACTTCAAAGGATACCTGCTATATGTTCAAAGAGTCCCCACTATAACATCAAAGGATCCCTACTATTGTTTCAAAGCATACAACCACAGTTCCAGGGATGAATACAATACTTTCAGAGGACATCTATCACGACTCGAAAGAACACCTGGTACAGTTTACCGGAGAACGCCTCTATTTATGTCATTCATGCCAAATATTTTCCCATGGATATACTTTCATCAATATCACAAAGTCATGCATTTCATGTAGCCTTTCCTACACACCTGATTGTGATATTGTATATCGTGAAATATACAATATACAAGTTTAGTGTATTGTGAAATATACGATATATATATATTGGTATATTGTGAAACAAGTGTTCTATACCTGAACCTGCGTCCGCGCTGTGAGCTCAGTATTTTAACTACAATTTTTGTTTGTTTATGGAGTTAGGGAGTAAGTGTGGTACTTGTTGTATGTTTTACTGCCTAGATATATATGTTTTGAAGCAAAGTTCTTGGCGTTCTGTAACATATATTTATTAATATTAAAATACGTATATCAGTGTATTTTCAAGACAAAAATTTATTTATTTGCAAATGTTTGGAAAAAAATTACCGAATTTTACCAAAATAAAAAAATTACTGAAAAATTCTACCCAAGGAGTTATTTGCAGTTCATCGATGTTCGTTTTTCAAAGATGGAATTTGAAAAGAACGTCGATTGGAAGTCAATCAAATGCTTGGAGCACAACCCGTGAGCCAAAATACAAGACCATGGCTAAAAGAAAATTATTCAAACATTAGCAGCAAAATCTGTTGGTTAAAATCTCAAACGCAAGGTAAGAAGTACTATTCAAAATTTTACAGCAAAATCCATAGACTTAAGTATAAAACACACTCGCTTAAGAAGAATTACTGAAGAATTTAGAAAAGTATTCGAATGTCAGGAGCAAAACCCGTAGACTAAGAAGCAAAATGCAGGCTTTAGGAGAATTATTTAAATGGTTCGATCTAAATTCATAGACTAATTTACAGAACACCGCTAGAGGGAGATTTACTTAAGTATAAGGAGCAAACACCGTTGACTAAAAGTCAGAACTATTTAACTGTTAAAAAAAAATCCGAGGTATAAGATGAAAAAGGGTGGGCGAAGAAAGGTATTCAAATGTCAGGAGCAAAACCCGTAGACTAAAATGAAAGAGGCAGGCTGACAAAGAGCTATTCAAATGTTCGGAGCAAAATCCGTAGACTAAGATGAATTTGCGCTGGCATGGTCATTAGCTCTAAAGGATCGCCATCTTGAAAAATGGCGTCGACTCTGAGAGCCCAGAAAAATAGATGCTAAACAGGTGATCTTTTCTCGCATAAGTGAGTTTTTTCCATGGAAAAGTATTTGAAATTTTGCTATGAAATGTGCGAGCAAAACAGAAAGTGCTACAAAATTTCATGTTAAGAGATTTTTCAAAAACATTTATATCTTTAAAAAAAAAATGGAAAAAATCGTTTAAACTGTGGAAACTGTTCCGTAGTATAAGCACATCAATCAAATTTAAAAAGTTTGTTGAAATTAATACATCCCACGTTACAATTTTTTGTATAAAATTTACTGAAATGCTCGAATTTTAAAGTCATAGCTTTGGTAGAGACATATTATTTTTTGATGTTTTAGGCGTTGATGTTTTAATTTTTGTTATTGTATGTTTTCTGTGTGAAGAAGGAATTTCAAGAGTACGATCGCGGAATATCATGATCAAGTTTTTTTATTTTAAAACTTTATAAGAAACAAAACGTCCGTAAATAACATAGATCAGTTGCACGAAGCTCGGTCAGCTGTTCTTGTAGTGCCTGTGAAACACCAAAGCGAACACAAAAACAACAAATTAAAAACAGTTAGTCAAAATTTTTATACTATTTTGTTTTTAACAGCACGAAAAGAATATATTAAAAATTATACACACACAAAATTCAGTCTTCCTTCATTTTTGCCAGCGGGTACATTATTATATTAAAAACAACTAACAAAAATCTCGATCTCATTTAGTTCCATTCATAAGTCAAAAAATAAATAAATGAAAAAAATATAAACAGAAAATATACCTTCTTTTTTACCAGCTCAAAAACAAATAACGTATAAACTATTTCCACAAAAAGACATTTTTTACTCATATCTTTACACCCATGAGTAAATCAGTTGAAAACTATACCCAACAAAATAATTTCCTAATAAAATTATTTGTTAATAATTGAATAATTTTTTTTATGAGACACAGGGAAAATAACCTGACTCTGCACAATACAATTTCCTTTCATCGCTGGAGATTCAGCATCATAACACGAATAAATGAATTACGCTTTTAATACAAACTAATATTTTATAGATGTATTATATTCATGTATATTTTATACATATATTTGGTATATATATACATATTCAACGACAAAAAACTTGGGTTTTCTAGAATTGTTTAACTTGAAATTGAATCAAAATTTGGCAAGAAGAAAAGACACAAATTCTTCTGGCTCGGTTAATTTGAGTGGGAATTTCAATTTGAGCTCACCTTGTGCATAGATTCCCCGTTTCTCAACTGTACCCTAAATGGTGCCTTGTTCCTTTCTCTCTGGGGACCACCTCTGTTGTGATTTTGAGAACTCGTTTTTAGTGAACTATGTTACTTTATATGGTTAAGAATTGATTTTTTGCGGTTGTCCAAATAGCGTGAAAATATTTAGAAAATTCAAATTAATGCTTAAAACAATGTCGTGACGGTGAGCCAGAAATAAAGTCACAACCCCAGAAGGAGGAAGGAAAAATGGGAAGAGTTGAGGGGAGTTAGTGAGTGAGAAGCCATTGTTGTTTTTCGTGTGTTGAAATGTGATGTATTCGAGTCTGTGTGCTTCTCTGCATTGTTTTTTATTTGATCGATGGAACCTTTTATGTTTGTGCAACTTTTATCTTTTGGGAAGCTTCGATGCGTTTTGTAATACACCCCCACACACCCTCACCTCCACACACCCTCACCCCCACACACCATCGTCCCCACACACCCTCACCCCCACACACCATCGTCCCCACACACCCTCATCCCAACAACCCTCACCTCCACATACCCTCACTCCTACACACCCCACACACCCATATACCCCACACACCCCACACACCTTACACACCCCACACGCCCCAACACACCCCACACACCCCACACACCCCAACACACCCCAACACACCCCACACACCCCAACACCCCCCACACACCCCACAGACCCCGCAACCCCCCCACACACACCCCACACACCCCAAACACACCACATAAACCCCGCATACCACACCTCACACTTCACACACCCCACACACCCCACACACCCCAGATACCCCACACACCCCACACCCTACACACCCCACACCCCACACACCTCAACACACCCCACAGACCCCGCAACTCCCCACACACCCCACACACCCCAAACCCACCACATACACCCCACATACCACACCCCACACCTCACACACCCCACACACCCCATACACCCCACACACCCCACACCCCACACACCCCACAACCCACACACCTCAACACACCTCACACACCCCACAGACTCCGCAACACTCCACACACTCCACACACCCCAAACACACCACATACACCCCAAATACCACACCCCACACCTCACACACCCCACACACCCCAGACACCCCACACACCCCAGACACCCCACACACCCCACACACCCCAAACACACCACATACACCCCACATACCACACTCCACACCTCACACACCCCACACACCCCAGATACCCCACACACCCCACACCCCAAACATCCCAAACACCCCCACACCTCTCACACCCCACACACTCCACATTTCACACACCCCATTTCCCCCAAACACCCCACATATCCCACACACTCCAAACCCCACACAACCCATACACCACACACTCCAAATACACCACACACCCCACACACACCCACACACCCCACACACTCCACACCCCACACAACCCACACACCCCAAACACCCCACACACCCCACACCCCGCTGTCCACAAGGCCATTAATCCCTACCCTCATTATGATAATGAACACGCGATACGGAATAAATATCGGCCTAAGTAATAAAGAGGCCTAGGTAGGCCGTGTGCCTGGCCTCATTAGCCTCCGGGGGCCAAAAACAAGGGCCGGGCGGGCCTATTTGGGTATCGGGGCTGTGAGACGGTTATTTATCGCCTAATTCATTGGTTTCTTGCTAAATTGATTGGTTTCTTGCTAAATTGATTAGTTTCTCGCTAAATTGATTGGTTTCTTGCTAAACATGTTGGTTTTTGGCGGAAAATGTTGGTTTCTAGCTGAGAATGTTGGTTTGTAGCTGAAAATGTTGGTTTTTAGCTGAAAATGTTGTTTGTTAAGCTGAAAATGTTGGTTTTAGGCCAAAAGTGTTAGTTTTTAGCTGAAAATGTTGGTTTTTAGCTGAAAATGTTGTTTGTTTAGCTGAAAATGTTGGTTTTAGGCCAAAAGTGTTGGTTTGTAGCTGAAAATGTTGGTTTTTAGCTGAAAATGTTGGTTTTTAGCTGAAAATGTTGTTTGTTAAGCTGAAAATGTTGGTTTTAGGCCAAAAGTGTTGGTTTGTAGCTGAAAATGTTGGTTTTGAGCTGAAAATGTTGTTTGTTAAGCTGAAAATGTTGGTTTTAGGCCAAAAGTGTTAGTTTTTAGCTGAAAATGTTGGTTTTTAGCTGAAAATGTTGGTTTTTAGCTAAAAATGTTGTTTGTTTAGCTGAAAATGTTGGTTTTAGGCCAAAAGTGTTGGTTTGTAGCTGAAAATGTTGGTTTTGAGCTGAAAATGTTGTTTGTTAAGCTGAAAATGTTGGTTTTAGGCCAAAAGTGTTGGTTTTTAGCTGAAAATGTTGGTTGTTAAGCTGAAAATGTCGGTTTTAGGCCAAAAGTGTTGGTTTGTAGCTGAAAATGTTGTTTTTAGCTGAAAATGTTGTTTGTTTAGCTGAAAATGTCGGTTTTAGGTCAAAAGTGTTGGTTTGTAGCTGAAAATGTTGGTTTTTAGCTGAAAATGTTGTTTGTTTAGCTGAAAATGTTGGTTTTAGGCCAAAAGTGTTGGTTTTTAACACAAAATGTTGGGTTTTGGCTGAAAAGGTTGCTTTTTACTGAGAACATTGGTTCTCAGCTGAAGTTATTGGGATTTGGCTGATAAAATTGATTTGTGGTTGAAAATGTTGATTTTCAGCTAAAATTGTGGATTTTTAGCTGAAAATGTTGGTTTTTAGTTGAAAATGTTGGTTGTTAGCTGAATGTGTTGGTTGTTAGCTGAATGTGTTGGTTGTTAGCTGAAATTGTTGGTTTTTGGCTGAAAATGTTGGTCATTTTGCTGAAAATGTTGGAATCCTGATAAAAAAGTCAATTTCACGTGAAAAAGTTGGTTTATTGCAAAAAAGTTCGTTTTTAAATGCAGAAGCTGCCTTTTTACTAAAAATGTTGACTTCCTGCTGAAAAAATTTAGTTCTCGTTAAAAATTTCGGTCGAAATATAAAAGTCGTCTTCTGAAAAGGATGATTAGTCGCCCAAAACATACACAGAAATAGATGTTACTGCGCAGACACCAGCCGTGCGTCTGATGTTTTGTTCGTACACAACGCGCTAATTTGTTACATTACACTCAACATTCTTTCCATAAAACTGTCAAAATATGACATTTATAACCGTCAACATTCATCACCAAAACATTCATCACCAAAACATTCATCACCAAAACATTCATCACCGAAACATTCATCACCAAAACATTCATCACCAAAACATTCATCACCAAAATATTCATCACCAAAACATTCATCACCAAAACATTCATCACCAAAACATTCATCACCAAAACATTCATCACCAAAACATTCATCACCAAAACATTCATCACCAAAACATTCATCACCAAAACATTCATCACCAAAACATTCATCACCAAAACATTCATCACCAAAACATTCATCACCAAAACATTCATCACCAAAACATTCATCACCAAAACATTCATCACCGACATCAATAATAACTACCGAGTTGAAATAAATTGAATGATGAAGCAAAAGATTTAATAAAAAATGAATATTTTGAAAATTAAATTCAATAAAACCCCAACGAGGTAACGGGATTTTTTTGTATGTGATTTTATTTTCAGACTGGGGAATATTGATATTTATGAGAAAAGCTAATATTTTTCAGGAAAATGTGGTGCTTACGAAAGTAATTTGATATTCATAAAATAATAGTGATAACCATGGAAAAATTGTGATATTCATGAACTAATTTTAATAACCGTGAAAAATTCTGATATTCAGTGAAGAATTGTGGGAATGAAGAAAGAATTGTGATAATCGTTAAAGAATAGCAGTGTTCATTTAAGATACGGAATGTTCAAAAAGGAATTGTAATATTTATGTAAGAATTGTGATATTCATAAAAAATTGTGACATTCACGTAAGAGTTGTAATCTACATGAAAAAAATTGGGATATTCATAGCAATAATAAGGCTCTTTCGAAAATTGGAATACTCATGGGAAAATGTAAATATTCTTTGGAAGTTTTATATTTTTCGAAATTCTTTCTTGCAAAAATATGAATTGTTTTTAAAAAAGAACTCACCTGACCACAGTTCTGAGTTCCAAAACGCCGCTGGCTTGTTCAAATGGTCGTAGGCATACTTCAGCCTGGCCTTGACGGGACGTTCTGGTGAAGAGGTGGCCTACGAGGGATGCGGGAGCGATGAACTTCACGGCGTATTATCCTTCTGATCGTGCGTTGGCTGGCTTCGATCCCAGATGCCTTGAGATCATCCTTCAATTCTACACGAGTAGTTTGATGCCTCTGCACTACTGTTCAGACCAATTTTCAAGCAGCAGGGTCGTTAATCTTCCGTGGACGGATCGTTCGAGGCTTGCTGAGAGTCGTATTCCGGCGTTTCCACTTACGTATTATGGTTCCAACCGAGGCTATAGGAACACGCAGCTGTGCACATATCTTCCGATATCCCCAACCTTCATTATGGAGCTCCACATACGCTCGCGAAGGGTTGGCTGATGTTCTTTTTCTTAACCAAGTTTACAATCTGGCAGAACGAGAGCTGCTGTACCAATGACACGTTATTGGAGATGAATGCTGACAAAAGTTCGGTTGCCAAATAGTAGAATGTACCAGAACATCCTGGAATAATCCTAGAATTTTTTGATGTATAATATCGTAAAAAGTGGGGTGTTTTAAACATTTGTTCATGGATATTTTATACATGTTCCTATTTTTATAAAATATTATGGGTTTTAAATATATTATTACCCTTTTTATACTATTGTTCATATATAGTCAAATATTTGTATTTGTACGTGGTTTAGAAATGTGGAATCTGGCGGCTTAATCAAGATGTCTTATTTTGCCTCCACTGTGTATATATGTATTACGCTTTGATGTAGCCTATTTTGTTATTGCATGTTATGTGCACTGTATGGTGACAGGATATCTTGATCAATTGTTTCGGTATTGAAGTAATTAGTCAGCTTATTATTGCCTAAACCATTCGTCTCTAATTGTGGGTTAGAGAAACTGTAACTCAATAGTGTTTGAATATTACGTTAATAAACAAAAACCTACTACCCATCTATCTACCGACGACCTATTTATCTACCTACGATTTATTTATCTTATTAGTACCAAGTACCTATGTATTTATCTTCTTAGTACCAATAATTTATATACCAACTACCCATTTATCCATCTATTATATATTTATCTTATTAGTACTGATCTATTTATCTATGTACTACCCATTGATCTACCTACTACCTATTTATCTTATTGGTTTTCGTTTCGGGAAACGTAATCTACATAAAAACAAAATAATCAAGGAGGGTAAAAACATCATTCATGAAGTTTTCTTAATAAAAATGGAGCTTTCGAGGCTTTTATTTCATTTTTTCCTCTCATTTTTTGGTAGGGCAGTTGACTCTCACCGTGTGCGAAAGATGGCTAATTTTGATGTGCCGAAAAAAATTTTGTACGTGTCTTCACCGTATATGTCTATGTTTCCCAATCGCTATGTAAAAAACGAAACAAAAACACTTATCACTAAATATTACCCACAGATAAATCCTAGAATACTTCTTCGCAGTAGGTTCAGTGTTGGCAGTTTTTTCCGATTTACTGATAGGATGCCTGAGTTCCTGCAAAGCTGCGTCGTCTATAAATATATATAAGTGTGGCCAGTGTAATGCTACATATTGTGGGGAGACGACTCGCCACTTGGTGACGCGCATAGCAGAGCATAGGGGGGTGTCAGTACGTACTGGGAGAGCTACCACCAACACTTTGCACAGCAGTATAAGAGACCACTCGCATGCAGCTGACCACCCAATCACTGAAAATTGTTTCGAAATTATAGGCCATAGCAATAAACTAGATATTCGTTTGTTAGAAAGTATACTTATTCACCACACTAGGCCTACGTTAAATGAAGCAGATTCGTCTGCACCTCTATACATTTTAAATTAGGACTCCCATCTAATCTTGGATCACTTTTCCTATGTTTATATACTCTTCTGCAATAATTTGTGAATGTTTATTTTTGTTCCAGATACTGAAGATGAGTATAGTTTTTACTCGAAAGCTCTATTTTTACAAAGAAAACTTCATGAATGATTTTCTTACCCTCCTTGATTATTTTGTTTCTATTTATCTTATCGGTAATTATTCATTCATCTACCTACTACCCATTTATCTCCGTGAATAAAGCAATAAAATTTAGAGAACCATTCCTAATCACACTTGCTGGTAAGTGTGAACTCCAGAGTACGTTTAATTTGTTGTTTTTTGTCCTTTATTTTTTGCACTAAAGCGCAATTCTTAATTACCGGATACGCAATTCAGTTTTCGGGTAGTTACATTATCATTTTTTTCGATCTTCAAGATACATAAATTGATAGTCAAAAATTTGAAAAGGACGACTATAAGTGTAATCATGTATAAAATTCAGTTTCTCAGTGTTGGTTGAACTGTTTTTGGAAACTAATTCTAGCGCACGCAACGTGCAACTTACTTTGAAGTTGGTGTTCGTTTTGTCTTATTTGATTTTGTTATAGTCCGAGAGCGCTGTGTGTGACCAACTGACCAGCTTATCCTTCTTTCAGCCAGTTAAAGAGCATTATTCTCAAAATAAATAGAAGAACTAAAGTTACAGAGAACATTTAGTAAAGAAAAAGTTTCGGAATAAAATTATTCCATCATCAGAGCTGGCAGAAATTGAAAGTATTTTCAGTCATGAATAAGAGGGTCAAGGTCTGAATAGAAATACAGAGCAAAAACTTAAAAGATCAGGTTTGGCATAACGTTGGTTCTTCTATTTATTTTGAGAATAATATTCCCTAAGAATCGCCCTATAAGTACTATTAAAGAGCATTATATCTGACCAACTGACCAGTTTACATTTTCATTAAAGAGCAGTATATCTGACAATATTAATGAACGATATTCTATTAAAGAGCAATATGTCTGACCAACTGATCAGTTTACATTTTCATTAAAGAGCAGTATATCTGACAATATTAATGAACAATATTCTATTAAAGAGCAATATGTCTGACCAACTGATCAGTTTATCCTTCTACCAGCCAATTAAAGAGCAATATGTCTGACCAACTGATCAGTTTATCCTTCTAATATTAATGAACAATATTCTATTAAAGAGCAATATGTCTGACCAACTGATCAGTTTATCCTTCTACCAGCCAATTAAAGAGCAATATGTTTGACCGACTGATCAGTTTATCCTTCTACCAGCCAATTAAAGAGCAATATGTTTGACCAACTGATCAGTTTATCCTTCTACCAGCCAATTAAAGAGCGATATACCTGACCAACTGACCAATTTATCCTTCTACCAGCCAATTAAAGAGCGATATACCTGACCAACTGACCAGCTTACCTTTATATCTCTAGTTCCATCACAAAATACACCACCTGCCGTTTTTAATCAACCGCCTCAGCCAAAAATTCTACCGGAACAAAAAAAAAACAATTTTGGGATCAAAGCTACGCCGCTCCCAACACAACGCGTCGGTGGAGAGTTTTTTACTCTTTTTTTAAAAAGAAATATACTTGGGACTAACCTCGGTTTGATATTGGAGAGGGATTGGAGAGGGATTGTACGTGTGCGGCTACTTTTGTGCGAGAAAAGTTATTTTTTTTTAGAGTGGGACTCCTTTTAGTCAAAATTCTGCCGCAGTTGTCTATTAAAAGTGATTTATGTATGCTGAGCTTTTTTAGAGTGGGCTTTTTAAGCGTATTTTAGTGTTTCTAAAGTGGGCCTTTTTTGTCAATTGTCTGCTGTAGTTGCCGGTTAAAAGTGACTTTTTACGATGAAATTTTTTAGAGAGGGTTTTAAGAGTAGGCATTTTCTAGAGGGGGCCATTTTTAGAGTGTCTTTTTTCTAAAGTGGGCCTTTTTTTGGGGCGGAATTTTTTAGAGTGGGCCTTTTTTATAATGAGACTTTTTTAGAGTGGGACTTTTTTACAGTGGGCCTTTCCTATACCAAACCTGTAAGACTTTTTTACGCAGGGGTTTGTAAAAAAATAATTAATGTCCGTCTGTCCAACTCTAAAAACTCCTTTCGCACAATCGGTCCAAACGGAGCGAATGAGTTTCTTTTGATAGGCGCTTTACGCCAGAGACGTTTGACGGCCTCGCATAAAAACATGCTGACCGTTACAGACGACCGTTACTGACCGTTAGAGACGACCGTTACTGACCGTTACAGACGACCGTTACTGACCGTTAGAGACGACCGTTACTGACCGTTAAATGAGGCTGCTTTTGACCGTTAGATGCGGTAAAATGGACCTTAGGGAATCTCTGAGATAGTCCAGGAACAAACTTCGGATGATAAGCGTCACTTATGCGATGCATAAAAATATTCTCCTTCATAAACTCCTAATAGCGTGAAATGGGCAAACTTCCACTGAAAAAAATTTTCAGGTACCTTAAAACTTGGGAACGAAATTCCATTGAAAAATTCAAGGAACTTAAGAACTTGAAAACAAATATCACGAAAAACTCCCGGAATTTTAAGAACTTGAGAACAAACTTCCTATGAAAAAATTCAAGGATCTTTAAAACTCGAGATAAAATTTCATGAGAAAACCTAAATAACTTGACCAAAAAATTGAGAACTCTAGAATACAAAAGTTCTGATTCCAGGTTCCAGAACGGTCAAAAGTTTAACCAGAGATGAAATCCTTCTCGCGATAGCCATGATAGATTGCTCGCGATAGCCATGTGCTAGAGGTTCTGCCGCCGTGCGGCAGAGACCCGGGTTCGATACTCGGCGCTGGCGGTGGCGATTTTCTCTGTTGGGTATAGGAGAAAAATTCCAAGCACAATACATCACTCTACCCAGGTGTCTGAAATGGTACCGGTCTCGACCGGGGGAAAGCGTCATGGCGTCCTGGCGTTAGTTATAAGGCATTTGAAAATCCAATGTACAAGGTGATATCTATCAGGCTTGAAATTGGAAATAAAGCATCCGTAGATGCCTTCATTATTTTTATTATTTATTTTTTTTTTCTGCAGAAATAATCAAAACGGCTGCAGGACCTCGAAGGACTCCTGCAGGACCTCGAAAGACTTCTGCAGGACCTCAAAGATCTCTGTAGGATCTCGGACAACTTCTGTAGGACTTCAAAGGACTTGTATAGGATTTCATAAGCTTGCACTGGATCTTGTAGGTCCTTATTAGTCAGTTACCGTTCATCTAACGTGGGACAAAAATCTCTCTCAGTTTCTGGAGCGTTTTTGTGGAACAAGCTTCCCCAGCATATCAAAAACTCTAAAACTGTAAAGGAATTTAGAGTAAATGTGTCACGACATTTTGCATCTCTGTCATAGGGCCTGCAGCATCTCGGTGTGAACTTCCCTTCTACCAGAAATTTTAATTTTCCTGAAATTTCTGTTAGAAAATCAGAAACTATTTCATTTTACGTTTGCTAAGCCATTCGTATATTCATCTTACTTATTTCTGTCGACAATAATGAGCACCACAGCCGTCAGTTCAATGCAGCAGAACGAACGTTCTCTCCATAATTAGGAGTATTTCCTCATCTTTATATTGTTATTTTAATTTTTTTCTCTTTTCTGGATAAATATTTAACGTCCGTATGACAAACATACCCTGAAATACATTTTGTGTGTACACCAATATACAGGTTTATCGATGTGAGGTTTGTGCAAAGTTTTTAAGGAATTAAATTTTGGCTAACGTTGTCTCGCTATTTCAAAATCATTCTCGAAGATGTTTTCCATCGATTTCGACTGAGCTGGGGGGAGGGGGTAATTTAAGCATTTCATTTAGTCTTTTTATGTTTTTTCCGTGCTTTCAGAGCACACTAGCACTGAACTTTCAAATCGAAAAAACTCTAAATTCTGTAACCACTGCTTAATCTATATGTGCCAAATTTTGTAAATATTCGCCACTCAGATGTGATATCCGGCCACAATGTTGCTCCATTTTATCCCATGTACACATGTCCTGAAGAGTTGTGTTGTTTCTTGACTGTAACCTGAGTTTTCTTAAAAATTTCTATGAGTAAATTAGAAACCAGTTCATTTTTACGTTTTTCGAAGTCTTCTTTTCTTTGTAGTTATGTTTTCCCGAATAATTTCTTAGGATTACAGTGAGCTCAACTGTCATTTTCGTGTAGTAGATGGTAGTTTGTTTTTATTTTTTTATTTTTTATTCTATAAATGTTTTTTTTTTTCTTATATTTCATTTTCAATAAGTAATATATATTAATATGTGTGTGTACGTATGTAGGTATATATATATATATATATATATATCTACCTAAATAGATATACATGTTTCAATTTCATTTCTTTACACAAAATCCATCCGGTTAATACATTTATTGCACTGGCGAAATGATTCAAAAATAGAACTAACACTTCCCCAGAGGGCGTTTCTGTGAATCGGATTAATGACATATACAATTAATGAAATAAAGCGCAATTTGAACATATAAATCGTGGTAAAATTATCTTTCTGTCCGTATGTTGTACAAGCTATGAATTTTGATGTTGAGTACATATTTGTTTACGCATTTCTGCCAAAATTTTGTAGATATTTGTCAATCATGAGTGCATGGTAGCCGGCTTACACTGTATCTCCATTTTATCCCATGTGCCCGTGTCCGCATGATGTCGCAGAGAATATCGAGAAGATATGAAATATGTTTTTTTTGTTGTTGTTGTTGTTGTTCCTCGGCCGTAACTTGAGTTTTCTTAAAATTTATTTTAGGAAATTAAAAAACGATTCCATTTTACGTTTTCGAAAGTCCTTTTTCAATTCCTTATTTTTCCTCAGGTTATTTCTTACGATTCATCAGAGCTTTGGATGTCATTTTAAATATAGAAAGAGCAAGATTATTTTTCATGTTTATCAGCATTTCTCCCACATTCATTTTCAATACGTATATATATGAAAATGTGTGTTAGTATATGCATGGGTGTGTATGTGTGAGCACGCAAACATGAATGTCTATGTATCAGTGTACACATGCACACGTTTCGTACATATATATAATAAGCACATGCACATATATATGTTTCTATTTTCTACTTTTTGCGTAAAAAGCAAAACCTCAAGACACATAACATTTTACCTAAAGCTCTGCGATCAGTTAACACTGAACCAAATTCCAGAAATAAACAAATTGATTGCGCTTGCTTAATGATTTATATATCGATCTATCACGACCCCGAAGGGCATTTCTGTGAATAGAAGAAATTAAAAGTATAAACAGACAAATGAAATAAAGCGCTCGTGCAAAAATTATCTCTATATTTGTATGCTGCACAAGCCATGCATTTCATTTTTGGGTGTAAATTTGTTTACGCATTGTTATATGTGCGTGCTGTGTTGCGTGATGTTCTTTATAAATTACTTCGTGACTAACCAATACTTGATTGTCATCTACGATGGTGTTTCAATCTGCTCCGTTATAGCGTTTTTTGTCTTTTTCTTACTTCGATAATTTCAACTAAGAACTTGGGAGTTTCTAATAATTCCTTAGCAGTATTCGAATTATTTATAAGTTGTTAGCCATCTCTTGGAATATAAAATATCCAAGAGATGATATTTCTCATTTCTCATTCAACTACCCTTGACAGAGTTAGACTATTAGCGCGCCATGTATGGTTTGTCTATTAGTACGCCTCGTATATTTTTTCTATTAATATGCCTCGTATAGTCTATCTATTTGCACACCTCTGATAGCTTGTCTATTAGTAAACCTCGTATAGTTTGCCTATTATTATGCCTCGTATGGCTTATCTATTTGTACACCTCGGATGGTTTGTCAATTAGTTCTCCTGGTATGGAACTTTTGTTAGACTATTAGCACGCCACGTATGGTTTGTCTGTTAGTACGCCTCGAATATTTTGTCCATTAATATGCCTCGTATGGTCTATCTATTTGTACACCTCTGATAGTTTGTCTATTAGTACACCTCGTATAGTTTGTCAATTATTATGCCTCGTATGGCTTTTCTATTTGTACACCCCTGATGGTTTGTCAATTGCCTCCTCGTATGGAACTTTTATTTTAGGACGTCCTATATTAAGAAACTTTTTAAAACCCAAGATGTTGGCATGTATCTCATGTGGCAACTTGGAAAATAAACGTTTTTTTTCTTTCTTTCTTTATAGGGCATCGAAGGATATCTGCAGCACTTCAAAAGGCCTTTATAGGACCTCAAAGACATCTATAGGACCTTGAAGGATATCTGCAGTACTTCAAAAGGCCTTTATAGGACCTCAAAGACCTCTATAGGACCTTGAAGGATATCTGCAGTACTTCAAAAGGCCTTTATAGGACCTCAAAGACCTCTATAGGACCTTGAAGGATATCTGCAGTACTTCAAAAGGCCTTTATAGGACCTCAAAGACCTCTATAGGACCTTGAAAGATATCTGCAGTACTTTAAAAGGCCTTTATAGACCCTCAAAGACTTCTATAGGACCTCGAAGGATTTCTGCATTACTTCAAAAGGCCTTCATAGGACCTCAAAGACCTCTATAGGACCTTGAAGGATATCTGCAGTACTTCAAAAGGCCTTTATAGGACCTCAAAGACCACTATAGGACCTTGAAGGATATCTGCAGTACTTCAAAAGACCTTTATAGGACATCAAAGACCTCTATAGGGCCTCGAAGGATATCCGCATTACTTCAAAAGGCCTTTATAGGACCTCAAAGACCTTTATAGGACCTTGAAGAATATCTGCAGTACTTCAAAAGGCCTTTATAGGACCTCAAAGACCTCTCTAGGCCCTTGAAAGATATCTGCAGGACCTGGAACACTCCTTTTCCCTCCTCCGAAGCCAGCCACGGGAACTCTCAGCGCTGGTGCGACATAATCAGGCGCCTTAGGACGCAGGGCCGTTTCTATGGAGATGAGCGCCGCTTCTCTGCTCCCTCAATTCGATTGAATATTAGCTGGTGGATGAAAACCTGTCTCGGGCTGATGTGAGGGAGTGAGGGAGTGAGGAAGTGGGGGGAGTGAGGGAGTTAGGGAGTGAGGGAGTGAGGGAGTGAGGAGTGTCTGAGAAAGTAGAATTGAAGTCCAGAGGGGATGAAATTCTGACTAGAATAGCTAGGTGTGCCTAGTGCGGTGCTTAGACCGTCCTCAGGGAAGGAAGAATGAAAGAAAGGATGTTTTAATCCAGTTAAGCCCGATACGCATCATCTTGCACATTGGTTTTTCAAATGTCTTACAACTAACACCAGGACGCCATGACGGTTACCCCCGGCAAGCCGGTACCCATATCTGACACCTGGGTAGAGTGGGGAATTATGGCTGAGTTCTCCCTATCCCCAACGGGGAGAATCACAGGGTGGCACTGCCGGGATTCGAACTGCCGACCTTTCCCGAGAAGGGCGCGCTCTTAACCACTCGGCCACGGTGACCACGGGGGACATTGAAGGCTTCTGGGGTAGAAGAAAGTATCCCAGGGATAGCTCTGGGGTTGAAAAGTGCCACTTGGGGTAGGGAAGAACTTTCTGAAGTGGATAAATACCTATCGAAGTGGAATAGAATCCTCTGGGGTGGAAAAGGATAACTTTGGGTATTCCCATGTCTAGTTCCATGTAGACTGGAACCCCCATGTCTGTTGCTATTTTTTTCAACACATCTCTATTTAAATTTTTAGCTCTAAATATTTTCCGAATAATGAACCTTATTTCCTTCACTAGGTAATCAACACAACATTGTTCTTTTTGAATTATCGTCGCATTGTTTCTTCTTTTCCCATTTTCTGCTACTGCTGCAGCGCGAGTTTTTGTTCTTTTAGCACCAAATAACTTTCAAACAGAACTGAAAACTTTCATTAGATCATTCACAACAGGGCTGATCAGCCTTCGCTCCCACTCTGCACTGTGACACTCCCCCACCTCCCACACAGCTCCCCAAGCTCCCCCTATACTCCGCCACAGCTCACCGAGCTCCTCCTAAGTTCCCCCTATCCTCCTCCACAGCTCCCCCAGCTCTTCCTAAGCTCACCCTACACTCCCACACAGCTCCCCCACAGCTCCTACAGCTCCCACACAGCTCCTACAGCTCCCACACAGCCCCCGAAACTCTCCCATAAGTCACACCCACATTCCAGAGACGCGGGCCAACGGCCGTATTTTGTGAGTAGAGTCTGGTGCTCAGAGATCTGAGGGTTGATATATAGCTTCTGGGTCTGCTTATGGGTCAAAGAAAGGATTTATTGCTTTGTTTACAGGTCAAGAGAAGGATTTATTTGTTTATTGGCCAAGGGAGGGTTTTGTTTATTTGTTTGCAGGTCAAGATCTGCCTTCATTACTGTGTTTGCAGGTCAAGATCTGCCTTCATTGCTGTGTTTGCAGGTCAATATCTGCCTTCATTGCTGTGTTTGCAGGTCAAGATCTGCCTTCATTACTGTGTTTGCAGGTCAAGATCTGCCTTCATTGCTGTATTTGCAGGTCAAGATCTGCCTTCATTGCTGTGTTTGCAGGTCAATATCTGCCTTCATTGCTGTGTTTGCAGGTCAAGATGTGCCTTCATTACTGTGTTTGCAGGTCAAGATCTGCCTTCATTACTGTGTTTGCAGGTCAATATCTGCCTTCATAGCTGTGTTTGCAGGTCAATATCTGCCTTCATTGCTGTGTTTGCAGGTCAATATCTGCCTTCATTGCTGTGTTTGCAGGTCAAGATCTGCCTTCATTGCTGTGTTTGCAGGTCAATATCTGCCTTCATTGCTGTGTTTGCAGGTCAATATCTGCCTTCATTGCTGTGTTTGCAGGTCAAGATATGCCTTCATTGCTGTGTTTGCAGGTCAATATCTGCCTTCATTGCTGTGTTTGCAGGTCAAGATATACCTTCATTGCTGTGTTTGCAGGTCAAGATCTGCCTTCATTGCTGTGTTTGCAGGTCAAGATCTGCCTTCATTGCTGTGTTTGCAGGTCAATATCTGCCTTCATTGCTGTATTTGCAGGTCAATATCTGTCTTCATTGCTGTGTTTGCAGGCCAATATCTGTCTTCATTGCTGTGTTTGCAGGTCAATATCTGCCTCCATTGCTGTGTTTGCAGGTCAATATCTGTCTTCATTGCTGTGTTTGCAGGTCAATATCTGTCTTCATTGCTGTGTTTGCAGGTCAATATCTGCCTTCATTACTGTGTTTGCAGGTCAATATCTGCCTTCATAGCTGTGTTTGCAGGTCAATATCTGTCTTCATTGCTGTGTTTGCAGGTCAATATCTGTCTTCATTGCTGTGTTTGCAGGTCAAGGAGTACCTTTATTCATTTCTTTACAGGTCAAAGAATGACTTTATTTATTTGTTTACGGGCCTAGGAATGACTTTATTTATTTGTTAACTGGCCAAGGTCCGCCTTCATGTCTCTGTTTACAAGTCAAAGCCTGCTCATATTTATCATTCTGTACGCCAAGAATCACTACTACCCATACCCTTACATGTGAAAACCTCGCTTTAAAATTCATTTATTGGCCAAGGCCTTTTTTCTAGCATCACTTGTGTATAGATCAAGGCTCACTTTTATTGATTCTTTTATAGATCAAGGCTAACATTAATTCATCCTTCTGTGGGTCAAGGCTCACTTTTGTTTATAAAGTATTTCATTTATTTTATATTCATTCGTTTACCAACAAAGACCCTTCTCCGAAACACCAGCTTATGAGCGGCAGGCAGCTTTCGAAGGCAAATTTATTCGCAAACTGGCTCTCATTTCTTTTGCACTAGTCTTTCTTTTGAGGCTTGCATACAACGCCAGACTCGTTTGTGTGTCAACGCCTTTTTTCCAGGCCCGTTCATGGGTTGAGGCTTTCTTTAAAGGCCCGTTCATGGGTTAAGGCTTTCTTTAAAGACCCGTTCATGGGTTGAGGCTTTCTTTAAAGGCCCGTTCATGGGTTGAGGCTTTCTTTAAAGGCCCGTTCATGGGTTGAGGCTTTCT
The DNA here is from genome assembly GCA_030386875.1 of Morinoia aosen. Classification (NCBI taxonomy): domain Eukaryota; kingdom Metazoa; phylum Arthropoda; class Malacostraca; order Amphipoda; family Talitridae; genus Morinoia; species Morinoia aosen. The sequence continues at coordinate 31,509,783 of CM059566.1, forward strand.
TTAAAGGCCCGTTCATGGGTTGAGGCTTTCTTTAACGGCCCGTTCATGGGTTGAGGCTTTCTTTAACGGCCCGTTCATGGGTTGAGGCTTTCTTTAAAGGCCCGTTCATGGGTTAAGGCTTTCTTTAAAGGCCCGTTCATGGGTTGAGGCTTTCTTTAACGGCCCGTTCATGGGTTGAGGCTTTCTTTAAAGGCCCGTTCATGGGTTAAGGCTTTCTTTAAAGGCCCGTTCATGGGTTGAGGCTTTCTTTAACGGCCCGTTCATGGGTTGAGGCTTTCTTTAAAGGCCCGTTCATGGGTTAAGGCTTTCTTTAAAGGCCCGTTCATGGGTTGAGGCTTTCTTTAAAGGCCCGTTCATGGGTTGAGGCTTTCTTTAAAGGCCCGTTCATGGGTTAAGGCTTTCTTTAAAGGCCCGTTCATGGGTTGAGGCTTTCTTTAAAGGCCCGTTCATGGGTTGAGGCTTTCTTTAAAGGCCCGTTCATGGGTTGAGGCTTTCTTTAAAGGCCCGTTCATGGGTTAAGGCTTTCTTTGAAGGCCCGTTCATGGGTTGAGGCTTTCTTTAAAGGCCCGTTCATGGGTTGAGGCTTTCTTTAAAGGCCCGTTCATGGGTTAAGGCTTTCTTTGAAGGCCCGTTCATGGGTTGAGGCTTTCTTTAAAGGCCCGTTCATGGGTTGAGGCTTTCTTTAAAGGCCCGTTCATGGGTTGAGGCTTTCTTTGAAGGCCCGTTCATGGGTTGAGGCTTTCTTTAAAGGCCCGTTCATGGGTTAGGCTTTCTTTAAAGGCCCGTTCATGGGTTGAGGCTTTCTTTGAAGGCCCGTTCATGGGTTGAGGCTTTCTTTAAAGGCCCGTTCATGGGTTAGGCTTTCTTTGAAGGCCCGTTCATGGGTTGCGGCTTTCTTTAAAGGCCCGTTCATGGGTTGAGGCTTTCTTTGAAGGCCCGTTCATGGGTTGCGGCTTTCTTTAAAGGCCCGTTCATGGGTTGAGGCTTTCTTTAAAGGCCCGTTCATGGGTTGCGGCTTTCTTTAAAGGCCCGTTCATGGGTTGAGGCTTTCTTTGAAGGCCCGTTCATGGGTTGAGGCTTTCTTTAAAGGCCCGTTCATGGGTTAGGCTTTCTTTGAAGGCCCGTTCATGGGTTGCGGCTTTCTTTAAAGGCCCGTTCATGGGTTGAGGCTTTCTTTGAAGGCCCGTTCATGGGTTGCGGCTTTCTTTAAAGGCCCGTTCATGGGTTGAGGCTTTCTTTGAAGGCCCGTTCATGGGTTGCGGCTTTCTTTAAAGGCCCGTTCATGGGTTGCGGCTTTCTTTAAAGGCCCGTTCATGGGTTGAGGCTTTCTTTGAAGGCCCGTTCGTGGGTTAGGCTTTTTTTAAAGGCCCGTTCATGGGTTAAGGCTTTCTTTAAAGGCCCGTTCATGGGTTGAGGCTTTCTTTGAAGGCCCGTTCATGGGTTGAGGCTTTCTTTAAAGGCCCGTTCATGGGTTGAGGCTTTCTTTGAAGGCCCGTTCATGGGTTGAGGCTTTCTTTAAAGGCCCGTTCATAGGTTGAGCTTTTTTTATAGACCCGTTAATGGGTCGGGCCCCTTTTTTAATGTTCGTTTATGTGCTAAAACTCTTTTAAGCCCCGTTTATGGGACAAGACCCTCTTTTATGGCCCGCTTATGAGTCAGGACCCTCTTTCTAAGTTCTTTATGGACCAATACCCTCTTTTAAGGCCCGTTATTGGTTCAGACCCAGTTTTAAGGCTCACTTGGCCACAATGCAGCACAAGGACGTTTGGTTTATGCGTACCGAGAGGAGCTAGGCGCCTGAAACACAATATTTGCATACGAAAAAATGGCCTTTGGTGAAAAATTCCGGCTACTCCAGCGCTATTTTTTAGGCCTTGAGAGTTAGACGGATAGAGAGTCGGATAGACGGGATAGAGAGTTGAATAGACGGGATAGAGAGTTGGATAGACGGGATAGAGAGTTGAATAGACGGGATAGAGAGTTGAATAGACGGGATAGAGAGTTGAATAGACGGGATAGAGAGTTGAATAGACGGGATAGAGAGTTGAATAGACGGGATAGAGAGTTGAATAGACGGGATAGAGAGTTGGATAGACGGGATAGAGAGTTGAATAGACGGGATAGAGAGTTGAATAGACGGGATAGAGAGTTGCATGGATGGGATAGAGAGTTAGATAGACGTGATAGAGAGTTAGATAGACGAGATACAGAGTTGGATAGACGGGATAGAGAGTTGGATGGACGGGATAGAGAGTTGGATGAATGGGATAAAGAGTTGGATAGACGGGATTGAGAGACGGGATTGAGAGTTGGATAGACGCTGTAGAGAGTTAGATGGACGGGATAGAGAGTTGGATAGACTGGATAGAGAGTTAGATACACTGGATAGAGAGTTTGATAGACGGGATAGGGAGTTAGATAGACGGGATGGAGAGTTAGATAGACGGGTTAAAGAGTTGGATAGACGGAATAGAGAGTTAGACAGACGGGATAGAGAGTTGGATAGACGAGATAGAGAGTTAGAATGACGGGTTAGAGAGTTGAATAGACGGGATAGAGAGTGAGATAGACGGGATAGGGAGTTAGACAGACGGGAAAGAGAGTTTGATAGACGGGATAGGGAGTTAGATAGACGGGATGGAGAGTTAGATAGACGGGTTAAAGAGTTGGATAGACGGAATAGAGAGTTAGACAGACGGGATAGAGAGTTGGATAGACGAGATAGAGAGTTAGAATGACGGGAAAGAGAGTTTGATAGACGGGATAGGGAGTTAGACAGACGGGATAGAGAGTGGGATAGACGGGATAGGGAGTTAGACAGACGGGATAGAGAGTTTGATAGACGGGATAGGGAGTTAGATACACGGGATGGAGAGTTAGATAGACGGGTTAAAGAGTTGGATAGACGAAATAGAGAGTTAGACAGACGGGATAGAGAGTTTGATAGACGGGATAGGGAGTTAGACAGACGGGATAGAGAGTTTGATAGACGGGATAGGGAGTTAGATAGACGGGATTGAGAGTTGGATAGACGCTGTAGAGAGTTAGATGGACGGGATAGAGAGTTGGATAGACTGGATAGAGAGTTAGATTGACGGGATAGAGAGTTTGATAGACGGGATAGAGAGTTTGATAGACGGGATAGGGAGTTAGATAGACGGGATGGAGAGTTAGATAGACGGGTTAAAGAGTTGGATAGACGGAATAGAGAGTTAGACAGACGGGATAGAGAGTTTGACAGAAGGGATAGAGAGTTAGACAGACGGGATAGAGAGTTTGATAGACGGGATAGGGAGTTAGATAGACGGGATGGAGAGTTAGATAGACGGGTTAAAGAGTTGGATAGACGGAATAGAGAGTTAGACAGACGGGATAGAGAGTTTGATAGACGGGATAGAGAGTTTGATAGACGGGATAGAGAGTTTGATAGACGGGATAGAGAGTTGGATAGACTGGATGGAGACTTAGATAGACTGGATAGAGAGTTAGATAGACTGGATAGAGAGTTAGATAGACTGGATAGAGAGTTAGATAGACTGGATAGAGAGTTGGATAGACGGGATAGAGAGTTGGATAGACGGGATAGAGGGTTAGATAGACGAGATAGAGAGTTGGATAGACGGGATAGAGGGTTAGATAGACGAGATAGAGAGTTAGATAGACTGGATAGAGAGTTAGATAGACTGGATAAAGAGTGGGATAGACTGGATAAAGAGTGGGATAGACGGGATAGAGAGTTAGATAGACTGGATAGAGAGGGGGATAGACGGGATAGAGTAACTAGTTAGATAGACTGGATAGAGAGTGGGATAGACGGGATAGAGTAACTAGTTAGATAGACTGGATAGAGAGTGGGATAGACGGGATAGAGTAACTAGTTAGATAGACTGGATAGAGAGTTAGATAGACTGGATAGAGAGTTAGATAGACTGGATAGAGAGTTAGATAGACCGGGTAGAGAGTTAGATAGACTGGATGGAGAGTTAGATAGACTGGATAGAGCGTTAGATCGCCTTGCCACACCAGAACACTATCTGATATTGTAACATTATCCATCTCGTAACTCACCTTCAAATCAAAGTTACTTCAGTGAATCTGCAATAAATTTCAAGCACGAATAAAGTTTGCTCTAAAAACTTCTTTTATCCCATAACCATAAGTAAGATTTGCTTAAAAATTTTGTTCATGCATGCAAAGAATAATGAAACTTGCGTACATAAACGTTTTTTCCAAACACTGATGAAACCTGCTTAAAAAACCTAATTTTCCCAACACACATTGATGAAATTTACTTCAACTTCATTTTTTGCATAAGCTTTATTTTTCGCTGAAAGACTGACGAAACTGGCTTAAAATCTTCCATCCTTCCGTGGGAGTTATAGAGAAAATTTTGTCAACGAATTTAGAGTGTCTCTATCACTTAATATCGCCTGCTGCTGCAGCCGCTCTAGAAAACGCCCGTTGTATCGAGGTTAATGCGCTTTTTAATCTATTTTTGGAGGATGTATGGGTCGCTGTTGTGCCCTGGATACTCTCACTAGGTCGTGATTGGCACTAGACACTCTCACTAGGTCGTGATTGGCACTAGATACTCTCACTAGGTCGTGATTGGCACTAGATACTCTCACTAGGTCGTGATTGGCACTAGATACTCTCACTAGGTCGTGATTGGCACTAGATACTCTCACTAGGTCGTGATTGGCACTAGATACTCTCACTAGGTCGTGATTGGCACTAGACACTCTCACTAGGTCGTGATTGGCACTAGATACTCTCACTAGGTCGTGATTGGCACTAGATACTCTCACTAGGTCGTGATTGGCACTAGATACTCTCACTAGGTCGTGATTGGCACTAGATACTCTCACTAGGTCGTGATTGGCACTAGACACTCTCACTAGGTCGTGATTGGCATTATACTTAGATTTTTGAGTTCAATATATATATTATGAAATTTTACAGTTCAAATTCCAGTGTTCTGAGACACTATATATGAAATAAAATGTCATGGGACTTTTGCATGAACATGTTTCAGAAAATGAAGTTGAACTTTCGACTTCAACTACTTATCGCTGGTATTTTGAATATTCCATTATGAACGAATTAGGAGTCGCTTTTAACTTCGCCTACTACGCATCATGTTAATCACACAAGGGGTATGGTGGATACTGATGGGTATTATGTCTACACCTTTTTCACTTCATATTAAGCCAAGTCAAATTCAAATTAATCCAAGTCAAGTTCAGTTTAATCCAGGTCAAGTTCGAATAAGTTCAAGTCATATTCTAATTAATCGAACCCTAAGTTGATGTAAAAATTGACATAATCACTTCTTAATTTGAGCTTTTTTGTGTGAAATATGTATCTATTGGATGTGATGAGCAAGACAAGCGTTATTCCTTTCAGCAAGGAATACATAAAATTTCTGGGATATGAAAACAAGCATAATCTCCTAAAAAAAGAGCTTTTGAGTGTCTTCAAGGTAATCAGATGATCTTCCTCAACATATCTCAACATAGCTTCTATATGATGCTGAGTTAGTTCCATGTTCTGGGCTCCATCTCTCTCTCTGGGTACGTGATCTCTGTTGTGTCGTCGTAACCAACCATACGCAGTTTTGTGAGGAACACTGTTAGCTATCGCCTCTGCTCTCCAATCTTCATCTTTTAACACAACTTCTATCACTCGGCATTTTACTCCTCTTGTTTTCTTGTATTTCCCTCACTTTATTCCTCTTCTTACTCATGAGCGGATATTTTCTTGTTCATTTTTACTTGTTCCATAGTCCGTTGATTGGTCGCAGAGATCCATCTTGAGGGAAGCGCTGATCTAAATTCAATGAGAAACACTTCTCTTCTATACTCCTATATTATGGGAATCGGTACATAAGATACTGAAAATTATTTTAAATTATTTTTTTGAAAATTATTTTAAAATTATTTTAAATTTTGAAAATTTCGAAATTATTTTTCAAATTCTGTACGCTGAAATTTTTTTTTTTTAAAGCGATAGTACGGAAGACAACATTACATACATAAATCCAAATCTATTCCTATATATATGTAAAATTTTACTGTAAATAATTTGAATTTGACTTGGGTTAAAATGAATTTGACTTGGATTAATTTGAAGTGAAAAAGGTGTAGATTTAACCCTTAAAAGAAATACGCAAATGCGATTCACTGTGTACTCATGTACGTTACCATTTGATTACGACTTATATGAGAACATTACTACTCAGATACAACCCTGCATTAGCAATAAAAATTGTACCCTCCCTTAAAATGAATAGGCCAAGGCAAATATATCATCTCTGTCGATGAAACAAATTGTGATTTTTTTCTACAAAAATCGTTTGAACAAGCAAAAACAGACTTCGTTGCTATATTTAGGTTAAATCTACATATCGTTCAATGGTAATCTTTCGTCGTTGCATTCATATATGATTTTATATATGTAATAAAGTGGAATTTCACACATGTAAATCTCTGTATGAGTGTAAATAACTCCTCGATACTATTATGAGTATGTGTAACATAAAAATGCCTTTGAACATATATATCTGAATTTGTGCATACTGCCATCATTGAAAAATTGTTTAACATTTTTAATGTGAAGTATATTACGAAGTTTTTATAATTGACTTCTATCTGTTACCCCATTCAAAGATCTGAATCACACTTTACCTCCTGATGCTGGAAACTTACCACATTTTACGACAGTTTGTTTTGAAATTGCAGAAATTTTAGGTATACCTTGCTGAAAGAAAAAATGTTTTCTCATATTAACAAGTTATTATGTCAATTTTTACCTCAACTTAGGGTTGGATTAATTTGAACTTGACTTGGATTAAATTGAACTTGACTTGTATTACAATTTAAACTTGACTTGGATTAATTTGAACTTGACTTGGATTAATTTGAACATGACTTGGATTAATTTGAACTTGACTTGTATTACAATTTAAACTTGACTTGGATTAATTTGAACTTGACTTGGATTAATTTGAACTTGACTTGTATTACAATTTGAACTTGACTTGGATTAATTTGAACTTGACGTGGATTAATTTGAACTTGACTTGGATTAAATTGAACTTGACTTGGATTAATTTGAACTTGACTTGTATTACAATTTGAACTTGACTTGGATCAATTTGAGCTTGACTTGGATCAATTTGAACTTGACTTGGATTAAATTGAACTTGACTTGGATTAATTTGAACTTGACTTGTATTAAAATTTGAACTTGACTTGGATTAAATTGAACTTGACTTGGATTAATTTGAACTTGACTTGTATTACAATTTGAACTTGACTTGGATTAATATGAACTTGACTTGGATTAAATTGAACTTGACTTGTATTACAATTTGAACTTGACTTTGATTAATTTGAACTTGACTTGTATTAAATTGAACTTGACTTGGATTAATTTGAACTTGACTTGCATTACAATTTGAACTTGACTTGGATTAATTTGAACTTGACTTGGATTAATTTGAACTTGACTTGGATTAAATTGAACTTGACTTGGATTAATTCGAACTTGACTTGTATTACAATTTGAACTTGACTTGGATTAAATTGAACTTGACTTGGATTAATTTGAACTTGACTTGTATTACAATTTGAACTTGACTTGGATTAATTTGAACTTGACTTGGATTAATTTGAACTTGACTTGGAATAAATTGAACTTGACTTGGATTAATTTGAACTTGACTTGTATTACAATTTGAACTTGACTTAGATTAATTTGAACTTGACTTGGATTAAATTGAACTTGACTTGGATTAATTTGAACTTGACTTGTATTACAATTTGAACTTGACTTGGACTAAATTGAACTTGACTTGGATTAATTTGAACTTGACTTGTATTTCAATTTGAACTTGACTTGGATTAATTTGAACTTGACTTGGATTAATTTGAACTTGACTTGGATTAAATTGAACTTGACTTGGATTAATTTGAACTTGACTTGTATTACAATTTGAACTTGACTTGGATTGATTTTAACTTGACTTGGATTAATTCGAACTTGACTTGGATTAAATTGAACTTGAGTTGTATTAAATTGGACTTGACTTGGATTAATTTGGACTTGACTTGGATTAAATTGAACTTGACTCGGATTAAATTGAACTTGAGTTGGATTAAATTGAACTTGACTTGGATTAATTTGGAATTGACTTGGATTAAATTGAACTTGAGTTGGATTAAATTGAACTTGACTTGGATTAATTTGGACTTGACTTGGATTAAATTGAACTTGACTTGGATTAAATTGAACTTGACTTGGATTAATTTGGACTTGACTTGGATTAAATTGAACATGACTTGGATTAAATTGAACTTGACTTGGATTAATTTGGACTTGACTTGGATTAAATTGAACTTGACTTGGATTAAATTGAACTTGACTTGGATTAATTTGGACTTGACTTGGATTAAATTGAACTTGACTTGGATTAATTTGAAATGAAAAAGGTGTAGATACTCCTACTTAGGCCGTGATTGGCACTAGATACTCCCACTGGGCCGTGATTGGCAATAGATACTTTCACTAGGTCGTGATTGGCACTAGATACTCTCACTAGGTCGTGATTGACACTAGATACTCTCACTAGGCCGTGATTGGCACTAGATACTCTCACAAGGCCGTGATTGGCACTAGATACTCTCGCTAGGCCGTGATTGGCACTAGATACTCTCACTAGGCCGTGATTGGCGCTAGATACTCCCACTAGGCCGTGATTGGCACTAGATACTCTCGCTAGGCCGTGATTGGCACTAGATACTCTCACTAGGCCGTGATTGGCGCTAGATACTCCCACTAGGCCGTGATTGGCACTAGATACTCTCACTAGGCCGTGATTGGCACTAGATAATCTCACAAGGCCGTGATTGGCACTAGATACTCTCGCTAGGCCGTGATTGGCACTAGATACTCTCACTAGGCCGTGATTGGCGCTAGATACTCCCACTAGGCCGTGATTGGCACTAGGTACTCTCGCTAGGCCGTGATTGGCACTAGATACTCTCACTAGGCCGTGATTGGCGCTAGATACTCCCACTAGGCCGTGATTGGCACTAAATACTCTCGCTAGGCCGTGATTTGCACTAGATACTCTCACTAGGCCGTGATTGGCGCTAGATACTCCCACTAGGCCGTGGTTGGCACTAGATACTCCCACTAGGCTGCTTTGATTGCTATATTTATGAGAGATTGCAGTTATTATCTCCAAAGTTTGCAAGAAAGGCAAAGCTAAATTAACATATGTTACGAAAATTTAAAAAATTAAATATCATGTTATATGATTTTCAGATCCATCTACTGGTATTATGTGTGTGTACATAACACGGTTTTATAAATAAAATAAAGTGTCAAAAGGCATAGATATTCGAAAGTTTGCTTTATTCCGACTACTGGAGCAAATCACGAATGTACTTTCTCTTTGTTCCCGAAGTTTACATTCCGCAAACTGTATCTGAAAAGTATGTGCCGGAATGTATACTCCAGAAACTATATTCTGAAACCAACTTTCTGAGAACTAAAACTAACCTAATTTTCATAAAATAATTATAATTATAATAATTTTCATAAATACTTAATCAAAGCTAAATGAAGACATGATCAAGTTCATGTTTGGTATTTTCAAAATAGTTCAATAAAATAGACTTTAAATTTGGGTTTGGTGTTGAACTTAATATTAGTTGCCGCAGTTATAGTGGTAATTTTTTATTGATGCTTACGCGTGTATGTAAGTTTCAAATTTAGTCATTTATTATGAACGTGTGTGTAACTTCTTTTTTTTTTGACAGGTAGTGTTGTTTTAAAAATGCTTCTCATGGCTTATCCTTTTATATATATCAATGATCCTTAGGATTTCCAGTTAAACTGGAAGAATGACTTGAGTGACGATGTGATTATTCTTACAGTTCCTTGAAGTGACAACGTCCTAATGGATTGAAAAGGTGTTTATGGAAACTGAAATCGTGGAAAATAAAAGCTGATCATTAAGCTGAACATTAAGTTCGTGGAACATAATGCTAAAGAAACAATTTTGCTACGACTTGATCGTTCCAAAAATTCTCGTAGAGATCATGAAATCAAAAAGTGTTCGTGGAATCCAAAATCAAATGTTGGACTCCGAGTTTTGCAGACGTGTTTTTGGAGCGTCAGTGACCACTAGGGGAAAACAAGTGTGTGAAATAACCATTAATGGCACGTGATTTAAACGAAAAGTTTCTGTAACGAAATGGCCAATAACACGTGATTTATGCGAAAAGTGTCTGTAACTGCTCTTTCCCTCAAACACTGATGAAATTGGCTCCATGTCTTTGTTCCTTCTGCCTGGATAATAATGATGTTGAAAATGGGAGGCGTGGACGGTAAGTATCAGAGCACCTTTTGGGGGAAATCTCAGTGATCATTCAATACAGGTACGTTCCGTACAGTTAAATACAGGGACCATTAAATGCATGGCCAGCAAAACAAAATACAGCCGTGAACAACTCAGGAAGATAAACAAAAAATCTCAACGACAACCGCGTGAACCGCCAAAAAAGCGTTTTTATCCATCAGTGTGAAGCTCGAGAATCGCGTCTCGAAAATGTGTTTTTGTCCATCAAAGATGGTACTGCATCTGGTATTATGGCTGAGTGGTACCTCAGAATACAAAACAAAATACCACCACGAATAAGTTTGGTGAATGAACAATGACTAAATCACGTGAATAAAAGATTACATTAACTTCAACGTGGTCAATAATCGCGTCTCAAAAATGCGGTTGTGTCGGTCAAATATGGTACTGGAGGTGGTACTATGGCTGAGCGGTACCATAGCCCTGAGCAGTGGTGACCAGCTGCTCAGCAGGGTGGTGAACACCAAGTACGGGCCCATACAAGGCACCATCCGTCACCACGCGTCACCATCGCTGCCCGCCATCGAAACATACCTGGGTGTCCCCTACGCCAGCCCCCCCACCGGGGAAGGCAGATTCACCCCCACCAGCTCCCCACTGCCGTGGGACTCTGTCAAAAAGTGCACCGAGCTTCCCCCAGTGTGTCCCCAGCAGCTCCCAGACGTGGGGTACCCCGGGGGGTCCCTTCCCCCAGATAGGATGGAATATTTGAGGTCCCTTAGGCCGCTGCTGCAGCGCCAGAGTGAGGACTGCCTCTACCTCAACATCTACGCGCCCCATGACGGTGAGTAGATTGGTTGTTTCTACTAGTGTACACGGCCCGTCACTAGTGTACACGGCCCGTCACTAGTGTACACGGCCCGTCACTAGTGTACACGGCCCGTCACTAGTGTACACGGCCCGTCACTAGTGTACACGGCCCGTCACTAGTGTACACGGCCCGTCACTAGTGTACACAGCCCGTCACTAGTGTACACGGCCCGTCACCAGTGTACACGGCCCGTCACCAGTGTACACGGCCTGCCACTAGTGTACACGGCCCGTCACTAGTGTACACGGCCCGTCACTAGTGTACACGGCCCGTCACCAGTGTACACGGCCCGTCACCAGTGTACACGGCCCGTCACTAGTATACACGGCCCGTCACCAGTGTACACGGCCCGTCACTAGTGTACACGGCCCGTCACTAGTGTACACGGCCCGCCACCGGTGTACACGGCCTGTCACTAGTGTACACGGCCCGTCACTAGTGTACACGGCCTGTCACTAGTGTACACGGCCCGTCACTAGGGTACACGGCCCGTCACTAGTGTACACGGCCCGTCACTAGTGTACACGGCCCGTCACTAGTGTACACGGCCCGTTACTAGTGTACACGGCCCGTCACTAGTGTACACGGCCCGTCACTATTGTACACGGCCCGTCACTAGTGTACACGGCCCGTCACTAGTGTACACGGCCCGTCACTAGTGTACACGGCCCGTCACTAGTGTACACGGCCCGTCACTAGTGTACACGGCCCGTCACTAGTGTACACGGCCCGTCACTAGTGTACACGGCCCGTCACTAGTGTACACGGCCCGTCACTAGTGTACACGGCCCGTCACTAGTGTACACGGCCCGTCCCTAGTGTACACGGCCCGTCACTAGTGTACACGGCCCGTCACTAGTGTACACGGCCCGTCACTAGTGTACACGGCCCGTCACTATTGTACACGGCCCGTCACTAGTGTACACGGCCCGTCACTAGTTGACTAATATATTTACCTTTTCAACAGGAACAATTACATAATTTAGTTACCTTTACAACTAGAGTAATCAGATTATTTATTCACCTTCAAGACGGATGTAATTTGAAAATTCATTTAATTTACAACTGGTGTAATTATATTATTGATTTACCTTTACAACTGGTGTAATTATATTATTGATTTACCTTTACAACTGTTGTAATTATATTATTGATTTACCTTTACAACTGGTGTAATTATATTATTGATTTACCTTTACAACTGGTGTAATTATATCATTGATTTACCTTTACAACTGGTGTAATTATATTATTGATTTACCTTTACAACTGGTGTAATTATATTATTGATTTACCTTTACAACTGGTGTAATTATATCATTGATTTACCTTTACAACTGGTGTAATTATATCATTGATTTACCTTTACAACTGGTGTAATTATATCATTGATTTACCTTTACAACTGGTGTAATTATATCATTGATTTACCTTTACAACTGGTGTAATTATATCATTGATTTACCTTTACAACTGGTGTAATTATATCATTGATTTACCTTTACAACTGGTGTAATTATATTATTGATTTACCTTTACAACTGGTGTAATTATATCATTGATTTACCTTTACAACTGGTGTAATTATATCATTGATTTACCTTTACAACTGGTGTAATAATATCATTGATTTACCTTTACAACTGGTGTAATTATATTATTGATTTACCTTTACAACTGGTGTAATTATATCATTGATTTACCTTTACAACTGTTGTAATTATATTATTGATTTACCTTTACAACTGGTGTAATTATATTATTGATTTACCTTTACAACTGGTGTAATTATATCATTGATTTACCTTTACAACTGGTGTAATTATATTATTGATTTACCTTTACAACTGGTGTAATTATATCATTGATTTACCTTTACAACTGGTGTAATTATATCATTGATTTACCTTTACAACTGGTGTAATTATATTATTGATTTACCTTTACAACTGGTGTAATTATATCATTGATTTACCTTTACAACTGGTGTAATTATATCATTGATTTACCTTTACAACTGGTGTAATTATATCATTGATTTACCTTTACAACTGGTGTAATTATATCATTGATTTACCTTTACAACTGGTGTAATTATATTATTGATTTACCTTTACAACTGGTGTAATTATATCATTGATTTACCTTTACAACTGGTGTAATTATATCATTGATTTACCTTTACAACTGGTGTAATTATATTATTGATTTACCTTTACAACTGGTGTAATTATATCATTGATTTACCTTTACAACTGGTGTAATTATATTATTGATTTACCTTTACAACTGGTGTAATTATATTATTGATTTACCTTTACAACTGGTGTAATTATATCATTGATTTACCTTTACAACTGGTGTAATTATATCATTGATTTACCTTTACAACTGGTGTAATTATATCATTGATTTACCTTTACAACTGGTGTAATTATATCATTGATTTACCTTTACAACTGGTGTAATTATATCATTGATTTACCTTTACAACTGTTGTAATTATATTATTGATTTACCTTTACAACTGGTGTAATTATATTATTGATTTACCTTTACAACTGGTGTAATTATATCATTGATTTACCTTTACAACTGGTGTAATTATATCATTGATTTACCTTTACAACTGGTGTAATTATATCATTGATTTACCTTTACAACTGGTGTAATTATATCATTGATTTACCTTTACAACTGGTGTAATTATATCATTGATTTACCTTTACAACTGGTGTAATTATATCATTGATTTACCTTTACAACTGGTGTAATTATATCATTGATTTACCTTTACAACTGGTGTAATTATATCATTGATTTACCTTTACAACTGGTGTAATTATATTATTGATTTACCTTTACAACTGTTGTAATTATATTATTGATTTACCTTTACAACTGGTGTAATTATATCATTGATTTACCTTTACAACTGGTGTAATTATATCATTGATTTACCTTTACAACTGTTGTAATTATATTATTGATTTACCTTTACAACTGGTGTAATTATATTATTGATTTACCTTTACAACTGGTGTAATTATATCATTGATTTACCTTTACAACTGGTGTAATTATATTATTGATTTACCTTTACAACTGGTGTAATTATATCATTGATTTACCTTTACAACTGGTGTAATTATATCATTGATTTACCTTTACAACTGGTGTAATTATATCATTGATTTACCTTTACAACTGGTGTAATTATATCATTGATTTACCTTTACAACTGGTGTAATTATATCATTGATTTACCTTTACAACTGGTGTAATTATATCATTGATTTACCTTTACAACTGGTGTAATTATATCATTGATTTACCTTTACAACTGGTGTAATTATATTATTGATTTACCTTTACAACTGGTGTAATTATATCATTGATTTACCTTTACAACTGGTGTAATTATATCATTGATTTACCTTTACAACTGGTGTAATTATATTATTGATTTACCTTTACAACTGGTGTAATTATATTATTGATTTACCTTTACAACTGGTGTAATTATATCATTGATTTACCTTTACAACTGTTGTAATTATATTATTGATTTACCTTTACAACTGGTGTAATTATATTATTGATTTACCTTTACAACTGGTGTAATTATATCATTGATTTACCTTTACAACTGGTGTAATTATATCATTGATTTACCTTTACAACTGGTGTAATTATATTATTGATTTACCTTTACAATTGGTGTAATTATATCATTGATTTACCTTTACAACTGGTGTAATTATATCATTGATTTACCTTTACAACTGGTGTAATTATATCATTGATTTACCTTTACAACTGGTGTAATTATATCATTGATTTACCTTTACAACTGGTGTAATTATATCATTGATTTACCTTTACAACTGGTGTAATTATATTATTGATTTACCTTTACAACTGGTGTAATTATATCATTGATTTACCTTTACAACTGGTGTAATTATATCATTGATTTACCTTTACAACTGGTGTAATAATATCATTGATTTACCTTTACAACTGTTGTAATTATATTATTGATTTACCTTTACAACTGGTGTAATTATATTATTGATTTACCTTTACAACTGGTGTAATTATATCATTGATTTACCTTTACAACTGGTGTAATTATATCATTGATTTACCTTTACAACTGGTGTAATTATATCATTGATTTACCTTTACAACTGGTGTAATTATATCATTGATTTACCTTTACAACTGGTGTAATTATATTATTGATTTACCTTTACAACTGGTGTAATTATATCATTGATTTACCTTTACAACTGGTGTAATTATATTATTGATTTACCTTTACAACTGGTGTAATTATATCATTGATTTACCTTTACAACTGGTGTAATTATATCATTGATTTACCTTTACAACTGTTGTAATTATATTATTGATTTACCTTTACAACTGGTGTAATTATATTATTGATTTACCTTTACAACTGGTGTAATTATATCATTGATTTACCTTTACAACTGGTGTAACTAGATAATAGTTTCAAGTGATACAATTATATAATATATCGAACTCTGCGACTTACACAATTAGATAAACGATTAAACGTTGAAATTAAAATAATAAGCCAGTTTAATAACCTTATAACTAGTGCAATTAGATAATTTAACTCTTACTACTAGTTCGATTAGGTACTGAATGCAATGATGTCATTTATTAACCATTACAACTAAAACAGTTTGATGATTTGTTGACCTTTACAACTTATATAATGAAAATTTTTATTGAATTTTATAATTAATATACATAATTTAGTGCAAGTGCAATTAGTTTGTTTATTAAACTTTAAAATTCATGTAATTATAAAATTCATTAAACTTTATGAATAATACATTTGAAAAATTTATAAACAACTAATAGCATTATATAAAATTTCTTATTTTTTTTTGGTAGAGCGTTATACATTGAAAATACTGGCGAAGTTTTCAATATGAACTGAAAAAAGAAAACATAAGGTAGTAGCAAGAAATGTTATTATGCAATAGTGAAATAGGATATTAATTCATTTTAATTCTCGGTAGGCTGTCGTCGTGATATGCACAAAATTAATCTACAAATGATAATTTTTAGTACGTCGACTACGTTTGCGCTGTTGCTACGATTAGGTAGGCTGGTTTGGGACGGGTTGAGGTGTTAGTAGCTGGGTTGATTGTGACTGGGTTGGGTTGTAGGTAGCTGGGTTGGGTTGTAGGTAGCTGGGTTGGGTTGTAGGTAGCTGGGTTGGATTGTGACTGGGTTGGGTTGTAGGTAGCTGGGTTGGGTTGTAGGTAGCTGGGTTGGATTGTGAATGGGTTGGGTTGTAGGTAGCTGGGTTGGGTTGTAGGTAGCTGGGTTGGATTGTGAATGGGTTGGGTTGTAGGTAGCTGGGATGGGTTGTAGGTTGTTGTGTTGGGTTGTAAATAGCTGGGTTGGGTTGTAAGTAGCTGGATTGGGTTGTAAGTAGCTGGGTTGGGTTGTAAGTAGCTGGGCTGGGTTGTAAGTAGCTGGGTTGGGTTGTAAGTAGCTGGGTTGGGTTGTAAGTAGCTGGGTTGGGTTGTAAGTAGCTGGGTTGGGTTGTAAGTAGCTGGGTTGGGTTGTAAGTAGCTGGGCTGGGTTGTAAGTAGCTGGGTTGGGTTGTAAGTAGCTGGGTTGGGTTGTAAGTAGCTGGGTTGGGTTGTAAGTAGCTGGGTTGGGTTGTAAGTAGCTGGGTTGGGTTGTAAGTAGCTGGGTTGGGTTGTAAGTAGCTGGATTGGGTTGTAAGTAGCTGGGTTGGGTTGTAGGTAGCTGGGTTGGGTTGTAGGTAGCTGGGTTGGATTGTGACTGGGTTGGGTTGTAGGTAGCTGGGTTGGGTTGTAGGTAGCTGGGTTGGATTGTGACTGGGTTGGGTTGTAGGTAGCTGGGATGGGTTGTAGGTTGTTGTGTTGGGTTGTAAGTAGCTGGGTTGGGTTGTAAGTAGCTGGGTTGGGTTGTAAGTAGCTGGGTTGGGTTGTAAGTAGCTGGGCTGGGTTGTAAGTAGCTGGGTTGGGTTGTAAGTAGCTGGGTTGGGTTGTAAGTAGTTGGGTTGGGTTGTAAGTAGCTGGGTTGGGTTGTAAGTAGCTGAGTTGGGTTGTAAGTAGCTGGGTTGGGTTGTAAGTAGCTGGATTGGGTTGTAAGTAGCTGGGTTGGGTTGTAAGTCGCTGGGTTGGATTGGGTTGCAAGTAGCTTTGTTGGGTTGCAAGTTGCTGGGTTGGGTTGTAAATAGCTGGGTTGGGTTGTGTGTAGCTGGGTTGAATTGTAAGTAGCTGGGTTGGGTTGTAAGTAACTGGGTTGGGTTGTAAGTAGCTGGGTTGGGTTGTAAGTAGCTGGGTTGGGTTGTAAGTAGCTGGGTTGGGTTGTGTGTAGCTGGGTTGGGTTGTAGGTAGCTGGGTTGGGTTGTAAGTAGCTGGGTTGGTTGTAAGTAGCTGGGTTGGGTTGTAAGTAGCTGGGTTGGGTTGAAAGTAGCTGGGTTGGGTTGTAAGTAGCTGGGCTGGGTTGTAAGTAGCTGGGTTGGGTTGTAAGTAGCAGGGTTGGGTTGAAAGTAGCTGGGCTGGGTTGTGAGTAGCTGGGTTGGGTTGTAAGTAGCAGGGTTGGGTTGAAAGTAGCTGGGTTGAGTTGTAAGTAGCTGGGTTGGGATGTAAGAGCAGGGTTGGGTTGAAAGTAGCTGGGCTGGGTTGTAAGTAGCTGGGTTGGGTTGTAAGTAGCAGGGTTGGGTTGAAAGTAGCTGGGCTGGGTTGTGAGTAGCTGGGTTGGGTTGTAAGAGCAGGGTTGGGTTGTAAGTAGCTGGGTTGGGTTGTAAGTAGCTGGGTTGGGTTGTAAGTAGCAGGGTTGGGTTGAAAGTAGCTGGGCTGGGTTGTAAGTAGCTGGGTTGGGTTGTAAGTAGCAGGGTTGAGTTGAAAGTAGCTGGGCTGGGTTGTAAGTAGCTGGGTTGGGTTGTAAGAGCAGGGTTGGGTTGAAAGTAGCTGGGTTGGGTTGTAAGTAGCTGGGTTGGGTTGTAAGTAGCTGGGTTGGGTTGTAAGTAGCTGGGTTGGGTTGTAAGTAGCTGGGTTGGGTTGTAAGTAGCTGGGTTGGGTTGTAAGTAGCTGGGTTGGGTTGTAAGTAGCTGGGTTGGGTTGAAAGTAGCTGGGTTGGGATGTAAGTAGCTGGGTTGGGTTGTAAGTAGCTGGGTTGGGTTGTAAGTAGCTGGGTTGGGTTGTAAGTAGCTGGGTTGGCTTGTAAGTAGCTGGGTTGGGTTGTAAGTAGCTGGGTTGGGTTGTAAGTAGCTGGGTTGGGTTGAAAGTAGCTGGGTTGGGTTGTAAGTAGCTGGGTTGGGTTGTGAGTAGCTGGGTTGGGTTGTGAGTAGCTGGGTTCGGTTGTAAGTAGCTGGGTTTTTAAGTAGCTTGGTTGGGTGGGGTTGAGTGAGTTTGTGATCAGCAGAGTTAAAAAAACGACTTTACTTCTCGAATATAATTTCGATAATATTTTGAGCTCCATCATTAATTCGTACACCCACTCAACTTTTCAAATGCTTGGTCATTGTTTCTAAGCCATTTAAGCATTAGCACTTTACTCGCTACGTGCGTCACCGGTGGTACACAGAAGTTTTTTCATAATGCTGCTCACCGACCAGTAGTCGCAAACTCAATTTTTATAAATACTTAATCAAAGCTCATCCAGTTCAAATTTTTTACTTTAAAATTTATGTACTTGTTACGATTGAATTAGAATTAGAATAGAAATTAGATTGAATTAGCTGTAATTAATACATAGATTGCCACGGGTTAAACTGAAGTTCAGTATCCAACTCAAATTCAAAGTCAAAGGTTCTGAAATTTTTTATATATGACAAACATCAACTGGGTAAAAGTAATACCTTTAATTTAAAATGACTGTCAAAAATTTTCAAGCGACTCATCGATGGGTCATTTTACAGATGGAAAAACTTGAGCGTGACCCACCGGTGGGTCACACCGCAATGAATGCGTCAAGTTATCAAAATAGCACCTTAAATTAATGTCTGTACTACCATCTCCGCTGCCCCAAACCAATAACAATAAACCTTCGTTTGGGACGTCCAAATTTTTCAAATCTATAGCCCCCTCCAGGAGCATTACAGAGGCCTCGATTCCTTATTTTCACGCAACATATCTTCTGAAAATTAATCCGCGATAGGAAAATACAGCGTGTGAGCTACGATATTTTCTGAGTCATAGATCGCAATAATCGAAGCGTATCTCGTTTTCTGATGCCCGCGCAATTTTCTTCGAGGGGGCACCGATATATTTCTGGCCCCACGGTGGTCGTAATGGGCTCATAAATTGCGGTCGCTGCAGGACTCCAGTGATTATGTGGCTCATATTTTGTCTGGATTTGGTGCGAATGTAATTTTTTGGGAAACTGATTATGTTTCCCACTCTACCACCTCTCCATCTGGCCCACTCTACCATCTCTCCATCTGCCCACTCTACCACACCACTCCATCTGTCCCACTCTACCACACCACTCCATCTGTCCCACTCTACCCCACCACTCCATCTGTCCCACTCTACCACACCACTCCATCTGTCCCACTCTACCACACCACTCCATCTGCCCACTCTACCACACCACTCCATCTGTCCCACTCTACCACACCTCTCCATCTGTCCCACTCTACCACACCACTCCATCTGTCCCACTCTACCACCACTCCATCTGTCTCACTTTTCTACACCACTCCATCTGTCCTACTCTTCTACACCACTCCATCTGTCCCACTCTGCTACACCACTCCATCTGTCCCACTCTACCCCACCTCTCCATCTGTCTCACTGTACCACACCACTCCATCTGTCCCACTCTACCACCACTCCATCTGTCCCACTCTACCACCACTCCATCTGTCTCTGACATTTGCCCCTCGAGAGTAACTCGACTCGGGTCAGAGCAAGGCACGTGGGCCATGAAATATTGTTCTGTATGTTCATAGGACAAGTGTGGTGGCACCTTCGGGTTCTGGCAGACTGTTATTGTTGTCAGTATTGTGATTAGTACGATGGTCGTTATTGTAACAGTCTCAAACAGACGGTTATTGTCATCTATACAAGTCCACCCCCATTGATTTGAAATCAGAAAGACGATGAAATGAAAGAAAAGCGTAAGAAATAGAAAAATTCAATCTTTCTAGAGTTGATGAGGCCGAGTGCACACGGCCCGTCAAAAATGTACAACAATGTTCGACAAATCACATGACACACGTTCCTATTTCCTAAGAATTCCCGTGATATTCATTCCTACTCGAATGTGATGGATTAATGCACTGGAAATTGTGGAGTTGATGAAGCTTGTATCACAGATACGCAGGCTGGCTACGGACAGATAGACGCGGCTTTTATTATAGTTAACTTTGTTATCGGTATTGTAATAGTTATCGCAACGGGTTTAAACAGACTGTTATTGTTATCAATATTGTTATTGTGGTTATGACCTTTATCATTTGCTATTGCACGTGGTGTTCGAAACATTGTTATTGTTATCAATATTGTTATTGTGATTATGATATTTATCAAATTCTATTAAAATCAACTGATATGACAAAATTTCCAGTGGTAAGCCTGCCGTGGAAATTTTGAAACCTAAAGCCAAAATTTGGTGAATGGTTTTAATATTTTGATTTGAAATCCTTCCTTAGATCTATGGAAATTAGTCGTCCCCTGTGGAAGCATGAAGTTCAGAGCTGAAGGTTAGGTAGGCCTTGTTGTTGAAATAAGTTTTTTGTCATTCCTAAGTAGTATTTGTTAAGAATTTATGAGCTTTCAGGCATATTACCGCGGATAAACTATCCAAGAAAATATACTTTGATTGCTTCTCTCAATAACACAATTAACCCTTGACATGGCTATTGTACACCTCGTATGGTTGTCTATCAATTGAGAATTTTCATAGTAATAAATTTTTAAAATTGAATGCATTGTAATACATTCCATATTTCAAATTGTTCGGATATAAACGTTTTTATTCTCTTCCTTTCACTTTTGCTTTCTTACGAGTCAGTTTGTTCGAGTTCGCTGATGTCCAGTTTTTCCAACACCTTATGCCTTCAACCCTCATCTTGTTTCTTTATCAACTTACCGTTTCTACGTGCAGGGAATCTTGGGTAGGAACACACCTTGTGCATAGATTCTCTGTTGTTGAAATAAATCTATTTTTCTTAAAGACTATCTTTGTTCGGTTCGCTACTGTACCGTTTTTCAAAGCCTGCTCATTTCTTCTTCAACTTTTATCTTGTTTCATGAACTCCTTTCTCAACTTATTTTTTCGGTGCGCTTTGTGCATGGATTCCGCGTTTCCTCAAGTCCACTTTAAATGGTGCCTTCCTCCTTTCTATTTTCGGAACGCTTTTGTTCCGGTTTGGGTGGCTCAAACTAACGTCTAGTTATATATGTCTTCAGTCAAAGTTTTTTGTCTTCAATCAAAGTTTTTTGTCTTCAGTCAAAGTTTTTTGTCTTCAGTCAAAGTTTTTTGTCTTCAGTCAAAGTTTTTTGTCTTCAGTCAAAATTTTTTGTCTTTAGCCAAAATCTTTTGTCTTCAGTCAAAATCTTTTGTCTTCAGTCAAAATCGTTTGTCTTCAGTCAAAGTTTTTTTGTCTTCAGTTAAAGTTTTTGTCTTCAGTCAAAGTTTTTTGTCTTCAGTCAAAGTTTTTTGTCTTAAGTCAAAGTTTTTTCTCTTCAGTTAAAGTTTTTTGTCTTCAGTCAAAGTTTTTTGTCTTCAGTCAAAGTTTTTGTCTTCAGTCAAAGTATTTTGTCTTCAGTCAAAGTTTTTTGTCTTCAGTCAAAGTTTTTTGTCTTCAGTCAAAATTTTTTGTTTTCAGTCAAAATTTTTTGTCTTCAGTCAAAATTTATTGTCTTCAGTCAAAATCTTTTGTCTTCAGTCAAAATCTTTTGTCTTCAGTCAAAGTTTTTTCTCTTCAGTTAAAGTTTTTTGTCTTCAGTCAAAGTTTTTTGTCTTCAGTCAAAGTTTTTGTCTTCAGTCAAAGTTTTTTGTCTTCAGTCAAAGTTTTTGTCTTCAGTCAAAGTTATTTGTCTTCAGTTAAAATCTATTACCATCAGTCATAGTTTTTGGCTCAGTCAAACTCTCCACTTCGCAGTCAAAGCCTCTTACCCTCAGTTAAAGATTATTACCCTCAAATTTTTTGTCCTCAGCCAAAGTTTATTGCCCTTAGCTGAAATTTATTTTTTTCAGGCATGGTTCCTTGCCCTTATCCTTATCTTTACACACTGTCAAAGTTTCTAACTCTGTCAAAGTTTCTTACTCTGTCGAAGTTTCTTACTCTGTCAAAGTTTCTTACTCTGTCAAAGTTTCTTACTCTGTCAAAGTTTCTTACTCTGTCAAAGTTTCTTACTCTGTCAAAGTTTCTTACTCTGTCAAAGTTTCTTACTCTGTCAAAGTTTCTTACTCTGTCAAAGTTTCTCACTCTGTCAAAGTTTCTCACTCTGTCAAAGTTTCTTACTCTGTCAAAGTTTCTTACTCTGTCAAAGTTTCTTACTCTGTCAAAGTTTCTTACTCTGTCAAAGTTTCTCACTCCATCAAAGTTTGTTACTTTGTCAAAGTTTCTAACTCTGTCAAAGTTTCTAACTCTGTCAAAGTTTCTTATTCTTTCAAAGTTTCTTACTCTGTCAAAGTTTCTTACTCTGTCAAAGTTTCTTACTCTGTCGAAGTTTCTTACTCTGTCAAATTTTCTTACTCTGTCAAAGTTTCTTACTCTGTCAAAGTTTCTTACTCTGTCAAAGTTTCTTACTTTGGTCAAAGTTTCTTACTCTGTCAAAGTTTCTTACTCTGTCAAAGTTTCTTACTCTTTCAAAGTTTCTTACTTTAGTCAAAGTTTCTTACTTTGTCAAAGTTTCTTACTTTAATCAAAGTTTCTTACTCTGTCAAAGTTTCTTAATCTGTCAAAGTCTCTTACTCTGTCAAAGTTTCTTACTCTGTCAAATTTTCTTACTCTGTCAAAGTTTCTTACTCTGTCAAAGTTTCTTACTCTGTCAAAGTTTCTTACTCTGTCAAAGTTTCTTACTCTGTCAAAGTTTCTTACTCTGTCAAAGTTTCTTACTTTAGTCAAAGTTTCTTACTCTGTCAAAGTTTATTACTTTAGTCAAAGTTTCTTACTCTGTCAAAGTTTCTTACTTTAGTCA
This sequence comes from Morinoia aosen, assembly GCA_030386875.1. Lineage (NCBI taxonomy): Eukaryota > Metazoa > Arthropoda > Malacostraca > Amphipoda > Talitridae > Morinoia > Morinoia aosen. Next base: position 31,533,202 of record CM059566.1, read on the forward strand.
AAGTTTCTTACTCAGTCAAAGTTTCTTACTCTGTCAAAGTTTCTTACTCTGTCAAAGTTTCTTACTCTGTCAAAGTTTCTTACTCTGTCAAAGTTTCTTACTTTGTCAAAGTTTCTTACTCTGTCAAAGTTTCTTACTCTGTTAAAGTTTCTTACTCTGTCAAAGTTTCTTACTCTGTCAAAGTTTCTTACTCTGTCAAAGTTTCTTACTCTGTCAAAGTTTCTTACTCTGTCAAAGTTTCTTACTCTGTCAAAGTTTCTTACTTTAGTCAAAGTTTCTTACTCTGTCAAAGTTTATTACTTTAGTCAAAGTTTCTTACTCTGTCAAAGTTTCTTACTTTAGTCAAAGTTTCTTACTCAGTCAAAGTTTCTTACTCTGTCAAAGTTTCTTACTCTGTCAAAGTTTCTTACTCTGTCAAAGTTTCTTACTTTGTCAAAGTTTCTTACTCTGTCAAAGTTTCTTACTCTGTTAAAGTTTCTTATTCTGCCAAAGTTTCTTATTCTGTCAAAGTTACTTACTCTGTCAAAGTTTCTTACTCTGTCAAAGTTTCTTACTCTGTCAAAGTTTCTTACTTTAGTCAAAGTTTCTTATTCTGTCAAGGTTTCTTACTCTGTCAAAGTTTCTTACTCTGTCAAAGTTTCTTATTCTGTCAAAGTTTCTTACTCTGTCAAAGTCTCTTACTTTAGTCAAAGTTTCTTACTCTGTCAAAGTTTCTTACTCTGTCAAAGTTTCTTACTCTTTCAAAGTTTCTTACTCTGTCAAAGTTTCTTACTCTGTCAAAGTTTCTTACTCTGTCAAAGTTTCTTGCCCTCAGTCAAAGATCATTAACCTCAACTGAAATATATTTCCTGCAGTCTAAATCTCTTGCCCTCAGTCAAGGTTTATTACCCTCATTCTAAAACCCTCGCCCTCTATTGAAAAGCCTTGGCCTTTTTCTCCCCTCACCGATCCCCGCAACTGCCGATTTTTGTCGCAGTCGCATCTTTTGAAGCCCCAGTGAAGTCTCCGCCGAGTATTGGAGGCTCAGTGAAGTCTCCGCCGAGTATTGGAGGCCCAGTGAAGTCTCCACCGAGTATTGGAGGCCCAGTGAAGTCTCCGCCGGGTATTGGAGGCCCAGTGAAGTCTCCGCCGAGTATTGCAGGCCCAGTGAAGTCTCCGCCGAGTATTGGAGGCCCAGTGAAGTCTCCGCCGAGTATTGGAGGCTCAGTGAAGTCTCCGCCGAGTATTGGAGGCCCAGTGAAGTCTCCGCCGAGTATTGGAGGCCCAGTGAAGTCTCCGCCGAGTATTGGAGGCCCAGTGAAGTCTCCGCCGAGTATTGGAGGCTCAGTGAAGTCTCCGCCGAGTATTGGAGGCCCAGTGAAGTCTCCGCCGAGTATTGGAGGCCCAGTGAAGTCTCCGCCGAGTATTGGAGGCCCAGTGAAGTCTCCGCCGAGTATTGGAGGCCCAGTGAAGTCTCCGCCGAGTATTGGAGGCCCAGTGAAGTCTCCGCCGAGTATTGGAGGCCCAGTGAAGTCTCCGACGAGTATTGGAGGCCCAGTGAAGTCTCCGCCGAGTATTGGAGGCTCAGTGAAGTCTCCGCCGAGTATTGGAGGCTCAGTGAAGTCTCCGCCGAGTATTGGAGGCCCAGTGAAGTCTCCGCCGAGTATTGGAGGCCCAGTTAAGTCTCTGCCGAGTATTGAAGGCCCAGTGAAGTCTCCGCCGAGTATTGGAGGCCCAGTGAAGTCTCCGCCGAGTATTGGAGGCTCAGTGAAGTCTCCGCCGAGTATTGAAGTCCCAGTGAAGTCTCCGCCGAGTATTGGAGGTTCAGTGAAGTCTCCGCCGAGTATTGGAGGCTCAGTGAAGTCTCCGCCGAGTATTGGAGGCTCAGTAAAGTCTCCGCCGAGTATTGGAGGCTCAGTAAAGTCTCCGCCGAGTATTGGAGGTTCAGTGAAGTCTCCGCCGAGTATTGGAGGTTCAGTGAAGTCTCCGCCGAGTATTGGAGGCTCAGTGAAGTCTCCGCCGAGTATTGGAGGCTCAGTGAAGTCTCCACCGAGTATTGAATGCTCAGTAAAGTCTCCACCGAGTATTGAAGGCTCAGTAAAGTCTCCGCCGAGTATTGGAGGTTCAGTGAAGTCTCCGCCGAGTATTGGAGGTTCAGTGAAGTCTCCGCCGAGTATTGGAGGTTCAGTGAAGTCTCCGCCGAGTATTGGAGGTTCAGTGAAGTCTCCGCCGAGTATTGGAGGCTCAGTGAAGTCTCCGCCGAGTATTGGAGGCTCAGTGAAGTCTCGACCGAGTATTGAATGCTCAGTAAAGTCTACACCGAGTATTGAAGGCTCAATAAAGTCTCTGTCGTGTATTGAAGGCTCAGTGAAGTCTCCGCCGAGTATTGGATGCCTAGTGAAGTCTCCGCCGAGTATTGGAGGCCCCGTGAAGTCTCCGCCGAGTATTGGAGGTCCAGTGAAGTCTCCGCCGAGTATTGGATGCCTAGTGAAGTCTCCGCCGAGTATTGGAGGCCCCGTGAAGTCTCCGCCGAGTATTGGAGGCTCAGTGAAGTCTCCGCCGAGTATTGGAGGCCCCGTGAAGTCTCCGCCGAGTATTGGAGGTCCAGTGAAGTCCCCGCCGAGTTTTGGAGGCCCAGTGAAGTCTCCACCGAGTATTGGAGGCTCAGTGAAGTCTCCGCCGAGTATTGGAGGCTCAGTGAAGTCTCCGCCGAGTATTGGAGGTCCAGTGAAGTCCCCGCCGAGTTTTGGAGGCCCAGTGAAGTCTCCACCGAGTATTGGAGGCTCAGTGAAGTCTCCACCGAGTTTTGGAGGCCCAGTGAAGTCTCCGCCGAGTATTGGAGGCCCAGTGAAGTCTCCACAGAGTATTGGAGGCCCAGTGAAGTCTCCGCCGAGTATTGGAGGTTCAGTGAAGTCTGCGCCGAGTATTGGAGGCTCAGTGCAGTCTCCACCGAGTATTGGAGGCTCAGTAAAGTCTCCGCCGAGTATTGGAGGCTCAGTGAAGTCTCCGCCGAGTATTGGAGGCTCAGTGAAGTCTCCGCCGAGTATTGGAGGCTCATTGAAGTCTCCACCGAGAATTGGAGGTTCAGTGAAGTCTCCACCGAGAATTGGAGGCTCAGTGAAGTCTCCGCCGAGTATTGGAGGCCCAGTGAAGTCTCCGCCGAGTATTGGAGGCCCAGTGAAGTCTCCGCCGAGTATTGGAGGCCCAGTTAAGTCTTTGCCGAGTATTGAAGGCCCAGTGAAGTCTCCGCCGAGTATTGAAGGCCCAGTGAAGTCTCCGCCGAGTATTTGAGGCTCAGTGAAGTCTCCGCCGAGTATTGGAGGCCCAGTTAAGTCTTTGCCGAGTATTGAAGGCCCAGTGAAGTCTCCGCCGAGTATTGAAGGCCCAGTGAAGTCTCCGCCGAGTATTTGAGGCTCAGTGAAGTCTCCGCCGAGTATTGGAGGCCCAGTGAAGTCTCCACTGAGTATTGAGGGCTAAGACTTTTTCCCCTCGCCAAAAAGACGCCATCGTTCTCTCGCGAATATTTTTTGCAACTTTACGATTATATTTCACAACTTGCCCAGCCCTGCACGAGATCATTTGATGACCCATAGATCAGGTCCAGTAAATCGAGCGAACATCTTTTTTGTGCAGCACGGCTCGTTATTTTCGACGACAGGACGTCGTTTTTGTTCCCCTCGAGGAGCTAAAGGAGAGATAGGCATTTTTTTGCTGAAACAGACAAGGTTTTTTGTTTTGTTCGCATCTATTTCGGTTCGCTGTTGTCTTGTTTTTCAGCACCTACTGCTTTTTTCTTCCCCTTTTGCTTTGTTTCATGAACTTCTTTCTCACCTTACTGTTTTGATGCACCTCGTGCGTAGATTCCGCGTTCTCTTAACTCCATAATAAATGGGGCTTTCGTCCTTCCTCTCTTTGAACGTCTTAGTTGTGGTAAAGGAGGCTAAAATTTTTTTACAGAATCACTAATTTAAAAGGAGCCGCGTCCGTCCGTCCGTCCCTCCGTCCGTCCGTGTGACCCCCTCTCAATTACGGTATCCAGAATACGCAATCGGCTTATTTTTACTAATAGAAATTTTCTATGGAGTTTTCTCTGTTGAAATTCATCATTTCACTTTGATGTTTTTAATTGATAATGCAAAAAAATGTTTTAAATTCGTTTGACCAGTAACCTGGCTACCACTTATTATAAAGCCCAAGATTTTGTGACTTGAGTTATCGTTTTCGAAATTGTGATTTTCTTGAACAGCTCCAAAGAGATAATAGACGACATTTCGGAATAAAATTCTGGCAAAAGAGGCCACCAAGGATAGAAATGTGTCCAACCGCAAGAGAGAAGTAGCAAGACTTTGACAGCAAGAAAAACGCCGAAGACGATCGGATGAACAACGCGAAATGGCAAGACGAAGCAATGCTGCTCGCCAACGAGAAGCTGGAGCTAAATTGACCCTTGAACGGCGCTTGGAAATTCTACGGAATGATGCAGAGCAACACCGAGTAGCTAGAGAGAGCTTAACACATGAAAGAAGCTAGGAAATTCTTAGGCATAGCGCTGGACAACATCGAGTGGCACGAGAGAATTCAACTCAAGAAAGAAGGGATGAAATTCTTCAGATTAATGCCGACCAGCACGTGGGCACTAGTAATAATAATAATTTCTTATGGTCAATCAATCAATCAATATCTGTAGAGACAAAACGTCATTTTTGTCCCCTTGAGGCGACTTTTAGGTTCACGACGTTATTTGACCTCGCCGTCAACGTCTCGAAGGCAGTCGTCTCTTTTTTAGGCTCGGCAGATAGGCCTAGGTTAGGCAGAGAGGCCTAGGTTAGGCAGGGAGGCCTAGGTTAGGCAGGGAGGCCTAGGTTAGGCAGGGAGGCCTAGGTTAGGCAGGGAGGCCTAGGTTAGGCAGTGAGGCCTAGGTTAGGCAGTGAGGCCTAGGTTAGGCAGGGAGGCCTAGGTTAGGCAGGGAGGCCTAGGTTAGGCAGGGAGGCCTAGGTTAGGCAGGGAGACCTAGGTTAGGCAGGGAGGCCTAGGTTAGGCAGGGAGGCCTAGGTTCGGCAGAAAGGCCTAGGTTAGGCAGGGAGGCCTAGGTTCGGCAGATAGGCCTAGGTTAGGCAGGGAGGCCTAGGTTAGGCAGGGAGGCCTAGGTCATGCAGGGAGGCCTAGTTTAGGCAGGGAGGGCTATGTTAGGCAGGGAGGCCTAGGTTAGGCAGATAGGCCTAGGTTAGGCAAGAAGGCCTAGGTTAGGCAGGGAGGCCTAGGTTAGGCAGGGAGGCCTAGGTTAGGCAGGGAGGCCAAGGTTAGGGCGGGAGGCCGGTGTTAGGCAGGGAGGCCTGTGTTAGGCAGGGAGGCCTAGGTTAGGCAGGGAGGCCTGTGTTATGCAGGGAGGCCTGTGTTAGGCAGGGAGGCCTGTGTTAGGCAGGGAGGCCTGTGTTAGGCAGGGAGGCCTAGGTTAGGCAGGGAGGCCTGTGTTAGGCAGGGAGGCCTAGGTTAGGCAGGGAGGCCTAGGTTAGGCAGGGAGGCCTAGGTTAGGCAGGGAGGCCTGTGTTAGGCAGGGAGGCCTAGGTTAGGCAGGGAGGCCTAGGTTAGGCAGGGAGGCCTGTGTTAGGCAGGGAGGCCTGTGTTAGGCAGGGAAGCCTGTGTTAGGCAGGGAGGCCTGTGTTAGGCAGGGAGGCCTAGGTTAGGCAGGGAGGCCTGTGTTAGGCAGGGAGGCCTGTGTTAGGCAGGGAGGCCTGTGTTAGGCAGGGAGGCCTGTGTTAGGCAGGGAGGCCTGTGTTAGGCAGGGAGGCCTAGATTAGGCAGGGAGGCCTGTGTTAGGCAGGGAGGCCTAGGTTAGGCAGGGAGGCCTTTGTTAGGCAGGGAGGCCTGTGTTAGGCAGGGAGGCCTGTGTTAGGCAGGGAGGCCTGTGTTAGGCAGGGAGGCCTGTGTTAGGCAGGGAGGCCTGTGTTAGGCAGGGAGGCCTGTGTTAGGCAGGGAGGCCTGTGTTAGGCAGGGAGGCCTTTGTTAGGCATGGAGGCCTGTGTTAGGCAGGGAGGCCTGTGTTAGGCAGGGAGGCCTGTGTTAGGCAGGGAGGCCTGTATTAGGCAGGGAGGCCTGTGTTAGGCAGGGAGGCCTAGATTAGGCAGGGAGGCCTGTGTTAGGCAGGGAGGCCTATGTTAGGCATGAAGGCCTGTGTTAGGCAGGGAGGCCTGTGTTAGGCAGGGAGGCCTGTGTTAGGCAGGGAGGCCTGTATTAGGCAGGGAGGCCTGTGTTAGGCAGGGAGGCCTAGATTAGGCAGGGAGGCCTGTGTTAGGCAGGGAGGCCTATGTTAGGCATGGAGGCCTGTGTTAGGCATGGAGGCCTGTGTTAGGCAGGGAGGCCTGTGTTAGGCAGGGAGGCCTGTATTAGGCAGGGAGGCCTGTGTTAGGCAGGGAGGCCTAGATTAGGCAGGGAGGCCTGTGTTAGGCAGGGAGGCCTATGTTAGGCATGGAGGCCTGTGTTAGGCAGGGAGGCCTGTGTTAGGCAGGGAGGCCTATGTTAGGCATGGAGGCCTGTGTTAGGCATGGAGGCCTGTGTTAGGCAGGGAGGCCTGTGTTAGGCAGGGAGGCCTGTATTAGGCAAGGAGGCCTAGGTTAGGCAAGGAGGCCTAGGTTAGGCAGGGAGGCCTGTGTTAGGCAGGGAGGCCTAGGTTAGGCAGATAGGCCTGTGTTAGGCAGGGAGGCCTAGGTTATTTACCACCCAATTTACTCACTGTAATTAACTAAGCCAGTTTTATACTTGATTTAAAAAGTTAAATGCGTTCGTCCGCTTGTTACTGTTTGTTTGGTTAAGTTGTGAGTCTTTATTTGGTTTATGATCATCTCGATGCTCGCTAAAAATATATTTATAAGGGTTTAATTTCGATGATGGAAGACGAGCGCTTCATTTCGGTGGTACGGTCCGAAGACAACGAAAATTTTTTTTGGACCCTTAAATATTTACATTGTAAAGATAATTGTTTTCGAATTAATGGTCATTATTTTAGAGTAAACATTGATTTGGAAAGTGCAAAATGTCGTCGTATAAAATTTTATGTAAATATGAACTTGTTCTTAAAATTAGGCGATAATTGGGAGAAATACAGGAGGGGATACTGTTAGGTCCCCTCACCTATAGATCGTATAGCTGTTAGCCCTCGCGTCAGCCCTCGTGTCAGCCCTCGTGTCAGCCCTCGTGTCAGCCCTCGTGTCAGCCCTCGTGTCAGCCCTCGTGTCAGCCCTCGTGTCAGCCCTCGTGTCAGCCCTCGTGTCAGCCCTCGCGTCAGCCCTCGCGTCAGCCCTCGTGTCAGCCCTCGCGTCAGCCCTCGCGTCAGCCCTCGCGTCAGCCCTCGCAAATTCACGCTCTTTCTTGATGCATTTTCCCCTTAAGTCGTCGATTAATTCTTAAGAAAAACTGTTTTTGAGGGCTGCAAATTTTCGAGGAAATATTTTTTGCCTCCTTCCATACCACCTCCACCTCCCCACCCCCCCCCTCCCCACACTCGCCGGGGAAGAAAAATGAGCCGGAATTTTCCCCTCGTCCACCTACCTTCGTGCCGCAGGGACTCCGGTTTTTGAGAAGAAATATTGCCTCTTTGAAGGCTTGAATTCTGCAGGGAAAACCGCTAGTTTCTGGATCCGACATGAGCTTGTTTTTTGGCCGCTGTACTGATGTGTTTTTTTTTGACGCGTATCCTAATTTTTTTCTCGAATTTGACTGCCAAATATTTGTTTTTTTACTCGTGTCAAAACTTTTTTTGGGCTAGTGTCAAAAAATGTTTATACTCCTGTTAAATTTTTTTCAGTTGTGTAGAATTTTTTTTAACTGGTGTTTTGACTGAAGAATATGTGAACATGAGTCGTTTAGTTTGTTGCACTTGACGTTAGAATTTATTGTACGCTTAGTGATACATGGAAAAGATGGGGAATACGTGAGGTCTTGATGTGAAGGTTAGGTAGGCTTCTCTTTTTAATATTAGATAACAACAGTTTTTCATTTTGGACCATAGTTTTTCTGTTCACTGTTGATCTTTTTTCTGCATTGATCAATTTATTACACAACTTTAATCTTCTTCCACAGCTTTTTCCAATTTTGAAGCTTCAAAGCACAGGGAGTTGGGACACAACTAGTGCAGAGATTACCCAATTACAAATAAAATGAAATGTCGAGGTTCTGATTGGGAATTCCCTAGCTTCTAATCTTATTTAAAAGCAACCCATCTTAAAGTAAGTTTGAAAATTGTAAGAGACATTTAGAGAAGCCGATTTTGAGACTCGACACAGGGACATGAAACCAAACTGAGAAAATTTTTTTTCGTAAAACCGGCACACTTTCGTGTGTCAAGTTGTCACGAAACCGACACATAAAAGTTTGCCAACAATATACATGATCAGTCTATGTGTTATGACACACTTCTGTGTGTCATGGGCTTATAAGACACACTTAAGTCTGTCAACCATGACATACTTAACGTAAGTCAATTTTATTTCACACATATATTTCCCTTTCTTACGTTGGCAACTAATTAAACTGATATACAGACAATGTATAAGTATTAGAAGAAAAATTAGCGAAGGTATTAAAGTTTTTGGGAAGAATTGTAATCCATTCCCAAAACTCAAACACAGTTGGGTTTTCAACAAAAAATATTAAGCCATTAGAAACATGAATATGTGATTCAACTCTATCAATGTTGATTCAACTCTATCGATATCAATATGTGGTCAAAGGAAATACTCCAATGTGTATCAAAATATTTCTGACTAATCATTTAATACTCGCAGGTGTGTCAAAATTTATCTCAGTGCAAAGTGTATTACTAAGACAAAAATGTTTTGTAGAGATACAAGGTTACCTCAATTTAAAGATTTAATATTAAAATGTTAACACTGTTCATATAATTCAGTTTGTGCTTTCTTTGTTACCTACAGTACGTCAAGGCGAAATTTGATTCCATGTCAAGTACCGATTAGAGCTTCCAAGAGGAAATGCAAATTGAGGGTTAGGCTGGCATTCTTTTAGTTGAAATAGAACATTCATATTCTATTTTAGCACCAGCTACTTTTATTTTCAACTCTTAGCTTCATAAACTTCCTAACTTACTATTTCTATGCGCAGATGATATTGAGTGGGAACACATCTTGTGCACAGATTCCCCGTTCCCTGAACTGCGTACTAAATGGTGACTTCATCCATCTTCTCTCTGAAACATTTTTTCCTAGTCACCATGCTAAATGGTACGCACTTACCTCTTAGAAACACCGTTGTTACGACTAGGGAGGCGTGAACTAACTTACCCAATCTAACACCACAGAATAATACTAAATGATACCTCCTTCCTTCCTCTCTATGGAACACCTTTGTCGTTACTTAGGAGTCATAACACCCCTCAGGGGGATACAACTGTTGTATCTATGAGAATAGGCGCTCTCAGGGGATTATGTGAGGTCGCGAGCTAAAGGTTAGGTAGGCCTTCTTTTTGTTGAAATAGAATAGATTTTTATTTTGTTACGGACCATCTTCTTTCGGTCCACAGCAGTGATATTTTTAAGCACCTACTACTTTCTTCTTCAACTTTCGTCTTGTTTCATGAACTTTCTTCTCAACTTACTGTTTTTATGCCCCTTGTGCGTAGATTTCACGTTCCCTTAACCCCATACTAAATGATGCCTTTATCCTTCCTCTCATTGAACATCTCCGTCGACCGTTGGATCTGCTCATGATGCACTTTTCACCTCTGTCGACTGGTTTGTTGTGGTAAAGGGAGGCTAAAACTTTCTTATAGTCAATCAAGCAGTCCTAACTAACCTCATATAATCAGACTGAGGCCACAAGTCGACTCCGTCCACTTCAACGCCCCAGTCCACCGACCATTATTTTTGGGGGCCCGAAGCCGAAATGCGGAGGAGGCTCCGTAGACTTATTTTAATGGGACGCTCCCTGAAGTAATTATGCAAACAGGCGCGTTGTTCGTGTTAGATTTGGTGCGGTCCTCTGGATAGTCTGCAGCGCTGATTTGGTCTGCATGCAGAGCTGTTAACGCTGCAGGCAGAGCTGTTAACGCTGCAGGCAGAGCTGTTGTTGTTAACGCTGCAGGCAGAGCTGTTGTTGTTAACGCTGCAGGCAGTGCTGTTGTTAACGCTGCAGGCAGAGCTGTTGTTGTTAACGCTGCAGGCAGTGCTGTTGTTAACGCTGCAGGCAGAGCTGTTGTTGTTAACGCTGCAGACAGAGCTGTTGTTGTTAACGCTGCAGGCAGAGCTGTTGTTGTTAACGCTGCAGGCAGAGCTGTTGTTGTTAACGCTGCAGGCAGTGCTGTTGTTAACGCTGCAGGAAGAGCTGTTGTTGTTAACGCTGCAGACAGAGCTGTTGTTGTTAACGCTGCAGGCAGAGCTGTAGTTGTTAACGCTGCAGGCAGAACTGTAGTTGTTGACGCTGCAGGCAGTGCTGTTGTTGTTAACGCTGCAGGTAGAGCTGTAGTTGTTAACGCTACAGGCAGAGCTGTAGTTGTTCACGCTGCAGGCAGAGCTGTAGTTGTTAACGCTGCAGGCAGAGCTGTAGTTGTTAACGCTGCAGGCAGAGCTGTAGTTGTTAACGCTGCAGGCAGAGCTGTTGTTGTTAACGCTGCAGGCAGAGCTGTAGTTGTTAACGCTGCAGGCAGAGCTGTTGTTGTTAACGCTGCAGGCAGAGCTGTTGTTGTTAACGCTGCAGGCAGAGCTGTTGTTGTTAACGCTGCAGGCAGAGATGTTGTTGTTAACGCTGCAGGCAGAGCTGTTGTTGTTAACGCTGCAGGCAGAGCTGTTGTTGTTAACGCTGCAGGCAGAGATGTTGTTGTTAACGCTGCAGGCAGAGCTGTTGTTAACGCTGCAGACAGAGCTGTAGTTGTTAACGCTGCAGGCAGATGTGTTGTATTTAACGCTGCAGGCAGAGCTGTTGTTGTTACGCTGCAGGCAGAGCTGTTGTTGTTAACGCTGCAGGCAGAGATGTTGTTGTTAACGCTGCAGGCAGAGCTGTTGTTAACGCTGCAGACAGAGCTGTTTTTGTTAACGCTGCAGGCAGAGCTGTTGTTGTTAACGCTGCAGGTAGAGCTGTTGTTGTTAACGCTGCAGGCAGAGCTGTTGTTGTTAACGCTGCAGGCAGAGCTGTTGTTAACGCTGCAGACAGAGCTGTTGTTGTTAACGCTGCAGGCAGAGCTGTTGTTGTTAACGCTGCAGGCAGAGCTGTTGTTGTTAACGCTGCAGACAGAGCAGTTGTTAACGCTGCGGGCAGAGCTGTTGTTAACGCTGCAGGCTGAGCTGTTGTTAACGCTGCGGGCAGAGCTGTTGTTAACGCTGCAGGCAGAGCTGTTGTTAACGCTGCGGGCAGAGCTGTTGTTAACGCTGCAGGCAGAGCTGTTGTTAACGCTGCGGGCAGAGCTGTTGTTAACGCTGCGGGCAGAGCTGTTGTTAACGCTGCAGGCAGAGCTGTTGTTAACGCTGCAGGCAGAGCTGTTGTTATCGCTGCAGGCAGAGCTGTTAACGCTGTTGACAGAGCTGTTGTTAACGCTGCAGGCAGAGCTGTTGTTATCGCTGCAGGCAGAGCTGTTGTTATCGCTGCAGGCAGAGCTGTTAACGCTGCGGGCAGAGCTGTTAACGCTGCAAGCAGAGCTGTTAACGCTGTTGACAGAGCTGTTGTTAACGCTGCAGGCAGAGCTGTTGTTAACGCTGCAGGCAGAGCTGTTGTTAACGCTGCAGGCAGAGCTGTAGTTGAGGTTGCAGCTGCAGATTCTGCTTCTGCAAGCGTCAATTGTGGAAACGGATGCGATTTTGTGTTCAGTTTGCCTCCGGTGTCCGGAATTGCAAATTGATTACTGATGCGTTGCGCTGGCTAAACTCGGATCGATTTTCGTGAAATGTGATTATCCAAATCCGTAGATTTAATTGTACGTTGCCGTGCCCTGTCTCTTGGTTTGTAGAAATGGGAATAAATCGAAAATCGCTCTGATAACTTAGAGTGTATTTTTTTTGTAGACTGATTTTCCATAGATCGTTCTCAATAAAAAAACTTTATACTGTTTTGAGTTAGGGAAGTTGTTAATGAGAGCTTCTTAACACGTTAACTCTGATGTGGTACATATGTGAACCACATGGTAAATTGCTCTTTTGCGTACTAGAATATGCGAATAACATTTCATATATTTTGCTACCTTTTCCGAAATACATTTTAGAGTAAAAGGTAACCCATTATAGTTCGAGTGTATTCTTTATACTTTTCAAAAACGTGAAAAAATAAAGGTGAAAGGTGAAAAAATGAAAAAATGCATTAGTGCAGAAAAGCCGGTTTTTCAAAACGACTTCTAGCCTAACCAAACTGACCGTGAGCAGCCACACAATCGGAGTCAACAATTAAGCAATAATGCTAATGAGCTAGAGTTGATAAATGTTCACAAAGTGTGTGTACTATCCAACCAAAGTCATTACATTAATCCAAGCGGGTCTTGGAATGTCCCACACTTTCAAATTAGGAATGATAATGTTATGGTAATGTAATAAGTTATAATGTTATAAGTTATAATATAATATAAGTTATAATAAGTTATAATGTTATAATGAATGGTAATGTTATGGTAATGTTATAATGTTATTAATGTTATTAATGGTAATGTTATAAGTGTTTTTGATCAAACATATCGACTATCTCATTGAAGATACTTTGATTAGAGCGATAATTTTCCTGCGAAGGGACCTATTTACTGAAGGGGTTCTCCTAATGCTGCTGACCGACCTGCAGTATTTAATAAAACTTACAAATATTCAAATATTTAATATTTATTTAAAAAGTAAAAATAAATAAATTAATATTAAAATAAATTATAAAAAAAATATTAAAAATATTTAAAAAATTAATAAGCATTTGTTAAATTAATAGTAATTAAATATTTATTTTATAAATATTCAATAAATAATTTAATAATATTTAATAAAACCTGAATCCATTTGACGATCCATTTGACGTTTGTTAATTCCAAAATTGCTTACAAAAGTTGACTTTAAACTTGATTTAAATATTTAACCCATCACAGTTAATGTTTTAAAACAGTTTGAACTTTCTGAACAGAAATGTCGGTTGCGTAATCCCAAAGCTATGTGGTGGTGCTAAAAGAAAGCTTGGACTTCAAACTAGTATAATCGGCTTTATATAATGATTATAGTAAAAGTTATATATCAGTTTTAATCACTGTATTATTAATTTGCAATTATACTAGTTATTATTATAATAATATTATTGGTAAGTATATATTATAATCATCCTACTTGTTTCAATTACTGTATAAATGTGTAATTATGCAAATAATAATTATAAGTAGTACAACTGGCTGGTATAACTGGCCACTCCACCCCACCACTGACTTTGCAAGTCAAATCCATAGGTTGTTTTTGGGCCAGTTTATGCCTGTAATTCGCATGCAAGCCAGCGGAACAAAACGGTCTGGTTCTCCGAAGTTCATGGTCGTACATCCGAGTCTATACGGCTGCTCCGGTCTATGGGGGACTGGAATCAATTAGATTAGCCGGCAGGAATTGGTTCCCATTCCCATCGGCCTAGAGACACTCTTTGGCAAGTGGACTGGAATGACGGTCGCTTTCAAATTTCGCTGATCTAAATGATGACTTCAGATGCTGATGCAGGTAGAAGAAGCCTTAGAAGTTCATTTTAACACTTTGATTGCGTATTGAGACACATGTGTACTTTTATTTAAACTGCTCATTTACGTACCGGAATAGAAGAACATCATTTAAATAATTTTGTTACTTTTTACGAAATAAACTTTAACGTATAAGGCCCATTTCGCACTGAGCTTGCGAAGCAGCATCTAGCAAGCTCGCATGAGCTGTCTAGCAGACGGTCTGCGGGACAGGTAGGTAGGAATAGCACTTTAACCTCGCATGCTGTATGCTGGATAAAACGTGCGAGTTCAGCATGAAGGCAAAGGCTCGCAATAGTGCTATTCCTACCTACCTGTCTCGCAGACAGTCTGCTCGATAGCTCATGCGAGCTTGCTAGATGCTGCTTTGATAGCTCAGTGGGAAATAGGCCTAAGGCAATATATTATGGTTCAATTGTATTCATTACACTTTTTATAAAGGTTGAAAAGAGTATTCGAACAGTTAGCTGGTTTTTTAATACGACTTCCCACCTAACCTGACCGACAGTAGCAACTGGCCAACGTACTTTGACGAGTTAACGCGTTTCGGTGCAACTGTTTCGGTCGCTTGTTGGGTTAGGTTAGAAGCAGCCGTGTAGAAAAACTGGTTTTATTGCTCGAATACTTTTTTAACTTTCCTAAGAAATGGGAGAGATACAATTTTATGATAGTAGGTCACAAAGTTTACTAAAATTTATTTCGTAAAAAGTATTAAAATTGTTTAACTCGTTGACTACGATTGTGCGGTTGCTTACGGTCAGTTTGGTTTGGCTAGAAGAATTCGTGTTGAAAAACCGGTTTTTCTGCTTCACATTATTTTTACCCTTTTTAAAAAGTGTAAAGAATACACTTGAACCATAATGTGTTACCTTTAACTTTAAAATTCAATTCGGAAGAGCTAGCCAAATAGTTGAAATGTTATTTGCATATTCCGGTACGTACATGAAAATTTACCTAGTGGTACACATATGTACCACTTCGGAGTCAACGAGTTAAAAGTTATACTTTTACACCGGTACGCAAGGGATAAATTTACCTAATGGCACACACATATATATATATACCAATACATATATATATATATACCAAAGCCAAGAAATTGTATTTCATGTGTTTTTATTTACTTATGAAACAGTTATTTTATAAGTTGATTTCTATCAGGTATATTTTTTCTATTCTATCTTGTAAGCACTGCTCTGCTGACAAGATTTCTGGCAAAGAAGGTTGTAAACAAGTGCCCTTTTTCCTAGGAAAGTAATGTGCGAAAATGTGAAAATGTGAGCTGTGAGTTGGCCAGGCCGTCTTATTGATTACATTAAAAAGTTTTGTTCTGTTACAGACCATCAATTTTAGGGTGACTGCTGCCTTGTTTTTCACCACCTTATATTTTCTTCTTCAACTATTATCTTGTTTCATAACCTTAATTCCCAACTAACTTTTTTAAGCGCAGAGAATCTTTTAAAGGAACACACCTCGTGAATGGATTCCACCTTCCTTTAATTAACTCGTCTTACTGAGTGGTGCCATTATCCTTCCTCTCCTTCGAACGCCTTTGTGGTGCCATCATCCTTCCTCTCCTTCGAACGCCTTTGTTGTGCCATTATCCTTCCTCTCATTCGAACGCCTTTGTTGTGCCATCATCCATCCTTTCCTTCGAACACCTTTGTTGTGTCATCATCCTTCCTCTCCTTCGAACGCCTTTGTTGTGTCATCATCCTTCCTCTCCTTCAAACACCTATATTATGCCATCATCCTTCCTCTCTTTCGAACACCTTTATTATGCCATCATCCTTCCTCTCCTTCGAACACCTACATTATGCCATCATCCTTCCTCTCCTTCGAACACCTTTATTATGCCATCATCCTTCCTCTCCTTCGAACACCTTTATTATGCCATCATCCTTCCTCTCCTTCGAACACCTTTATTATGCCATCATCCTTCCTCTCCTTCGAACACCTTTATTATGCCATCATCCTTCCTCTCCTTCGAACACCTTTATTATGCCATCATCCTTCCTCTCCTTCGAACACCTTTATTATGCCATCATCCTTCCTCTCCTTCGAACACCTTTATTATGCCATCATCCTTCCTCTCCTTCGAACACCTTTATTATGCCATCATCCTTCCTCTCCTTCGAACACCTTTATTATGCCATCATCCTTCCTCTCCTTCGAACACCTTTGTTGTGCCATAATCCATCCTCTCCTTCAAACACCTTTATTATGCCATCATCCTTCCTCTCTTTCGAACACAATTATTATGCCATCATCCTTCCTCTCCTTCGAACACCTTTGTTGTGTCATCATCCTTCCTCTCCTTCGAACACCTTTATTATGCCCTCATCCTTCCCCTCCTTCAAACGCCTTAGTTACAATTTGGGAGGTTTAAAATAACTTATATAATCTAAGCTTCATAATGCAAAATTATATAAACTTCCTAAAATTATTTAAAATTAAAAAGTTCACATATAATTGCTTCAGTATCTTAGAATTTTTTCCTGCATTTTGTCTGCAATTTTAAACTACTTTCCTGTCATAATGATAGTTGTTCCAACTTATCCTTAATGACTCAGCACTTGGTACGAAACATATGTGAACACAACACACGTGTGAACACAACACACGTGTGAACACAACACACGTGTGTTGAATTCACACGTGTGAATTCAACACACGTGTGAACACAACACACGTGTGAACACAACACACGTGTGAATTCAACACACGTGTGAACACAACACACGTGTGAACACAACACACGTGTGAACACAACACACGTGTGAACACAACACACGTGTGAACACATCACACGTGTCAACACAACACACGTGTCAACACAACACACGTGTCAACACAACACACGTGTGAACACAACACACGTGTGAACACAACACACGTGTGAACACAACACACGTGTGAATTCAACACACGTGTGAACACAACACACGTGTGTTGAATTCACACGTGTGAATTCAACACACGTGTGAACACAACACACGTGTGAACACAACACACGTGTGAATTCAACACACGTGTGAACACAACACACGTGTGAACACAACACACGTGTGAACACAACACACGTGTGAACACAACACACGTGTGAACACAACACACGTGTCAACACATCACACGTGTCAACACAACACACGTGTCAACACAACACACGTGTCAACACAACACACGTGTGAACACAACACATGTGTACATACATTCCACCAGGGGTAGCATTATTTACCTCGAAGTTTCACGATATATTGCCCCCTGGAGAAAATCTCTTCTTTGACAACCTAAGTTTATTTAATTTTTTCTAAACTGAGAGGCGAACTAAATAAATAACAAGAATATCGGACTAACGGCACTTGGCGAACCCCTCTTCCATTGGTAAATAACTATAAAAAATGTGGTAAATAGCGATAATGAATATAATTATTTGAAATTATATAACTTATAGCATAGTTTTAAATGCTATCAAAACTTGGGAAACTAACGTCACTGGTCAGTCCTCACACCGTAAATTATTATATAATCATGAAAATACGTAGTAAATAATTATAATGCTCTCACTTCCTTTCAATCAAGTTACTGATATGATACAATAATAAATTCATTCAGAAATTGATGAACTTAACGTCGCTTGGGTAACCTTTATGTAGTAAATATTTATAAAAATGTGCTGAATTTTAATGCACTTAATTATTAATCCATATTCAAATTATTTAACATAATCATAGACATGTTCAGACATCGATGTACTAACTGCACTAAATAAAGCCTTATGTAGTTGGTGAATCCTACTCTTGTAATTAATTATAAGGCGGATAATCATTTATAATTATATGATTTGCATTTCATAATTAGAAATGTGTTAAGAAATTGAGGAACTAATTACCTGTAGTATCGCTATTTTCAGTAAGACTTTAGGTTTATTTAAGCAGAAGCTTTAACTTCAATTCACCTAGCCGAATACCAGGCTGAAGGAAGGGAAACGCACTGTAGGACTTCTAGTGTTGTACTGCCTCATCGATACACAGACATTCCTTAAAAGAAGCAGAGCCCGGAAGTGGAACAAAGCCCATCCGGTGCTTGTAAATGCAAGGCGCCCGAGGTACTTCCGTCGGCTCTTCCGCCGGAGGCCTTATCAGGACATACGACCCAAACGCTATAAGGCATCCGAGCAGAGTGCATAAAGATCTTCCGAGACTCATAAATCTCAGCCTCCGGAAGTCTTATTAACACAATCAGCGTCACACCACAACGATGCCCAATTCACTATATAACATTACCCTTGGATCCCCCCATTAGGAGGCGGACTGGGCATTATGTAATATAACTACATTGTGTTTTATGTTTTGTTTATGATATAATTATATTATTTTACCTGTTAAATATTTAATTTAATTCTATACACAATTATTTTATATTATATTTTATATATTGTATGCACAATATTTTTATATTGTATTTTATGTATTGTAAACACAATATATTTATATTATGTTTTATATTTTGTATACACAATATATTTATATTATGTTTTATATATTGTATACGCAATATATTTGTTATATTTTATATATTGTATACACAATATATTTACATTATATTTTATATATTATGTACAAAATATTTTTTTATATACGAGTATTATATTACCAATTTATTTATATTATATTTCATATTTTATATGTATACATAAGATATAAATATTATATTTAATATAATGTATAAATATAATAAGAAATGCATTCACATATTAACTATCACCACTTGGTGCCCCGTCAGGCGGCGGACCTCACCCGGTGATGGTGTTCATACAAGGCGAGGCGTTCTGGTGGGGGTCCGGCAACCTCTACGACGGGGGCGTGCTGGCCAGCTACGGCAGCGTGGTGGTGGTCACCCTCAACTACAGGCTGGGGCCTCTCGGTGGGTGGTGGGAGTGGTGGTGTTTTCTGGGGCTTCTGGGTGCTTGTGGTGACCCTCAACTACAGGCTGGGGCCTCTCGGTGGGTGGTGGGAGTGGTAGCGTTTTCTGGGGCTTCTGGGTGGTTGTGGTGACCCTCAACTACAGGCTGGGGCCTCTCGGTGGGTGGTGGGGGTGGTGGCATTTTCTGGGGCTTCTGGGTGGTTGTGGTGACCCTCAACAACAGGCTGGGGCCTCTCAGTGGGTGGGGGGAGTGGTGGCGTTTTCTGGGGCTTCTGGGTGGTTGTGGTGACCCTCAACTACAGGCTGGGGCCTCTCGGTGGGTGGCGGGGGTGGTGGCATTTTCTGGGGCTTCTGGGTGGTTGTGGTGACCTTCAACAACAGGCTGGGGCCTCTCAGTGGGTGGTGGGAGTGGTGGCGTTTTCTGGGGCTTCTGGGTGGTTGTGGTGACCCTCAACTACAGGCTGGGGCCTCTCGGTGGGTGGTGGGAGTGGTGGCGCTGGGTGTTGTCTGGGGCTTCTGGGTGGTTGTGGTCACCCTCAACTACAGGCTGGGGCCTCTTGGTGGGTGGTGGGAGTGGTGGCGTTTTCTGGGGCTTCTGGGTGGTTGTGGTAACCCTCAACTACAGGCTGGGGCCTCTCGGTGGGTGGTGGGGGTGGTGGCTTTTTCTGGGGCTTCTGGGTGGTTGTGGTCACCCTCAACTACAGGCTGGGGCCTCTCGGTGGGTGGTGGGGGTGGTGGCGTTTTCTGGGGCTTCTGGGTGGTTGTGGTGACCCTCAACTACAGGCTGGGGCCTCTCGGTGGGTGGTGGGAGTGGTGGCGTTTTCTGGGGCTTCTGGGTGGTTGTGGTCACCCTCAACTACAGGCTGGGGCCTCTCGGTGGGTGGAGGGAGTGGTGGCACTGGGTGTTGTCTGGGTGGTTGTGGTGACCCTAAACTACAGGCTGGGCCCGCTAGGTGGGTGCTGGGAGTGGTGGCGCTGGGTGTTGTCTGGGGCTTCTGGGTGGTTGTGGTCACCCTCAACTACAGGCTGGGGCCTCTCGGTGGGTGGTGGGGGTGGTGGCGCTGGGTGTTTGATGGAGTTTCTGGAATTCTCAGGGTGTTTTAGTTGGTGTCAAGGGGGCTTATTTGGGTGTTTTTCGGGGGTCTCAGGGTGTTCTAGTATTTCAGGTGTTTTAGGGTGTTATTAATTTTTTATAGTTTGTTCTAGTTGTTGGAAAACTTTTGAGTGTTTACTAGGGAGTCTATGAGAGCGTTTTTTTTGGCGGTTTCTGAGTGTTTTTTGTGGTTATACTAGAAGAGTTTCTGATTGCTTTTTTTCTGGGTGTTGGGGATGGGAACTTTTTGAGTATTTCCTAAAAAGGCTGTAGGTATCTATTGGGCAACTTTAGCGTTTACTGGGAGGTTTCTAGGGGGATGGATTTCAGGGTGTCCAATGGGAAGGGGGACAGTTTTCTGGATATCTTAGATTGTTTCTGGGGGGCTTCAGGGTGTTTTTGAGTATTTTCTGGGTATTTTTGGGGGGTGTGCATAAACTGCGGTTGTAAGAAATTTTTTTCGTGGTAGTAAATGATGCTATTTATATAAACAGAGATCGTAAGTTTTGAATATGAACCAAGTTATCTATTATAAGGGAATGCATTCTTCATAGCGACTGATGCCCATTTTCATTCGATGGAGTAGTTCGTATGTTTGCGGATAAATGAATGGATTGGGAAAAAATTAACAGTATCACCTCCACAATTAGGGTTAAAAACACAATGTAGCTAAGAATATCATGGTAACAACAAACGTTTCGGATAATAAAAAAATCCACCTTCAGTGCTCTGAAAAACAATAAGTCAAAGTTTTGAAAACCGCCAGTAAATAAATGAATGTGACACGGCGGTCAAACTTCCATCGCTTGTTGAAATTGTGTATAGTTTTGGTTTTATTATTGTCTTTTCTAATATCAGTGTTTTAGTTTTGGGTTATTCAGAATAATTAAAATTGGAAAATTTTCAAACACTTCGATTTGTTGTTTTTCAAAGCACTGAAAAACTGTTTTTCAAAGCACTGAAGATGGATTTCTTTATTATTCGAAACGTTTGTTTTTATCATGATATCCTTAGCTACACTGGTTTTCTTTTTAATATTAGAAGTGAGATTTCCAAGAAATCAGCTTATTTCATCTACTCTCATAATATTGCGAATTGGTATTTAAAAAGTATCAATTGCCCGACCATGATTTTACTGTTAGTAAAGTCTTTAGAATTACATATTTGTGCCGTATCTGTGGCTTACGTCAGGGTGGATATTGAGTAGACGGGTAGACTTTTTACTTGTACTTGTCGCAGAGAGGTAGTTCAACCAAATGCGCTCTGCAGCGCTGAACACGCCCTATTTATAGCTATAATTCGCTGACTCAGCGGCGCACACTGTGCTCGAGTCGCACCAAGGAGTGGCATTACGTACTTACTGACATGGGTACGAAACAAGTACGTAACCATGTCGGCACACACCTCCCCCACCATGCCTGGTGAAAATCCCTTTTTGAATAAAACAATCAATTTGAAAAGACATAACTTCAAAATCAACAAGGGTATCTCAAGGCATCAGTGTTTAAAAATGATAATTACTAATTCGTGACAATCAGTGAAGTAAACACATCAATGTAATTGGCATTTAGGTATGCAAGGTGAAAAATGCGCAATATACCCCCACCAACAAAAGAAGAAGGTGATATGCCGCAGGGTAGGAACTTGTGCCGTAAACAATAGTGAAAACATATCTTCTTTTTTTTTAAACGATACCCCGTATTGAAAGGCGTACAAGCACAACAACAATAATATATTCATCGAAATTGAAAAACATCCGTAAAATAAAAGTAAAACGCGTCGAGGTAAATTCGACAAGAACGCAACAGAAACTATATCAGAGTACCACGTAAATAGTGAACACATACAGAAATATCGTACCAAAAACTCTACGGTACAAGCGACCAGCATTTAACTATCTATTATATTGGAAATACCCGTAATTAACTTTTTAAAGGCAGCAAGAACATGTAGCAATAGGAACGAAAAAAAAATCACGGATAAAGGAACAAATATTTAACTATCTTTTCAATCGTTTTTACGTAAAGAACAGTTCGCAAATAAAACGCAAGCATGGAAGAAAAGAAATACATTATTAATACTCGCAGTCATCTTATGCAACGCTAAAGGAACAAGGAAATTCATGAAATAAATTTTAATTACTATTGAGAAAAAAAAATTTTGAAAAGAAGTATTAATTTATTACCAAGAAAAAAAATATTTTGAAACAACGCATCAATGTACCTCGTATAGGTACGATAACATTTGCCCTTAATACACAAGTATCGCAAATATTTTATAGGATTTTTGATAATCATTTCAATTGCTAACTTAGGAAAAATAAAAATAGAAAGTAGCAACGTCGAAACATGAACCAGAAAAATTTTATTTCAAACGTAATTAAGCCTGTAATATTTATACCTCCCGTGAAAGTTAATAAACAATACATTCGTGAACGAGAAAAAAAAAGAAACTATCACGAAAATTTTAAACGCATTCTTACCTAAATGTAATTATGACTCATTCATGTCGAACCATTTAAGTAAATCGGAGATCTATTAATACATGCTGTTTTACTTAAACATGGTATTCTTCGGGAACATCATCGACAATACTGTAAAGTTTATAATACGCATACAAATAGAAAAGTAGAAAAAGAACGCAAAATCTAAAAGTTAATTCCTGAGAATATATTGAAGTTAAACACTAAACATTCCGTTTACAGAAAAAGAAACATCGTTGTCGCTAAACGATATTCGCGTGTAACTACATCACGCTCTCACAAGCAGTCCACGCGACGCCTACATCTCGCTCGTCGCCGTTGGATGACGTAACGGTGGATCGGCAGTGCTCGACCTGAGCATCTGACGACGGAGCAACGCGTCTTCAGACCGGAACCTTTCTGCAAGCATATTTAGCTCACGACGGAAATAGAAGAGACAGACTCCTATTGCTATTGTCGCTGGGAAAAGAAGGAGAAGACCTAAATCTGTAACGCGGTCAGGCAGGATGTCTACCATCGCGTTTGCCGCAATCCAGTCCTTGGAAACACGTCCTTGGTGGTTCTCTAACGCATTGGTTAGAGCCTCCACCGAGACATGCGTAAGTCTATTCCCCATTGTGAAGGTCAGGAACGATGCGTGCGCAATCTGAAATTGAGAACAAAGACGGATCAAATTAGCATGGCCCTTTAATTTAAACAAAGTAAATTAATCATCGTAAAAAAAACAAGGAAATGAAAGAAGAGTGAACATGAAAAGAAACCAACAGATGTCTGCATGTTACAGACCCTAAACATGTCTGCACTCTGCAAGTCTCGCACGGCTCCTCTGCTGCCGGGCATAGTTTCAAAACAAATCGGAACGCCTTCCCCAACAACATGTGGTGCCAGAACACGGTCCCACAACATTGAGCTCCCGTGTTTCTAAACATACGGAGTGTAACGACCCGTGTAATGCTCTCGAGCAGGTGCAAACCTTAGCTGTAAAATCAAATGCGATACAGATGAATGCGATACATCTTAAATTTGAAGGAACTCTGAATGCGATAGTACATTGAATGCGATACATTTTGAATTTGAAAAAACTCTGAATGCGATAGAATATTAAATGCGATACATTTTGAATTTGAAAGAATTCTGAATGCGACAGAACATTGAATGCGTACGTATAAAAGCATGGTACATCAAGAAATTGAACTTAAACAATTACATATGATCATATAACTATAAATCCGATTAATATGATATTTAAAGTTAACATCGAAACAAGAGTCACACAATAATTTTTATGTGAACATTGTAACATAGTTAGTCGTCAGTCGTATAGTTATGTTATTCAACACTTTTTACGTAAGGGTAAGACATGATTTTTATTAGATTTAAACGTTTTGTTTCCTATTTTCAACTCTACATAATTTCGATTAATTTTAGTGATAATTCCAGGACCTTTCCAGGCGATGTCAAGCTTATTTTTTCGCATGTTATTGCGCAACAATACGCGGTCACCAAGTTCAAAATTTTTATTTTTACGTCGAAGGTTGTGATACATAGTTCTTTCGCTGGTGTTATTAATTATTACAGCTCTAACGTTCTCACAAATGCGGACAGCTTCTTGAGCACGAAATTTTATGATATCCACAGTCGTGTCGTGACTGTAATTAGGTTCGAAAGTTACGGCGCTAAAGCTCGGACACGTGTCGCGGTTGAACATAATAAACGATGGTGTATCCCCCAATGTGGTATTTAAACTATTGTTAATTGCATTTTCTGTTACGTTAAGACAGTCGTCCCACTCGGTATGTACGAGGGAATTTATGTATAGTTTCAAAAGGTTCGTAATTTTGCGATTATTGCGTTCGACAATAGCGTTACTGTGAGGGCTCCAAGGTAGTACTTCTTTTTTCGCAATACAATGAATTTGAGAGAATTTTTTAACTGCCGCAGACTTAAATTCAAGAGCTTGGTCACTTAAAAGTGTTTTAGGATAGCCAAAGGTTGAGAAGCAGCTGTCCAGACAAGAGACAACTGTATCTGCTAATCGATCTGCTGTCGCGTAAAGCTTACAGTAACGCGAAAATAAATCAATCAAAATGAGAATATATTTATTCTGCTGATCTGTGACCGGTAGAGGGCCCAGGAAGTCCATGGATACCACCTCGAATGGTTCTTTAGCGATGGGAGCGTCTAAAATTTTAATAGGTACAGTACAGCTGGCCTTCAGAATCTTACATACCTCACACATTTTGACAAATTTACGAATGATATTCTTCTCCAATAAATGAAAATAACGCAACTTAAATTTAAACAACGTATGCGTGGCATCAGTATGGTACAAGGAATGGATACTCAGCACCGCCTTGTGCATGAGCGATGTCGGTATAACCGAAGTGAGAATGGTACTTTCTCTAGAGTCTATTTGTCGTCGTCGGTAAAGTATGTCATTCAGAATTAAGTATTTTTGTAAGTCAGGGATCGTAGATTGTCTACTAGATAGTAATGCGTCTTTAACTTCAGAACAGAATGGGTCTAGTTGTTGTTCATTTCGGAATTCGTCTAAAGTCCATGATACGTCTTTTAACTGAGGTACGTAGTCAATCAGTCGGGGTTTTTCAGTCGGCTCAGGCGCCACTTGGTTTGAGGGCGTCGCGTCTGTATCGTCTACGTCGGCTGTCAGTGCACCACGGCGTGTAGTCACTGCCAAGACATCAACCTCGTCGAACTCTGAGCATTCTTCAAGATCAGAAATAGTTAATTGCTCGGGTAGTCTACTTAGGCAATCTGCAACTAGATTCTTTTTTCCGGGGAAATACTTTACTATTGGTTCGAAACATTGCACTGTTAGACACCATCGAGACATAGCCGAATCGTCAGGAAGCTTTTTGAAAAATAAAGGTTGTAGGGGTTTGTGATCAGTGTAAATATGGATCGGGTATCCAAGAATGAGATATTTAAATGCTTTAAGCGCGCTCACAATGGCGTAGAATTCTTTTTTAGTCGTTGAATAGCGCTTTTGTGTTGAATTCAAACTTTTACTGTAATAAGCTATAGCCTTCATGGATTTTTTTGAATCATTATCTTGTTGCAAAAGTACTGCCCCGATACCATAGTTTGAAGCATCTGTAAATACATGAAAAGGCTTGGAAAAATCAGGGTGCTTTAAAACGGTATCTGATGTTAAGACAGATTTAATCTTTTCAAAAGCTTTCTGACATTCAGGCGTCCAGATAAAATCAACGTTTTTTCGTAACAATTGATAGAGAGGATACGAAATGGAACCAAACATCGGAATGTGATTGCGGAAATAGTTCGCCACACCTAGAAAACTTTGTAGTTCTTTCACATTTTTTGGAATCGGGAATTTTTGTAATTTTTCCGATTCCTTGCAACGGATTCCGTCTGCCGACACAATGTGTCCAAGATATTCAATGGAGCTTTTGAGAAAATGACATTTTTCAAGTTTAAGGGACAGATTTCCACTACGTAGCTTCTCAAAAACACTCTGTAAATCTTTCAGATGTTGATTCATGGATTTGGAAAATACTAGTATATCATCAAGGAATACAAAACATAATTTACCGATGATATTTGCAAGAACAGAAGAAATTATTCTTTGGAAAACTGATGGACTCGAGGATAACCCGAATGGAAGTCTTTTAAAATGAAATTTTTCGTAACCGATACTGAACGCGGTGAATTTACGGCATTTCTCTTCCAACTCGACCTGATGAAAGGCTGAGCGGAGATCAAGGCTTGAAAAAATACAATTACCACCTAAAGAATAAAGAACCTCGTCAATTCGTGGGATTGGGTAACTTTCCTTGATAATTATTTTATTGAGTTCACGAAAATCTATGACGGGTCGAATCTCGCCCGACTTCTTTTTCACCACGATTAAAGGAAAATTGTATTCGGAGCTTGAAGGTTCAATTATTCCTTGATTCAACATCTGTTTATTGGCTTCCAATAATTCATTTTGATACTTATGTGGAATTCGATATGGAGGGATGTTAAGTACTGGAGCATCAGGTTTTAATACAATATCATGTCGCATTACATTCGTGACTGCAATATTTTCGCCTTCGAGCGTAATTACGTCCCTAAAATTGTTTAATAAATTCATCAGTAATTGTTTAGCATCATCGTTTTCACAATTTACATCGTTACACGTCAGAGGACGTCTCTCGTTACTGCCTCCTTCTGGGACAACATCTTTGTCTCTATTAATTCCCACTTCATCAACACGATTATCGTTACCACAATGCCTCGTTTTTGCAGATACTAAACCAACGTCTTTATCAGAGATGGCATTGAACTTTCCACCATTAACACTGTCGACTTTGGGTAGATCCGCATTATCTCGGGCATCGCATAAATTTGCATCTCGCACAGCTTCGTGCACGGTAGACATGTAACTCTCGTGTTCAATTTCCATGTCGTTAATTTCTTCAATCGTACTTAACATCGTATTGTCACTCAAATATACCACGTCTTCCGAGACGTTCAAAAGCATTACAGGGACAAACCCATTTGACTTGATATCCACAACAGATTCGGCGACATAAATACCATTCGCGAGAATTGTCTTATTCATAATATACCTTCCGGGCTTTGCCTTTTTGACATACCCATTAATAACACGTAAGCAGTTTCTGGGCATTTCCAATGCTCCACAATGAACAACTATTTCTCGTTTTTTACTATATTTTAAACCTCTCGCATGTTCCTTAGTTTCTCTTATTTTCTTCGCATCCTGTTTATTTTTTACTTTCCCATTATTCTCTCGCCCTGTCTTTGGGCCTGGGATACCCTTCTCTTCTGCAGTATTTATCTCTATACCATTATTATCGCCACTTTCCTGGCTCGCAATTTTTGATTCTCTCTGTTTCAGCTGATATCTCCTTAATTTCCTCCTATTCGTAAGCATGTCCGCCATCAGACATTCTGGATTACTTACAGTGTTCAAAAATATCTCCTTCCTACTTTGCTCGTGCAATTCCTGCACATCATGAAACGGTACTTTTACGCCGTCGAGAACAATGAATCCTTCTTTGAAATTAATCACAGCGTCTTGTAAAATATCCCTACCAAGGATTACATCATATTTGAATTCGGCATCTTTCAAAATCAAAGCGCTGGTATTGATTTCCTTACTATTAGGCAGCGTAATACAAAGATCTAGTTCTCCTGATACCTGGCTTTTGGAATTTACACCTCTGATACTCAGAGCACTGGGCTTAATTTGCTCGTTTATACCTTTTAAATTCCGGTAACTCACTAAACATCTGTCGCTACCGCTATCGATCAGTGCGCTCATCAATTTGTTATCATTACGTAATATAATTGTAGGCCTCTTAGAACGCCGTACTGAAAATAATCCATCACTTTCTTTCCTTAGACGACCTTCTTTCATTATCGTCGCTGACAAACAAACTTCTACAGGTAGTTCAGAATTCGCACCTACATCAAGTTCTTGTTCACCTAGTAATTCAAATTTATTTTTACACAAGAAAAGCGGATCCACCACAGTCGTCGACATATTAATAGTATCTGGTTTCAACACCACATTTTTATTGACGGGGATAGCAGCTCCAACCCCGGGCATTGGCAACTCCTTCTCTACTACAAGACACTCTGAATTTTCCGATTTTTCTTTGTCTACTCTAAAAAATCTTCACCCTCGCAAGATGCAGCGTAGAACGCTTCACCTCGTCCTCTACTCCGACCACGCGAAAGACACTCACGTGCAAAATGACCCGTTTTCCCACAAGCGTGACAAGCATGGCCTCGGAAATTTGATTTGCTTTGGCCTCTTTTACTCGTGCACATACTCTGAACATGACCTGCGGAATTGCACAGTGAACAAAACGACTTAGATTTATCATTATTAGTCTGTTGTGGGTTTACCACCTGAGCCTCATGGCACTCCAAGGAACCTAATGGTCGATCTCCGAAGTAAGCATGCTGTCTCCCCCTTGGAAATCTAGCAGCTCTCCAATTGTTTCTGAAAAATGGTCTTCGACCTTGAAATCGTCGGCTGGTATTTTGTGATGCATACAAGACCTCGGGGGACGAATCTTTCTCATCCCATTCTCCCTCTTCGGGCACGACCGCAAGATAAGTCTCTCTAGTTTGATAAGGGTACTGGGTATTATTTTTGCGCGCAAGTATTTCTCTTCCCTCAGGGTTATTACGCACAGCGGAAACGAGGCGAGCTAACAATTCTTCAGAGGTATTGAACGGTTTCGAGAAGATTTTTTTACAAAAGTTCTCTTCCAATAATGGTGCAAGAATGGCTGTAGCAAGGCTGAAAACAACTAGATCTCCAGAGAACTTTTTCAATTCAGCTTGATTTGTACTAGCAGCAACAAATGGATGTCTTTGTATTCCTACCTCATTACTATTAAGAATGTGGTCACTCAAATTTCTAATTTTTGACATTGCCATAACCAATTGGGCAGACAACCCTTCGTTTCGTAACAGCCGTAGCTGGTTAAGGTCGCAAGCTAAAGCATGTACAGATCGTTCACCTTTCGAGACATAGATGTCGTCGAGAATATCGATAACCTGATCAAATGAATAATTAATAGCAGGGTCTACTAATTTTGTGACGACGCCATTAAAGTCACCCACGCTTTTGTGAGCGCTGCGCACAAGTAACTCTTTTTTGGCGTTATCTGAAGTGACGTCGGGCAACAAACACATGTACGATTTAAGATTTGCCACATGCGTTCGAAAACTTTTCGTTTCAGAGAAAATCGGATCTCTGACCCTTTGACGGCCTTTAAACAAGGGAAGCTCTGCACTGGACAAAATAGTACTGCCTCTTTGTAACGTGGTTGTTACACCACCACCTGTCATCGGTCCGCTAGAGGACGTCATTGTACTAACACTCGGCGTACTGAACGACACAGTTTGTGTGCTAACAGTGGTCGTAATGACCGTCGTGGTCTGTGGTCCAGACATAATCACATTTGATGAGGTATGTGCGCACGTACCAGGTAACGTACCACTAAATGCTGGAACAGAAACCCTTCCACTACCAGTGATAATACTCGTCGAACGGATAAATTCTGGATCTGAATCTGAGTCTCCCATCAGTTATCGTAACAAGAAAACAATGCTTTCGCACAAATCTAAAAATCAATAATGCCACAGTCCAACGCAATATTCCTACGCCACAAAAAAATAAGTCTGTAGAACCTCAAAAAAAAATACTTTACCTCGCAAAAAATTAATCACAAAACGTAACGCTAAAGACACACGTTACACCAATCGTGGGGATAGTACACGGTTAAATCTCCAATTACATATCACTGAAAATTGAAATCCCAAAATTTTTTCTTGCGACTTGCAAACCGAACCTAAATCAATTACTAACAAGGAACTCGTTACACGAATTCAAAGGTATCGATCCCAACAATTTCTGAAACAATAAAAATTAACAAAATAAAAACTGACGAAGTCACGGAAAATTACCTAACAATCCCAACAACAACAATATAGTTACAGAACACTCAACTGGGAATCAGCAACGCAGCTGTCGGCAAGGCAGCTCCTGCAGTCAGGGAGTAGCCACAGCTGTCGGTCTGGTAGACAGCCCAGGAACAGTAACAGCGGATGCCGTGCAGCCTGGCTCAAGGTCGTCTGCGTAGCGCAGTCACAGCACGGCCAGACGTCGAGAGTGCCAGATGCCAAACTCGTACACGAAGCGCCGACACACAGCGGGGTAGCGATGGAAGCACGAGCACGTTCTTGGTGTGTTTACGTTTATTCACGGTTCCAGACTGCGTGTAATATCACAGCCCACTGTTTATGTACACGTATTAATAATCTTTAACACAGTTTCTTTATAACTTTAAGTAAACACACTTGGCTATGCAATCTATTTATCACATACACGTGTCACAATTGTTCTCGAAGACGTAGTATCACAGTAAATGTTCGTAGAAATTAATGAACACAATCACTTATGCATTCAATTGATAAATTACCACGTTATTCTTTCCGATGGAAATTTACGCACAATTTAATCACACAGTGATCACCGTCCTGCTCCAGATCTACACGCGCTTTGTAGGGCACTCCTACGGGAATGTGCAGGTCCAACTTGTAAGAATCCAGCATATCTTTTTCAGGAACCCGTTTCACAAAAAATCTGAACACGTTGTTATAGACTTTCGGTGCTTCTTGAAGTTCACGTCCCGTTGCCGCAGTCTTCTCCATAGCACAGTTGTTGATTGCACCAAAAATTTTCACGTTACACGAAGCGAAGCGTAGAACACCAACGTAGAACTTCCTCCAACCTCTGTAGACACGCGATCTCCAAATCGTCGTCGACAAAACAGATGGAAATTCCCGATATCTTCAATCACCGTATTTGCACCATCCAAATCACAGCAGAAGTACCAAGTTAATTTCACGTCGTGGTTACGCACCAACTGATCCACCAGTGTGCCGTATCCGTGGCTTACGTCAGGGTGGATATTGAGTAGACGGGTAGACTTTTTACTTGTACTTGTCGCAGAGAGGTAGTTCAACCAAATGCGCTCTGCAGCGCTGAACACGCCCTATTTATAGCTATAATTCGCTGACTCAGCGGCGCACACTGTGCTCGAGTCGCACCAAGGAGTGGCATTACGTACTTACTGACATGGGTACGAAACAAGTACGTAACCATGTCGGCACATATTTACCACATTTTTTATGCGGAAGTCCCCTTCAGGGCGATACAACTAGGTATTGTATCTATGGGCATTAGCACATGAGAGTTAGGCAGGCTTGTTTTTCTTGAAGTAAAATGTTTTTTGCTTTGTTACAAACCATATTTTCTCGGTTGAGTGTTATCGTGTTTTTAGCACCTCCTACTTTCTTCTCCTTGCAACTTTTGTCTTGTTTCATACATTTCCTTCTTAACTTACTGTTTTTGTGCACCTTGAACATAAATTCCGTGGATTGATTTTCACAAGGATATTTGTGATTAATGAAAATAATAGTAAATCCTACGGGAATATGTGAGGTTCCGAGCTGATAGGGTGGTAACTTCTCCTACATATCGTTGATATAGTGTGTCCCAGAAGTTGCGCACCTCACAATAATTTGCCTTTTTTATGTTTTAGATCAGGTCTGGGTATGAAACTAACAGTGCACGAAAGAGTTCAAATCATCAATGCTCATTGATTAATAGTACAAGAGTTCAATGCTAATTAAAATTCACAAGCATATGTACAGTATTTCTTGTAAAAACACGACATCTTGGACACACTTTATGTTAGTTTTTAATTTTGAAACGGACGATTAATTTTGTTTGCTGAAGACCTGTTTTTCAGCGCGTTATTTTTTTTCAATTTTATTTTCTTTCACAAACTTCTTTCAATCTTGCTGTTTTAATGCACAAGGTGCGAAAACACACCTTGTGCATAGATTCCCCTCTTACTTAACTTTAAACGAAAAAGTGCTGTTCTTTTTCCTCTCTTAGAAGCACCTTTGTTGTGGTTAATGAGGCTTGAATTACTTTGAATTAATTCTTATAAACCAGTGAAGGCTGCAAGTAAATTCTATTTACTAGAATTTAAACCAGTAGTGGCTGCCAGCGGCAACAATACGGCCAATATGCCGCAACAAAACGGGCAACATGCCGCAACAATACAGCCAATATGCCGCAACAAAACGGGCAACATGCTGCAACAATACGGCCAATATGCCGCAACAAAACGGGCAACATGCTGCAACAATACGGCCAATATGCCGCAACAAAACGGGCAACATGCCGCAACAATACAGCCAATATGCCGCAACAAAACGGGCAACATGCTGCAACAATACGGCCAATATGCCGCAACAAAACGGGCAACATGCTGCAACAATACTGCCAATATGCCACAACAAAACGGGCAACATGCTGCAACAATACTGCCAATATGCCGCAACAAAACGGGCAACATGCCGCAACAATACGGCCAATATGCCGCAACAAAACGGGCAACATGCCGCAACAATACTGCCAATATGCCGCAACGAAACGGGCAACATGCTGCAACAATACTGCCAATATGCCGCAACAAAACGGGCAACATGCTGCAACAATACTGCCAATATGCCGCAACAAAACGGGCAACATGCTGCAACAATACTGCCAATATGCCACAACAAAACGGGCAACATGCCGCAACAATACTGCCAATATGCCGCAACAAAACGGGCAACATGCCGCAACAATACTGCCAATATGCCGCAACAAAACGGGCAACATGCCGCAACAATACTGCCAATATGCCGCAACAAAACGGGCAACATGCTGCAACAATACTGCCAATATGCCGCAACAAAACGGGCAACATGCTGCAACAAAACTGCCAATATGCCACAACAAAACGGGCAACATGCCGCAACAATACTGCCAATATGCCGCAACAAAACGGGCAACATGCCGCAACAATACGGCCAATATGCCGCAACAAAACGGGCAACATGCCGCAACAATACTGCCAATATGCCGCAACAAAACGGGCAACATGCTGCAACAATACGGCCAATATGCCGCAACAAAACGAGCAACATGCTGCAACAATACGGCCAATATGCCGCAACAAAACGGGTAACATGCCGCAACAATACGGCCAATATGCCGCAACAAAACGGGCAACATGCTGCAACAATACGGCCAATATGCCGCAACAAAACGGGCAACATGCTGCAACAATACTGCCAATATGCCGCAACAAAACGGGCAACATGCTGCAACAATACGGCCAATATGCCGCAACAAAACGGGCAACATGCTGCAACAATACTGCCAATATGCCGCAACAAAACGGGCAACATGCTGCAACAATACGGCCAATATGCCGCAACAAAACGGGCAACATGCTGCAACAATACTGCCAATATGCCGCAACAAAACGGGCAACATGCCGCAACAATACGGCCAATATGCCGCAACAAAACGGGCAACATGCCGCAACAATACGGCCAATATGCCGCAACAATACGGCCAATATGCCGCAACAAAACGGGCAACATGCCGCAACAATACGGCCAATATGCCGCAACAAAACGGGCAACATGCCGCAACAATACGGCCAATATGCCGCAACAATGCGGCCAACACTGCACAAAATATCATCGCAACACAATCGACACAATGGACTGGCAACAATGCTGCATGCCGCAACAATACAACCAACACGGCACACAATATCATTGCCACACACACGGCCGTAATTGGACTTCATTTCATTCGACGCAATTGACCGCCGCCGCGAAAAATGGAGCGTCGCTAAATTTGCTGATGCGTCCGGAAATGTTCAATTTGCGGACCGGCTCATGCGGGTCCGGGGGGGGGAGGGGGGGGTGAGAAGGGAAAAGAGGGAAAAGAAGGGAAAAGGAGGGAAAAGGAGGGAAGAGGAGGGAAGAGGAGGGAAGAGGAGGGAAGGGGAGGGAAGAGGAGGGAAGAGGAGGGTAGAGGAGGGTAGAGGAGGGAAGAGGAGGGAAGAGGAGGGAAGAGAGGGAAGAGGAGGGAAGAGGAGGGAAGAGGAGGGAAGAGGAGGGAAGAGGAGGGAAGAGGAGGGAAGAGGAGGGAAGAGGAGGGAAGAGGAGGGAAGAGGAGGGAAGGTGAGGGAAGGTGAGGGAAGGTGAGGGAAGGTGAGGGAAGGTGAGGGAAGGTGAGGGAAGGTGAGGGAAGGTGAGGGACGGTGAGGGACGGTGAGGGACGGTGAGGGACGGTGAGGGACGGTGAGGGAAGGTGAGGGAAGGTGAGGGAAGGTGAGGGAAGGTGAGGGAAGGTGAGGGAAGGTGAGGGAAGGTGAGGGAAGGTGAGGGAAGGTGAGGGAAGGTGAGGGAAGGTGAGGGAAGGTGAGGGAAGGTGAGGGAAGGTGAGGGAAGGTGAGGGAAGGTGAGGGAAGGTGAGGGAAGGTGAGGGAAGGTGAGGGAAGGTGAGGGAAGGTGAGGGAAGGTGAGGGAAGGTGAGGGAAGGCGAGGGAAGGTGAGGGAAGGTGAGGGAAGGTGAGGGAAGGTGAGGGAAGGTGAGGGAAGGTGAGGGAAGGGAGGGGAAAGGAGGGGAAAAAAGGGGAAGTGAGAAAGGGAAGACATAGATGGGAATGGATGAGTGCAAGGTGCGAAAAGAACGAAAAGGGGTCGCAAGGGATGGTGATGGAGGTGGTGGGGTAGTGGTGGGGAGTCATGGAGGTGATTTAAGGTGGTGGGGTTGATGGAGGTGACGTGGGTGGGACAGAGTAGTCCAATTTTCTAAGTCGTTGGGGCCACTTTTTTATTTTCCATTAGCGACATAACAGAACTTGTGAAACCATTTCGCCATAGTTGCACCTAACTCGTTGTGTTTGTTGAATTAAAAATTAATCGACGCTTCAGAAAAAAATACGTTATCGTTTTTGCCTTTGTATATTCTATTTTGTTTTTGAACTCACGAATGAGAAACCTTGGTTAAAATGCCTGAATTTTCAGTTGTGTATTTATGGTGGAAAGGAGTAGTAGTAGTAGTAGTAGTAGTAGTAACATAGGTTTGCTAGCGCTACGGTGCTATTTAGGTTTAGGTACGGATTTAGGTTAGCAAACGCTCATATTCTTCTGTTAGTCAAACATACATTTATTCATTCGTTCATAGACATCCTTAATGACCGTCAACAGAACGCTAAATTATCAAATTATCCGCATAAAATCGACGGGATTTGCTCCTAACATTTTACTATCTCTCTTCCAAATCAATTATTTTACTCAGAATTTCATAAAATCCACGGGCTTTACAACCACTATTTCAACAACTTTTTGAAGGTTCAATTATTCTGAATGGTGATCAGTACAAAATTAAAATTAACAGCTTATTGTCAGTTTTAATTTCATTTTTATGCATTTGATAATTTTTATCGATCGTCATTTACAGCATATTTCTCGGCCAGTTTTAATAAATTTTGGATCGTAGGGATGATTTTTGTTTACTGTAATATTTTTTCCATAGCATTTTGAAAAAGTTGATGTTTTAAATCAATACGTGTTAACAAAACACAACATTTAAATTTTTATCACGAGAATCCATGAATAATTAAAATTTTACAGCTTCAAAGGCTCTAATCTAACCTAAACCTTATATTTTTTGCACACGTTCTCATAAGAGTAACTAAATTACATGTGACCTCCTATCTATTTAGTTCTATCCCATTTGCTTAAATTTATCCCATCTGCTTAGACCTATTCCGTCTATAGACTCTATACTTTATAGATGTAATATCCTACTAAAAGTTATATTTTTGCTGGAGCGTCTCGACGTCAGTTTCAGCCCCCACTACTTTTCCAAACCTCACAATATTTCTAACTCCCTTACCCACTCCCCCACCTAACACCCACGCACCTAACACCCCTCCTCCACCTAACTCCCTACTCCCCGAAAGTACCTGAACATGTCTCCCCACCTAACTCCCCATTCCCCCACCTGTAACCCCATTCCCCCAACCTAACACCAACATCCCCTCCACTCCTAAAAACCTCACTTCCCCACTTAACACCCCCTAAAATTCTCTCCCTCCCAGGGTTCCTGAACACGGCCTCCCGGGCGCCCCCCGCAAGGTGGTGAGGAACCAGAGCCCCCCTAACACCCCCTAACACCCCCTAACACTCCCCTAAAACCCCCCCAGGGTTCCTGAACACGACTCCCCAGGCGACCCCCGCAAGGTGGTGGGGAACCAGAGCTCCCCTAACACCCCCCTATAACACCTCCCCTAAAACGCCTCCAGGGATCCTGAACACGGCCCCCTAGGCGCCCCCCGCAAGGTGGTGGGGAACCAGAGCCCCCCTAACACCCCACAACATCCTCCTAACAGCCCCTCTCCCCCTAGGGTTCCTGAACACGGCCCCCCCAGGCGCCCCCCGCAAGGTGGTGGGGAACCAGGGACTCATGGACCAGCTGGCGGGGCTGTCGTGGGTGCACGAGAACATCGCCGCCTTCGGGGGGGACGTGGGCAGCGTGACGCTCTTCGGGCACGGGGCGGGTGCTGCCTGCATCGCCTACCTCATGGTGTCGCCTGTGCTGGTGCCGGGTGAGTGTGGCAACTGGCAACTGCCTCATGGTGTCGACAGTGTTGGTGCTGGGTGAGTGTGGCAACTGGCAACTGCCTCATGGTGTCGCCAGTGTTGGTGCCGGGTGAGTGTGGCAACAGGCAACTGCCTCATGGTGTCGCCAGTGTTGGTGCCGGGTGAGTGTGGCAACTGGCAACTGCCTCATGGTGTCGCCAGTGTTGGTGCCAGGTGAGTGTGGCAACTGGCAATTTATGGCAACTGGCAACTGCAACATGGTGTCGCCCGTGTTGGTGCCGGGTGAGTGTGGCAACAGGCAACCAGTACCCGATGCAGCAAAACAACCCCAAAACATCAGTGATCCACTTCCGTGTGTAACTGTTGGCACAGTGTTCTTGGGCAGGAAAGCTTCACCATTCTCACGCCAAACCTTCTTCACGTCATTGTACCTGAAAAGCTCGATTTTGGTTTCGTCACTCCATAATACTCTCTCCCAAAAGTGTGGGAAATAATTCCCAATCAATCGTTTTTAGCGAAGGAATAGAAAAATTGAAGTAATGTTTAAATTAGTTAAGGTTTTTATTAGATCCACCCTTATATCGAGTGATTTAACGACATGAACGTAACGAACAAAATGAACGCAAACGCAACTTTTAATATTTAATTTTAAGTACAGTTTTAATTTAACGGCTAGCATTCGCTAACCAGATAATTGCCTTTTTAAAAACACTTTATTAAGTTAATTAAAAGTTAGGGCGAGTTCAAAGTCCGCTTATGCCGTGGGCATAAAAACGTTAGCAGGCGCCGTCCAGGACCACGGTCCAGGGCGCTGTCGTGGCGAGCTCGAGACAACGGGCGCAGGCAGCAATAGGAGGCGAGGAACGTCGGCTCCACGCGAAGGGCTGAATTCTAAGAACACGTTGACCCTTAGTTCCGTACAGAGGCGACACCTCAAGCGGTGGCAGGCAGAGGGCGAGTACCGCCGCGACTCAAGAAAAGGGCTGGAATGCTCGGTAGACCCCGCGTCGACACCTACGGCACACGCTCCACCCTCAACTGCTATGAGGCAGAAATATTAGCGAAAGTCAAGGCGAAACGACGCAACTAACCAGTGAATATCAAGTATTGCGCAAATGCAACCTAATCTTTTAAGTTCCGCTAGATATATACCTTAAAGCAACGGAGAGGCTAGCCTGTTAGAAATTAGCGGTAACAGCAGGAACACGGCTGCGACAACGGCAGCACCAGCAGAAGCCTCCTCCGGAGAATACTATAAAAAAAACGTACAACCTTAAACCCCGAATAAACCACGAAATTAATAAGGACAATATTTCACTTTAGATGCAACATCACCAATGACAATGAAAATGACAACACAATACAAGTAAAGTAACAAACCTGAGTTTTTAATGCACTCAGTGACGATACGTTCAGACAGAAGGTTTAATTTAGGAAATTTCGAAGAAATCAGTAAGAGATTAAGTGCTTCAAGCGGAAAGACAGTAAGAATAGTTAAGAGATTTTAGATACTTGAGAAAGAAGTTTAAGTTAAGATCGCTCTGATCCAGGCTAATTTAGCCCATCGAAAAGACGAACGACTTCAATAGTAATAGTAGTATTAATAGTAAGAGTAATTAACGTCCCAAGGACGAGTTAAGAGTTAATTCATTGAAGTTTCAATGTTAATTATAGTTAATTTTACTTGCTTGAAGCACCATAGGAAAATTGACACGATAGTCTGCAAAATAAAAGTAATGAAATAATAGCACAAGCACGCAAAATAATAAACAGAGAAAAAGCAGTCAGGAAGAGGGTAGAGGATCTTAGCCTGAACTGGGTGCCACGGAACTAGCCGCGAACCACATCACCGAAGCGTAGGCCGACGCTGCAACACGCCTTTGTAGAGGCATAAACGGACGGATAAAAAACTGGCAGCTCAGTGCAATAAGTTCAAACACTGCTTAATTCGACATAACGTCATTAGAGAGTTGAGCTAACATCAGCTTTCACAGGGATCAAAACCAGTCTGCTAAGTAAAAATTGCTTACCTACGACCTCACCTGCGACCCTACCGAAACATTTGAGCAACGACCAGCGAGCGGCACCCCGACACCTACGCGGAAAGGTTCAAAGAGAAAAGCCACCTCGGAGACACCCAAGCCGTAGTGGGGAAAATTTTCCCACAGAAGCCTCTGTCCTTATCCAAGTGTGACTTTACAAAGTTCAGGCGAGCAGCAACATGACGTGGTTTGTCGTGGTCGGCGTCCGTGTAGGCCTTTCTTGTTCATACAGGGCTGGATTGTGTGATTGCTCACTCTATATCCCTGAGTGTTCAATCTCTCGGCAATGTCGTCTAGCTTCACTCGTGGATTAGCGTTGACCTCACAACACAATTTCCAAGAAGTCCTCACCGAGAGTTTATGTTTGCGACCACGCCCAGGCTACGTTTCTACAGTACCAAACTTGGCAAACTTTTTCATAACGGATTGTAGTGTAGATCTTGGGATGCTCGAACGCTTAGATATGTCGCCATAACTATTTACAGCTTTGTTGCAGTCCATCTTCAGTCAATATTCAGTCTGAGGTCCACACCGAGTTCCTTAGTTTTCCCATCGTGGCGCCAGTGTACGAATGATAAAGCTCAACTCCTCTGGCTCCCCGTTAGCTCTGGCACAATTTTCTAGAATGATCTCACATCTAGGATGTTCAAGACCATTTTAGACACAATTTTTTCAAAATAAACAAGTATAACGGTAAATACTTCTCAATGAAATGTAATGTTCTCATTTGTAAGAATAATTTTGTCTAATCGTGTTTCTGAAGTTTAGCTTGTTAAATCTTTAAAAAATAATATTTCATTCCAAAAACTTCGTATTATTGTCACTTATATGTGCTTCACACCCTGTGAAAATCTTTTGCCTGTGGCAACAAGCAACAATAGTTTTTGAGTTTTTCTAGAAAGTTTTCAAAACGAGGGGTGTACGAATAACTTCGTCGCTAACTGTATGTCTGGTCGCTCCCCTCATCAGTACTTGCCTCTCACACCAATAAACCATTGAGCGTCTTTATATGTGCGCATTTTTACCCTCAACTCGCACGAACCACAACAGAAACACGCGCCTAGAAACACGTGCTCGGTCTGTGCTACCAAAGTAGTTGTGTGCTGGAGGAAGTACAGGTTGGACGGAAAGGCTAACGCATACGTGCCAACGCCACCAGTAATTTGTAGGACCTCTTAATTTCATACTCTTAAAATTCCAGGCACCAAGCCTCTAGTGGCAGCGATAGTTGTTTTATTTGTTTTTAATACTTACATTAGCGTAAATAGCGTCCACATTCACTTGTTCGGCCTAAATCTACCCTGGTTAAACCTTATTCGG
Source organism: Morinoia aosen (assembly GCA_030386875.1). Taxonomy (NCBI): domain Eukaryota; kingdom Metazoa; phylum Arthropoda; class Malacostraca; order Amphipoda; family Talitridae; genus Morinoia; species Morinoia aosen. The sequence continues at coordinate 31,572,759 of CM059566.1, forward strand.
CTTAAATTCACCCCCTTTCAACCTTGTTCGTGCTAAATTCACTCTAATTAAACTTTGTTCGAGCTAAATTCACCCTCATTCTACCTTGTTAGGGCTAAATTCACCGTAATTACCTTTTTTGGGCTAAATTCACACTCATTCAACCTTGTTCCACCTGAATTCATCCTCATTTAACCTTGTTCGGCCTGAATTCACCCTCAGTCAACCTTGTTCGGCCTGAATTCACCCTCAGTCAACCTTGTTCGGCCTGAATTCATCCTCATTCAACCTTGTTCGGCCTGAATTCACCCTCATTCAACCTTGTTCGGCCTGAATTCACCCTCATTCAACCTTGTTCGGCCTGAATTCATCCTCATTCAACCTTGTATGGCGTAAATTCAACCTTGTACGGCCTAAACACGCCCTTCCTCGACCAACATTCACCTTAATTAAAATTTCCCCTTCCGGCCTGTTCCACCGCGCCATCCTAAATTCAACCATATACGGCCTAAATTCAACTTTTTATGGCCTAAATTGGACCTTGTTCGGCCTAAATTTACCCTTTTCAACCCTGTTCGGTCTAAATCCACGCTTTCTTCAACTTCAGAATAAATTCAATTTTGTTCGGCCTTACCTCACCCATCCTTGGCCTAAATTCACCCTAATTCCACCTCCTCCGCCTTCCAGGCCTGTTCCACCGTGCGATCCTGATGTCAGGGACGGCATTCAGCGAGTGGGCAAAGTCCCTGACGGAATATCAGTGACCGCTCGGTGAATGCAGCCCTAAATTCCAATTCTACATTGTTCGGCTTTAACTCTCCCTTCCCCGGCCAAAACTCGCCCTCATTCTACCTTGTAGGACCTAAATACACCCTTGTTCGGCCAAATTCACCGTTTATCAACCCTGTTCGGCTTAAATTCACCCTTTCCACCTTTTCCAACCTCCCCCAGGTCTGTTCCACCGAGCCATCCTGATGTCAGGGACGGCATTCAGCGAGTGGGCGGAGGTCCCGGACGGGATATCAGTGACGGCGCGCCTCGCTCGAGCCCTCAACTGCTCCCTGCCCAGCGACCTGCACGACCCGCACCCCGAGACGATCGTGTGCCTCCGCAATCTGTCCGCCCAGGCGCTCGTGAACGCCCCCCTCCCCAAGTACAAGTTCGCCTCGCTCTTTGGCCCCAGCGTTGATGGGGTCGTCATCCCCCACGACTACAGGGTGCGGGTGGCCAGGGTGAGTGGTGGGGGTGAAGAAGGAGGTTAGTGTGGTGGGAGGGGTGTTGACGGGGCCGTGATCCCCCACGACTACAGGGTGCGGGTGGCCAGAGTGATGGTGGGGTGGGGAGGAAGGGGGTTGGTGTGGTTGGGGGATGTTGACGGGGTCGTCATACCCCACGATTACAGGGTCCGGGTGGCCAGGGTGAGTGGTGGGGGGAGGAAGGGGGTTGGTGTTGGGGGGTGTTGACGAGGTCGTCATCCCCCACGACTAAAGGGTGTGGGTGGCCAGGGTGAGTTGGATGGTGTTGTAGTTGTTAGCGAGGTGGTGGGCGGTGGTATTGGGGTGATATGTGTGGTGGTTGGCGAAAGTGGTTGAAGGTGGGTGGTGGTGGAGGTGGTGGTTGTTGGTAGTTTTCGTGGTGTTGAGCGAGGCAAGTTGAAATATAGGCTGGTGAAGGAAGGTTGTGGTGAGAGGTGGAAGGTTGTGGTGAGAGGTGGAAGGTTGTGGTGAGAGGTGGAAGGTTGTGGTGAGAGGTGGAAGGTTGTGGTGAGAGGTGGAAGGTTGTGGTGAGAGGTGGAAGGTTGTGGTGAGAGGTGGAAGGTTGTGGTGAGAGGTGGAAGGTTGTGGTGAGAGGGTGAAGGTTGTGGCGAGAGTTGGAAGGTTGTGGTGAGAGGGTGAAGGTTGTGGTGAGAGGTGGAAGGTTGTGGTGAGAGGTGGAAGGTTGTGGTGAGAGGTGGAAGGTTGTGGTGAGAGGTGGAAGGTTGTGGTGAGAGGTGGAAGGTTGTGGTGAGAGGGTGAAGGTTGTTGCGAGAGTTGGAAGGTTGTGGTGAGAGGGTGAAGGTTGTGGTGAGAGGTGGAAGGTTGTGGTGAGAGGTGGAAGGTTGTGGTGAGAGGTGGAAGGTTGTGGTGAGAGGTGGAAGGTTGTGGTGAGAGGTGGAAGGTTGTGGTGAGAGGGTGAAGGTTGTGGCGAGAGTTGGAAGGTTGTGGTGAGAGGGTGAAGGTTGTGGTGAGAGGTGGAAGGTTGTGGTGAGAGGTGGAAGGTTGTGGTGAGAGGTGGAAGGTTGTGGTGAGAGGTGGAAGGTTGTGGTGAGAGGTGGAAAGTTGTGGTGAGAGGTGGAAGGTTGTGGTGAGAGGTGGAAGGTTGTGGTGAGAGTTGGAAGGTTGTGGTGAGAGGAGGAAGGTTGTGGTGAGAGGTGGAAAGTTGTGGTGAGAGGTGGAAGGTTGTGGTGAGAGGTGGAAGGTTGTGGTGAGAGTTGGAAGGTTGTGGTGAGAGGAGGAAGGTTGTGGTGAGAGGCGGAAGGTTGTGGTGAGAGTTGGAAGGTTGTGGTGAGAGGTGGAAGGTTGTGGTGAGAGGCGGAAGGTTGTGGTGAGAGGCGGAAGGTTGTGGTGAGAGTTGGAAGGTTGTGGTGAGAGGTGGAAGGTTGTGGTGAGAGGCGGAAGGTTGTGGTGAGAGCTGGAAGGTTGTGGTGAGAGTTGGAAGGTTGTGGTGAGAGGAGGAAGGTTGTGGTGAGAGGCGGAAGGTTGTGGTGAGAGGGGGAAGGTTGTGGTGAGAGGTGGAAGGTTGTGGTGAGAGGTGGAAAGTTGTGGTGAGAGTTGGAAGGTTGTGGTGAGAGGCGGAAGGTTGTGGTGAGAGTTGGAAGGTTGTGGTGAGAGGTGGAAGGTTGTGGTGAGAGGCGGAAGGTTGTGGTGAGAGGTGGAAGGTTGTGGTGAGAGTTGGAAGGTTGTGGTGAGAGGAGGAAGGTTGTGGTGAGAGGCGGAAGGTTGTGGTGAGAGGGGGAAGGTTGTGGTGAGAGGTGGAAGGTTGTGGTGAGAGGTGGAAGGTTGTGGTGAGAGGCGGAAGGTTGTGGTGAGAGGTGGAAGGTTGTGGTGAGAGGCGGAAGGTTGTGGTGAGAGGTGGAAGGTTGTGGTGAGAGGTGGAAGGTTGTGGTGAGAGGTGGAAGGTTGTGGTGAGAGGTGGAAGGTTGTGGTGAGAGGTGGAAGGTTGTGGTGAGAGGGTGAAGGTTGTGGCGAGAGTTGGAAGGTTGTGGTGAGAGGGTGAAGGTTGTGGTGAGAGGTGGAAGGTTGTGGTGAGAGGTGGAAGGTTGTGGTGAGAGGTGGAAGGTTGTGGTGAGAGGTGGAAGGTTGTGGTGAGAGGTGGAAAGTTGTGGTGAGAGGTGGAAGGTTGTGGTGAGAGGTGGAAGGTTGTGGTGAGAGTTGGAAGGTTGTGGTGAGAGGAGGAAGGTTGTGGTGAGAGGTGGAAAGTTGTGGTGAGAGGTGGAAGGTTGTGGTGAGAGGTGGAAGGTTGTGGTGAGAGTTGGAAGGTTGTGGTGAGAGGAGGAAGGTTGTGGTGAGAGGCGGAAGGTTGTGGTGAGAGTTGGAAGGTTGTGGTGAGAGGTGGAAGGTTGTGGTGAGAGGCGGAAGGTTGTGGTGAGAGGCGGAAGGTTGTGGTGAGAGTTGGAAGGTTGTGGTGAGAGGTGGAAGGTTGTGGTGAGAGGCGGAAGGTTGTGGTGAGAGCTGGAAGGTTGTGGTGAGAGTTGGAAGGTTGTGGTGAGAGGAGGAAGGTTGTGGTGAGAGGCGGAAGGTTGTGGTGAGAGGGGGAAGGTTGTGGTGAGAGGTGGAAGGTTGTGGTGAGAGGTGGAAAGTTGTGGTGAGAGTTGGAAGGTTGTGGTGAGAGGCGGAAGGTTGTGGTGAGAGGCGGAAGGTTGTGGTGAGAGGTGGAAGGTTGTGGTGAGAGGCGGAAGGTTGTGGTGAGAGGTGGAAGGTTGTGGTGAGAGTTGGAAGGTTGTGGTGAGAGGAGGAAGGTTGTGGTGAGAGGTGGAAGGTTGTGGTGAGAGGCGGAAGGTTGTGGTGAGAGGTGGAAGGTTGTGGTGAGAGTTGGAAGGTTGTGGTGAGAGGCGGAAGGTTGTGGTGAGAGGCGGAAGGTTGTGGTGAGAGGCGGAAGGTTGTGGTGAGAGGCGGAAGGTTGTGGTGAGAGGTGGAAGGTTGTGGTGAGAGCTGCAAGGTTCACACACTCAACGCTGCTCAATCAGCTCCAGGTAAGTGAGGTGAGGAGCAGGGTGAGTGACGTACAAACTTACACCAAATATTTACGTATGTAATTTTTTTTATACTGCATTTTATTGCGTGAAAGAATTTCTCCCAAATAACTCGACGGTTCAAATTTATTTATGAAAACTTTGCTATCTACGTTTGATGAGATACATTCCTTTTTTATACTTAGAACGCTAATCAATATTTTTTAAATTGATGCATATTCAGCGTAATTCGTAACTTGAGAAAGAGAATGAAATAAGAAACAGTGGAAGAAGATACGTTAGTTTTAGAGAATATATTAAACCAAGAATGATTTGGACTAGATTATACTTTATTTTAAGCCTTTTTCATCATAAATAACGTGTTCCCAAGAGAGGAAGGCAGAGGGACATTGGATTAGAGAATAAGTTATTTTCCAACTCTCTTTAACTAGAACAAAGGTGTTCCCAAGAGAGAAAAGCAAGGGAACACTTAAATTGGTGGAGTAAATTTTTCAGTCTCCTTAACTACCACAAAGATGTTCCCAAGAGAGGAAAGCGATTGGGGAGGGGTGCGTGGGGAGGTTATACTGACATTTTTGACTTGTTTCTATGCTTTTTGTTCGGTAGATTTTGGCGGCGGAGTTGCAATCTATGTACGCCGTCGTACTGGTACACTCTAAGTCCACTTAGAATAACTTACGCTGCCGTTGTACGTTGTCTAAATATCCAATCCAAAGTTAAAGTTAGGGTGGTTACGCTAAGAGTTGTTCTGTATTCAAAAGAAATCGAAAAAAATATCGTTTAGTATAAGTGTAATAAAAGTGTTTCTCACGCCTACCTTATTTTGAATGTTCAATGCTCGATGTGAGTCACACAAGTCACAAGTTTTCAATTATTGAAACATGTACTTTTCTAAGTTTTTTACTAACTTCAACAAGTAGGTCTATATCTGTTACTCTTTCACTCAGCATTTCATCGTGTAGTTTCCTTAACTTTTCACTCATTTCAAAACGTATTTCTCTTAACTTTTCGCTCGTATTTCTAACGTGTTTTACTCTTAACTTTTCTCTCATAATTCCAACACGTTTTCCCTTTAACTTTTTGCTCATAATTTCAACGTATTTTACTAAACTTTTCGACTATAATTCCAACCCGTTATTCCCTTAACTTTTTGCTATTGATGTGAAACTTATTTTCTCGAACTTTTCATTGATTTCAACACGTATTTCCTTTGAATTTTTGCTCATAATTTGAGCAACATTTCCCTTAACTTTATGCTCAAAATTCGAACACGCATTTCCCTTAACTTTTCGCTCATAATTTGAGCACGCATTTCCCTTAACTTTTCGCTCATAATTTGAGCACGCATTTCCCTTAACTTTACGCTTATAATTTGAGCACGCATTTCCCTTAACTTTTCGCTCATAATTTGAGCACGCATTTCTCTTAACTTTTCGCTCATCATTTCAAAACTTATCGCCCGTGTTGACAACACAACAGGGTAGGCTCGGAATACCAGCCAGCAATTTGAGCAGGCGAACTCTAGGCCTACGATTAGGCCTCTCTCAAGGAACAGTTTTGGGGCTTTTGTCGAGACCGTCGCATGCAGGATTTATGGGCAAACTTGGCTAAGTTTGAGCCCCAACTTGGCCGATTTGATTGAAAGTTTCTTCGTCAAACCTGCCCCCAAAAAAGAATCCTTCACGAGTTCCTACGGAGAAGGATGCATGAGAGGAGATAAGTCTTGAGATGGGCTTGTTGACTGTGTGTAGGATGCTTGTGACTTGGTTAACGGTCAAGTTTGGAGGATGCTTGTGACTTGGTTAACGGTCAAGTTTGGAGGATGCTTGTGACTTGGTTAACGGTCAAGTTTGGAGGATGCTTGTGACTTGGTTAACGGTCAAGTTTGGAGGATGCTTGTGACTTGGTTAACGGTCAAGTTTGGAGGATGCTTGTGACTTGGTTAACGGTCAAGTTTGAAGGATGCTTGTGACTTGGTTAACGTTCAAGTTTGGAGGATGCTTGTGACTTGGTTAACGGTCAAGTTTGGAGGATGCTTGTGACTTGGTTAACGTTCAAGTTTGGAGGATGCTTGTGACTTGGTTAACGGTCAAGTTTGGAGGATGCTTGTGACTTGGTTAACGGTCAAGTTTGGAGGTTGCTTGTGACTTGGTTAACGTTCAAGTTTGGAGGATGCTTGTGACTTGGTTAACGTTCAAGTTTGGAGGATGCTTGTGACTTGGTTAACGGTCAAGTTTGGAGGATGCTTGTGACTTGGTTAACGTTCAAGTTTGGAGGATGCTTGTGACTTGGTTAACGGTCAAGTTTGGAGGATGCTTGTGACTTGGTTAACGTTCAAGTTTGGAGGATGCTTGTGACTTGGTTAACGTTCAAGTTTGGAGGATGCTTGTGACTTGGTTAACGGTCAAGTTTGGAGGATGCTTGTGACTTGGTTAACGTTCAAGTTTGGAGGATGCTTGTGACTTGGTTAACGGTCAAGTTTGGAGGATGCTTGTGACTTGGTTAACGTTCAAGTTTGGAGGATGCTTGTGACTTGGTTAACGGTCAAGTTTGGAGGATGCTTGTGACTTGGTTAACGTTCAAGTTTGGAGGATGCTTGTGACTTGGTTAACGTTCAAGTTTGGAGGATGCTTGTGACTTGGTTAACGGTCAAGTTTGGAGGATGCTTGTGACTTGGTTAACGTTCAAGTTTGGAGGATGCTTGTGACTTGGTTAACGGTCAAGTTTGGAGGATGCATGTGACTTGGTTAACGTTCAAGTTTGGAGGATGCTTGTGACTTGGTAAACGTTCAAGTTTGGAGGATGCTTGTGACTTGGTTAACGGTCAAGTTTGGAGGATGCATGTGACTTGGTTAACGTTCAAGTTTGGAGGATGCTTGTGACTTGGTTAACGTTCAAGTTTGGAGGATGCTTGTGACTTGGTTAACGGTCAAGTTTGGAGGATGCATGTGACTTGGTTAACGTTCAAGTTTGGAGGATGCTTGTGACTTGGTTAACGGTCAAGTTTGGAGGATGCTTGTGACTTGGTTAACGTTCAAGTTTGGAGGATGCTTGTGACTTGGTTAACGGTCAAGTTTGGAGGATGCTTGTGACTTGGTAAAAGTTACAGTACGTGAGACGTAGGATACTTCTGACTTGGTTAAACTTGAAGTTTGAAGGACGTAGGGCACTTATGACTCTCGTCATACGCGTAGAAATTTAGGTTATTTTGAGTAATTTGTGTTTCTGTTTCTTTGAATCGGATGAAAAAGTGAGAAAATCACATTACTTCTATGGTGGTGGTTGTAATGACGGTTGTTGTAATGACGGTTGTTGTAATGACGGTGGTTGTAATGACGGTGGTTGTAATGACGGTGGTTGTAATGACGGTTGTTGTAATGACGGTTGTTGTAATGACGGTGGTTGTAATGACGGTGGTTGTAATGATGGTGGTTGTAATGACGGTGGTTGTAATGACGGTGGTTGTAATGACGGTGGTTGTAATGACGGTGGTTGTAATGACGGTGGTTGTAATGATGGTGGTTGTAATGACGGTGGTTGTAATGACGGTGGTTGTAATGACGGTGGTTGTAATGACGGTGGTTGTAATGACGGTGGTTGTAATGACGGTGGTTGTAATGACGGTGGTTGTAATGACGGTGGTTGTAATGATGGTGGTTGTAATGACGGTGGTTGTAATGATGGTGGTTGTAATGACGGTGGTTGTAATGACGGTGGTTGTAATGACGGTGGTTGTAATAACGGTGGTTGTAATGACGGTGGTTGTAATGACGGTGGTTGTAATGACGGTGGTTGTAATGACGGTGGTTGTAATGACGGTGGTTGTAATGACGGTGGTTGTAATGACGGTTGTTGTAATGACGGTTGTTGTAATGACGGTGGTTGTAATGACGGTGGTTGTAATGATGGTGGTTGTAATGACGGTGGTTGTAATGACGGTGGTTGTAATGACGGTGGTTGTAATGACGGTGGTTGTAATGACGGTGGTTGTAATGATGGTGGTTGTAATGACGGTGGTTGTAATGACGGTGGTTGTAATGACGGTGGTTGTAATGACGGTGGTTGTAATGACGGTGGTTGTAATGACGGTGGTTGTAATGACGGTGGTTGTAATGACGGTGGTTGTAATGATGGTGGTTGTAATGACGGTGGTTGTAATGATGGTGGTTGTAATGACGGTGGTTGTAATGACGGTGGTTGTAATGACGGTGGTTGTAATAACGGTGGTTGTAATGACGGTGGTTGTAATGACGGTGGTTGTAATGACGGTGGTTGTAATGACGGTGGTTGTAATGACGGTGGTTGTAATGATGGTGGTTGTAATGACGGTGGTGTAATGACGGTGGTTGTAATGACGGTGGTTGTAATGACGGTGGTTGTAATGATGGTGGTTGTAATGACGGTGGTTGTAATGATGGTGGTTGTAATGACGGTGGTTGTAATGATGGTGGTTGTAATGACGGTGGTTGTAATGACGGTGGTTGTAATGACGGTGGTTGTAATAACGGTGGTTGTAATGACGGTGGTTGTAATGACGGTGGTGTAATGACGGTGGTTGTAATAACGGTGGTTGTAATGACGGTGGTTGTAATGACGGTGGTTGTAATGACGGTGGTTGTAATGACGGTGGTTGTAATGACGGTGGTTGTAATGACGGTGGTTGTAATAACGGTGGTTGTAATGACGGTGGTTGTAATGACGGTGGTTGTAATGACGGTGGTTGTAATGACGGTGGTTGTAATGATGGTGGTTGTAATGACGGTGGTTGTAATGATGGTGGTTGTAATGACGGTGGTTGTAATGATGGTGGTTGTAATGACGGTGGTTGTAATGACGGTGGTTGTAATGACGGTGGTTGTAACGACGGTGGTTGTAATGACGGTGGTTGTAATGACGGTGGTTGTAATGACGGTGGTTGTAATGACGGTGGTTGTAATGATGGTGGTTGTAATGACGGTGGTTGTAATGATGGTGGTTGTAATGACGGTGGTTGTAATGATGGTGGTTGTAATGACGGTGGTTGTAATGACGGTGGTTGTAATGACGGTGGTTGTAATGACGGTGGTTGTAATGACGGTGGTTGTAATGACGGTGGTTGTAATGACGGTGGTTGTAATGATGGTGGTTGTAATGACGGTGGTTGTAATGATGGTGGTTGTAATGACGGTGGTTGTAATGACGGTGGTTGTAATGACGGTGGTTGTAATGACGGTGGTTGTAATGACGGTGGTTGTAATGACGGTGGTTGTAATGACGGTGGTTGTAATGACGGTGGTTGTAATGACGGTGGTTGTAATGACGGTGGTTGTAATGACGGTGGTTGTAATGACGGTGGTTGTAATGATGGTGGTTGTAATGATGGTGGTTGTAATGACGGTGGTTGTAATGATGGTGGTTGTAATGACGGTGGTTGTAATGACGGTGGTTGTAATAATGGTGGTTGTAATGACGGTGGTTGTAATGACGGTGGTTGTAATGACGGTGGTTGTAATGACGGTGGTTGTAATGACGGTGGTTGTAATGATGGTGGTTGTAATGACGGTGGTTGTAATGACGGTGGTTGTAATGATGGTGGTTGTAATGACGGTGGTTGTAATAATGGTGGTTGTAATGACGGTGGTTGTAATGACGGTGGTTGTAATGACGGTGGTTGTAATGACGGTGGTTGTAATGACGGTGGTTGTAATGACGGTGGTTGTAATGACGGTGGTTGTAATGATGGTGGTTGTAATGACGGTGGTTGTAATGATGGTGGTTGTAATGACGGTGGTTGTAATGACGGTGGTTGTAATGACGGTGGTTGTAATGACGGTGGTTGTAATGACGGTGGTTGTAATGACGGTGGTTGTAATGACGGTGGTTGTAATGACGGTGGTTGTAATGACGGTGGTTGTAATGATGGTGGTTGTAATGACGGTGGTTGTAATGATGGTGGTTGTAATGACGGTGGTTGTAATGACGGTGGTTGTAATGACGGTGGTTGTAATGACGGTGGTTGTAATGACGGTGGTTGTAATGACGGTGGTTGTAATGACGGTGGTTGTAATGACGGTGGTTGTAATGACGGTGGTTGTAATGACGGTGGTTGTAATGATGGTGGTTGTAATGACGGTGGTTGTAATAATGGTGGTTGTAATGACGGTGGTTGTAATGACGGTGGTTGTAATGACGGTGGTTGTAATGACGGTGGTTGTAATGACGGTGGTTGTAATGACGGTGGTTGTAATGACGGTGGTTGTAATGATGGTGGTTGTAATGACGGTGGTTGTAATGATGGTGGTTGTAATGACGGTGGTTGTAATGACGGTGGTTGTAATGACGGTGGTTGTAATGACGGTGGTTGTAATGACGGTGGTTGTAATGACGGTGGTTGTAATGACGGTGGTTGTAATGACGGTGGTTGTAATGACGGTGGTTGTAATGACGGTGGTTGTAATGACGGTGGTTGTAATGACGGTGGTTGTAATGACGGTGGTTGTAATGATGGTGGTTGTAATGACGGTGGTTGTAATGATGGTGGTTGTAATGACGGTGGTTGTAATGACGGTGGTTGTAATGACGGTGGTTGTAATGACGGTGGTTGTAATGACGGTGGTTGTAATGACGGTGGTTGTAATGACGGTGGTTGTAATGACGGTGGTTGTAATGACGGTGGTTGTAATGACGGTGGTTGTAATGATGGTGGTTTTAATGACAGTGGTTGTAATGGTGGTGGTTGTAATGACGGTGGTTGTAATGACGGTGGTTGTAATGACGGTGGTTGTAATGACGGTGGTTGTAATAACGGTGGTTGTAATGACGGTGGTTGTAATGACGGTGATTGTAATGACGGTGGTTGTAATGACGGTGGTTGTAATGACGGTGGTTGTAATGACTGTGGTTGTAATGACGGTGGTTGTAATGACGGTGGTTGTAATGACGGTGGTTGTAATGACGGTGGTTGTAATGACGGTGGTTGCAATGACGGTGGTTGTAATGACGGTGGTTGTAATGGTGGTGGTTGTAATAACGGTGGTTGTAATGACGGTGGTTGTAATGACGGTGGTTGTAATGACGGTGGTTGTAATGATGGTGGTTTTAATGACGGTGGTTGTAATGATGGTGGTTTTAATGACAGTGGTTGTAATGGTGGTGGTTGTAATGACGGTGGTTGTAATGACGGTGGTTGTAATGACGGTGGTTGTAATGACGGTGGTTGTAATGACGGTGGTTGTAATGACGGTGGTTGTAATGACGGTGGTTCTAATGACGGTGGTTGTAATGGTGGTGGTTGTAATAACGGTGGTTGTAATGACGGTGGTTGTAATGACGGTGGTTGTAATGACGGTGGTTGTAATGATGGTGGTTTTAATGACGGTGGTTGTAATGATGGTGGTTTTAATGACAGTGGTTGTAATGGTGGTGGTTGTAATGGTGGTGGTTGTAATGACGGTGGTTGTAATGACGGTGGTTGTAATGACGGTGGTTGTAATGACGGTGGTTGTAATGACGGTGGTTGTAATGACGGTGGTTGTAATAACGGTGGTTGTAATGACGGTGGTTGTAATGACGGTGGTTGTAATGACGGTGGTTGTAATGACGGTGGTTGTAATGACGGCGGCTGTAATGACGGTGGTTGTAATGGTGGTGGTTGTAATGACGGTGGTTGTAATGACGGTGGTTGTAATGACGGTGGTTGTAATGACGGTGGTTGTAATGGCGGTGGTTGTAATGGTGGTGGTTGTAATGGCGGTGTTGTATTGACGGTGGTTGTAATGACGGTGGTTGTAATGACGGTGGTTGTAATGACGGTGGTTGTAATGACGGTGGTTGTAATGACGGTAGTTGTAATGACGGTGGTTGTAATGACGGTGGTTGTAATGATGGTGGTTGTAATGATGGTGGTTGTAATGACGGTGGTTGTAATGATGGTGGTTGTAATGACGGTGGTTGTAATGACGGTGGTTGTAATGACGGTGGTTGTAATGATGGTGGTTTTAATGACGGTGGTTGTAATGATGGTGGTTTTAATGACAGTGGTTGTAATGGTGGTGGTTGTAATGGTGGTGGTTGTAATGACGGTGGTTGTAATGACGGTGGTTGTATTGACGGTGGTTGTAATGACGGTGGTTGTAATGGTGGTGGTTGTAATGGTGGTGGTTGTAATGGCGGTGGTTGTAATGACGGTGGTTGTAATGACGGTCGTTGTATTGACGGTGGTTAAAATGACGGTGGTTGTAATGGCGGTGGTTGTAATGACGGTGGTTGTAATGGTGGTGGTTGTAATGGCGGTGGTTGTAATGGCGGTGGTTGTAATGACGGTGGTTGTAATGATGGTGGTTGGAATGACGGTGGTTGTAATGGCGGTGGCTGTAATGGCGGTGTTGTATTGACGGTGGTTGTAATGACGGTGGTTGTAATGACGGTGGTTGTAATGACGGTGGTTGTAATGACGGTGGTTGTAATGACGGTGGTTGTAATGACGGTGGTTGTAATGACGGTGGTTGTAATGACGGTCGTTGTAATGACGGTGGTTGTAATGACGGTGGTTGTAATGACGGTGGTTGTAATGACGGTGGTTGTAATGGTGGTAGTTGTAATGGCGGTGGTTGAAATGGCGGTGGTTGTAATGACGGTGGTTGTAATGACGGTGGTTGTAATGGCGGTGGTTGTAATGACGGTGGTTGTAATGGTGGTAGTTGTAATGGCGGTGGTTGTAATGGCGGTGGTTGTAATGACGGTGGTTGTAATGGCGGTGGTTGTAATGACGGTGGTTGTAATGGCGGTGGTTGTAATAACGGTGGTTGTAATGGTGGTGGTTGTAATGACGGTGGTTGTAATAACGGTGGTTGTAATGACGGTAGATTTAATAACGGTGGTTGTAATGGCGGTGGTTGTAATGGCGGTGGTTGTAATGACGGTGGTTGTAATGACGGTGGTTGTATTGACGGTGGTTGTAATGGTTGTGGTTGTAATGACGGTGGTTGTAATAACGGTGGTTGTAATGACGGTAGATGTAATAACGGTGGTTGTAATGGCGGTGGTTGTAATGGCGGTGGTTGTAATGGCGGTGGTTGTAATGACGGTGGTTGTAATGACGGTGGTTGTATTGACGGTGGTTGTAATGACGGTGGTTGTAATGGTGGGGGTTGTAATGGCGGTGGTTGTAATGGCGGTGGTTGTAATGGCGGTGGTTGTATTGACGGTGGTTGTAATGACGGTGGTTATAATGGCGGTGGTTGTAATGGCGGTGGTTGTAATGACGGTGGTTGTAATGACGGTGGTTGTAATAACGGTGGTTGTAATGACGGTGGTTGTAATGGCGGTGGTTGTAATGACGGTGGTTGTAATGACGGTGGTTGTAATGACGGTGGTTGTAATGACGGTGGTTGTAATGACGGTGGTTGTAATGACGGTGGTTGTAATGACGGTGGTTGCGGTGGTTGTAATGACGGTGGTTGTAATTTCGAGGGTTGCAACAACACCAACAGCCAAAATTCAACAATCGTACTAAAAACGACAAAAATACACCAAAAAATATCCCCAATAACCCCCCCCTCCCCCAAATTCCCCAAATTTCCCCGAAATCCATTCCAAAACACCCAAAAATTACCCCGAGCCTCACGAGAAGGCCAAAAAATTACCCCAAACCTCACAACAAGTCCCACGCCCCCAGCAGGAGCTGAAGGGCAGGAACCTGTCGGTGATCCTGGGCGTGACGGAGGGTGACGCGTACCCCGAGCTGACGCACCGGCAGGCGACGGAGGGCCTGAGCATCAAGGAGAGGAACAAGGTCTTCCGCACCTTCGTCAGGAACTCGTACCAGCGCCACCTGCAGGAGATCTTCCTGGCCATGTGCAAGGAGTACACGGACTGGGGCAACCCGTCCCACCACCCTATTGAGGTGCGTCTGGTGCGTCATGTGTGGTGCATCATGTGTTGTGCGTCATGTGTGATGCGTCATGTGTGATCTTCTTGGCCATGTGCAAGGAGTACACGGACTGGGGCAATCCGTCCCACCACCCTATTGAGGTGCGTCTGGTGCGTCATGTGTGGTGCATCATGTGTGGTGCGTCATGTGTGGTGCGTCATGTGTGATCTTCCTGGCCATGTGCAAGGAGTACACGGACTGGGGCAACCCGTCCCACCACCTTATTGAGGTGCGTCTGGTGCGTCATGTGTGGTGCATCATGTGTGGTGCGTCATGTGTGGTGCGTCATGTGTGATCTTCCTGGCCATGTGCAAGGAGTACACGGACTGGGGCAACCCGTCTCACCACCCTTTTGAGGTGCGTCTGGTGCGTCATGTGTGGTGCATCATGTGTGGTGCGTCATGTGTGGTGCGTCATGTGTGGTGCATCATGTGTGGTGCGTCATGTGTGGTGCATCGTGTGTGGTGCGTCGTGTGTGGTGCATCGTGTGTGGTGCGTCGTGTGTGGTGCGTCATGTAAGGTGCGTCATGTGTGGTGCGTCGTGTGTGGTGCATCATGTGTTGTGCGTCATGTGTGGTGCGTCATGTGTGGTGCGTCATGTGTGGTGCATCATGTGTGGTGCGTCATGTGTGGTGCATCGTGTGTGGTGCGTCGTGTGTGGTGCATCGTGTGTGGTGCGTCGTGTGTGGTGCGTCATGTAAGGTGCGTCATGTGTGGTGCGTCGTGTGTGGTGCATCGTGTGTGGTGCGTCGTGTGTGGTGCGTCATGTAAGGTGCGTCATGTGTGGTGCGTCGTGTGTGGTGCATCGTGTGTGGTGCGTCATGTGTGGTGCTTCAGGTAAGGTGCGTAATGTGAGGTGCGTCTTGTGAGGTGCGTCATTTGAGGCGCGTCATAATGTTCCAGAAAATTTTTATAGCGCTATGCATCATTATTTCTGGCTCCGTCATGAAATGCGTTTTTCTTTCGTGCGCCATAACCCCCCGTGTGCCATGACCACCTCAACCCCACCACTACCCCCCCCGCAACCCCCCACTACAACCCCCCCCACAACCCCACCACAACCCCACCACAACTTCACCACAACCCCACCACAACACAGGTGCGGGACCTCACAGTCGAAGCGCTGAGCGACGCCCGCTACGTGGCGCCGATGACGCACACGGCAGAAGTGCTGAGTCACCGCGCTGACACGTACATGTACGTGTACGCGCACCGCCACCGCGACCACCAGGTGATTGGATCAGGGCTCGGCAGGGGATTGGCTGATTGGCTCTCTAGGTGATTTGGAGGTAGACTCTGCAAGTGACTGGGTGATTGGTACCGCCGAGGATAGCTCTGCAGGTGATTGGGTGAGTGGTTTATAGGGGATTGGCTCTACTGATGATTGGTTTATAGGCTCGGCAGGTGATTGGTTTATAGGCTCGGCAGGTGATTGGCTGATTGGCTAAGCAGGTGATTGGTTTATAGGCTCGGCAGGTGATTGGCTGATTGGCTCGGCAGGTGATTGGTGCATTGGCTCAGCAGCTGATTGATTGGGTGAGCTGTGTGATAAATATACAACTTGAAAACATGGCATAAAAATGGAATCTTATTTAACATGGGGTTATTAAGTGAAGTTCATGATTTTATTTAAATTGCTTTCCGATAAGCCTACTTTCATCCTCTTTAACCGTTTAATAAATATTTTAATTACCTCACCAACCTCCCACCGACCCCTCCTGTCGAGTGGAGTTTCCATGCTTCAGTTAATTTCAAAGGCAACTTTATTTGTCTTGTGACAGTATTTAACATTTACAATACAGTATTTTTGAGCCGCAATAGAAGTAGTTTTAGCCATTCGTGTCGTATCCTAGATACAGAAATTCTGCATCACTGAAAGTAACCGCGAGCTTGTGGATGTATATTGTAATATGCAGTCCAGTATATTGTAATACTGTATAATTTCATGGAGTCTACTGTAATGCAGTATATTCTAATGTAGTATATTGTAATGCAGTGTGCTGTAATGCAGTATACTGCAGTATCAACCCCCTCATAAAACCCCCATCAGTCCCCCATAAACCCCCCATAAATCCCCCATCAACCCCTCATAAAACCCCCATCAATCCACCATAAGCCCCCCATAAATCCCCCATCAACCCCTCATAAAACCCCCATCAATCCACCATAAACCACCCATAAATCCCCCATCAACCCCTCATAAAACCCCCATCAATCCCCCATAAACCCCCCATCAACCACCCATAAACCCCCCATCAACCCTCCATCAACCCCCCATCAACCTCCCATAAACCCCCCATAAACCCCCCATCAATCTCCCATCAACCCCCCATCAACCCCCATCAACCCCCCATCAACCCCCCATCAACCCCCCATCAACCCCCCATCAACCCCCCATCAACCCCCTATCAACCCCATCAACCCCCATCAATCCCCATCAACCCCCATCAACCCCCATCAACCCCCATCAACCCCCATCAACCCCCATCAACCCCCACCAACCCCACCAACCCCCACCAACCCCCCATAAACCCCCACAAACCCCCCATAAACCCCCACCAACCCCCCATAAACCCCCACCAACCCCCCATAAACCCCCATCAACCCCCCATAAAGCCCATCAACCCCCCATAAAGCCCCCATCAACCCTCCATCAACCCCCCATCAACCCCCCATAAACCTCCCATCAACCCCCCATAAACCTCCCATCAACCCCCCATCAACCACCATCAACCCCTCATAAACCCCCCATAAGCCCCCCATAAACCCCCCATAAACCCCCATCAATCCCCCATCAACCACTCATAAGCCCCCCCATCAACCACTCATAAACCCCCCATAAACCCCCCATAAACCCCCCATCAATCCCCCATCAATCCCCCATCAATCCCCCCATCAATCCCCCATCAATCCCCCCATCAACATTTCATCAACCCCCCATAAACCCCCCATCCACACCCCCATCAACCCCTCATAACCCACCATAAACCCCCAAATAAACCCCCCCCCATCAATCCCCCATCAACCCTTCATCAACCCCCCATCAACCCCCCATCAACCCCCCTATCAACCCCCCTATCAACCCCCTATCAACCCCCTATCAACCCCCCATCCACCCCCCATCCACCCCCCCATCCACCCCCCATCAACCCCCCATAAACCCCCCTCCACACCCCCATCAACCCCCCATAAACCCCCTACTAACCCCCATCAACCCCCCACCAACCCCCATCAACCCCCCTCAGCGGCTGGGCAGCAAGTTCGCAGCAGAACTGGACCTGGTGTTCGGTGCTCCCTTCAGCGATCCCGGTGCAGTCCCGGTCCCGCCGGCGTCGTACTCCCATTCAGCGGGACCCTTTGCGGGACCCCCCCGCCCGCAGTCCCCCAGGGGGGAGCCGGGGGGGTACGAGGGGGTCGCGTGGGTGTCCCCCAGCAACTACACCCGCAACGACGCGCTCGTCTCGGAGATTATCATGAAGCTCTGGTCCAACTTCGCCAGGACCGGGTGAGTTACTGGGATTGTTGGGACTACTGGGGGAGTTACTGGGATTGTTGGGACTACTGGGTGAGTTACTGGGATTGTTGGGACTACTGGGTGAGTTACTGGGATTGTTGGGGATTACTGGGTGAGTTACTGGGATTGTTGGGATTACTGGGTGAGTTACTGGGATTGTTGGGATTACTGGGTGAGCTTACTGGGATTGTTGGGATTATTGGGTGAGTTACTGGGATTGTTGGGATTACTGGGTGAGCTTACTGGGATTGTTGGGATTACTGGGTGAGCTTACTGGGATTGTTGGGATTACTGGGTGAGCTTACTGGGATTGTTGGGACTACTGGGTGAGTTACTGGGATTGTTGGGATTACTGGGTGAGCTTACTGGGATTGTTGGGACTACTGGGTGAGTTACTGGGATTGTTGGGACTACTGGGTGAGTTACTGGGATTGTTGGGATTACTGGGTGAGCTTACTGGGATTGTTGGGACTACTGGGTGAGTTACTGGGATTGTTGGGATTACTGGGTGAGCTTACTGGGATTGTTGGGATTACTGGGTGAGCTTACTGGGATTGTTGGGATTACTGGGTGAGCTTACTGGGATTGTTGGGACTACTGGGTGAGTTACTGGGATTGTTGGGATTACTGGGTGAGCTTACTGGGATTGTTGGGACTACTGGGTGAGTTACTGGGATTGTTGGGATTACTGGGTGAGCTTACTGGGATTGTTGGGATTACTGGGTGAGCTTACTGGGATTGTTGGGATTACTGGGTGAGTTACTGGGATTGTTGGGACTACTGGGTGAGTTACTGGGATTGTTGGGATTACTGGGTGAGCTTACTGGGATTGTTGGGACTACTGGGTGAGTTACTGGGATTGTTGGGATTACTGGGTGAGCTTACTGGGATTGTTGGGATTACTGGGTGAGTTACTGGGATTGTTGGGATTACTGGGTAAGCTTACTGGGATTGTTGGGATTACTGGGTGAGCTTACTGGGATTGTTGGGACTACTATGTGAGTTACTGGGATTGTTGGGATTACTGGGTGAGCTTACTGGGATTGTTGGGATTACTGGGTGAGCTTACTGGGATTGTTGGGATTACTGGGTGAGCTTACTGGGATTGTTGGGACTACTGGGTGAGTTACTGGGATTGTTGGGATTACTTGGTGAGCTTACTGGGATTGTTGGGACTACTGGGTGAGTTACTGGGATTGTTGGGATTACTGGGTGAGCTTACTGGGATTGTTGGGATTACTGGGTGAGCTTACTGGGATTGTTGGGATTACTGGGTGAGTTACTGGGATTGTTGGGACTACTGGGTGAGTTACTGGGATTGTTGGGATTACTGGGTGAGCTTACTGGGATTGTTGGGATTACTGGGTGAGCTTACTGGGATTGTTGGGATTACTGGGTGAGCTTACTGGGATTGTTGGGATTACTGGGTGAGCTTACTGGGATTGTTGGGATTACTGGGTGAGCTTACTGGGATTGTTGGGATTAATGGGTGAGCTTACTGGGATTGTTGGGATTACTGGGTGAGCTTACTGGGATTGTTGGGATTACTGGGTGAGCTTACTGGGATTGTTGGGATTACTGGGTGAGCTTACTGGGATTGTTGGGACTACTGGGTGAGCTTACTGGGATTGTTGGGATTACTGGGTGAGCTTACTGGGATTGTTGGGATTACTGGGTGAGCTCACTGGGATTGCTGAGATTACAGGGTGAGCTTACTGGGATTGTTGGGATTACTGGGTGAGCTTACTGGGATTGTTGGGATTACTGGGTGAGCTTACTAGGATTGTTGAGGTTACGGGGTGAGCTTACTGGGATTGTTGGGATTGCTGGGTGAGCTTACTGGGATTGTTGGGATTACTGGGTGAGCTTACTGGGATTGCTGAGATTACAGGGTGAGCTTACTGGGATTGTTAGGATTACTGGGTGAGCTTACTGGGATTGTTGGGATTACTGGGTGAGTTACTGGGATTGTTGGGACTACTGGGTGAGTTACTGGGATTGCTGGATTACTGGGTGAGTTACTGGGATTGTTGGGATTACTGGGTGAGTTACTGGGATTGTTGGGACTACTGGGTGAGCTTACTGGGATTGTTGGGATTACTGGGTGAGCTTACTGGGATTGTTGGGATTACTGGGTGAGCTTACTGGGATTGTTGGTATTACTGGGTGAGCTTACTGGGATTGTTGGGATTACTGGGTGAGCTTACTGGGATTGTTGGGATTACTGGGTGAGCTTACTGGGATTGTTGGGATTACTGGGTGAGCTTACTGGGCTTGTTGGGATTACTGGGTGAGCTTACTGGGATTGTTGGGATTACTGTGTGAGCTTACTGGGATTGTTGAGATTACTGGGTGAGCTTACTGGGATTGTTGGGATTACTGGGTGAGCTTACTGAGATTGTTGAGAGTATTGAGAACTGGGTGAGCTTACTGCAATTATTGGGATTTCTGTGTGAGGTTACTTGGATTACTGGATGAGCTTACTGCGAATATTAAGATTGTTGAGATTACTGCGTGAGATCAGTGAGATTACTGGGTGATGATACGGCGTGAGATAACTGGGATTATTGAGATTACTGGGTGAGATTACTGGAATTACTGCGTGAGGCTACTGAGATTACGTGGTGGGGTTACTGAGAGTACTGGGTGAAGTTACTGGGATTACTGTGCCATATTACTGAGATTACCAAAAATAGGTATGATTACTGGTTGTTTGGTGAGACTACTGTTTGGTTGAAGATTACTGCCTGAGCTGAGGTACTGGTAATCGGTGAGATTACAGCTTCGTTGATGAGATTACTGACAATATAAGATGTTTCAGAACATGAGGTACAAAATTGCACGCCAATTAGAAAATGCAATCACCAGCAAGTACACAATCACTCGCTATTGTTATTTTCAATTCAGGATACAAATATTTCTAGTCCATGAGGGTTTACAATAATAAAATTTAATTTAGTGATATTTTGTAAAAAGCCTTTTAGCCAAACCCGAAGCAATAATAATGCCCTGTAGCCTTGTTTATGCTAAACCCATGGAGACTGAGGAAGATGTGGTGGCCAGAATTGGCTGCTGGTGAGATTTTTGAAATGCCAGACGTGTTTCCTGATATCCGGCAGTCGGCCAAGATTTGAAAAGTGCATTGATGTACGGTGGAATGCATTTGAATGAGTTTTGTGAAGTAAATTCAAATAAATATTGCAGGTAATTCTGCCATTAAATTTCGTTTTTTAAAACAACAAGGAGCTAATATTTCATAACCCTAACTTTTTCGGAAAATTTCATACAAGAAAGTGTTTATTTGGCCATTTTTTACTTGGTGTGCAATTTTGTACCTCTTGTTTTGAAACACTCTGCATAGTTACATAGATATTTGCATATATATATATATATATATATATATATATATTTATATATATATATATATATATATATATATAGAGAGAGAGAGAGAGTGAGTTACACAAATATATATACACAACAAGTGAAATTCACCAATAAATCAACAACTTACACAAGTATGCATGCATATAAAAGTATATAGTTACATGCATATTCACAACAAATGAAATTCGCCAATAAAATAACAACCTACATATATATACATGCATGTAGAAATATATAGTTACGTATATTCAACAAATGAATATAATCAACAACAAACGAATTCACCAATAAACTAACAACTCACACATGTATGTATGCATATATACAGTTGTACATACATACACACACAAAAAGGAATTCAGCAACAACTAAGAAGATGCCCCCGCCAGCTCCCCAACAGCCAGCACGGCGGCCGCCCCAACCTGAGCTACCCCGAGCGCTCGCGCTTCAGGAACGTCACGTGGGAGAAGTATGATGCCGTGTATGAGAACTACCTCGAGATCAGTGAGTTGTGTGTGTTGTGTTGTGTTTTGTGTGTTATGCAGTGAGTTGTGTGTCTCTGTGTTGTGTGTGATGTGTTGTGTGTTGTGTTGTGTGCTGTGTGTTGTGTTTTGTGTGTGGTGTGTTGTGTGTGATGTGTTGTGTGTGCTGTGTGGTGTGTGTTGTGTGTGTTGTTATACAGTGAGTTGTGTGTCTGTGCGTTGTGTTTTGTGTGTGATGTGTTGTGTGTGATGTATTGTGTGTGTTGTGTTGTGTGTGTTGTGTTTTGTGTGTGATGTGTTGTGTGTGATGTGATGTGCGTGCTGTGTTGTGTGTGTTGTTATACAGTGAGTTGTGTGTCTGTGTGTTGTGTTTTGTGTGTGATGTGTTGTGTGTGATGTGTTGTGTGTGTTTTGTGGTGTGTGTTGTTATACAGTGAGTTGTGTGTGTGTGTGCTGTGTGTGTGTGTGCAGTGTGTGATGTGTTGTGTGTGATGTGTTGTGTATGATGTGTTGTGTGTGTTGTTATACAGTGAGTTGTGTGTCTGTGTGTGTGCGATGTTACGCAGTGAGTGGTTTGTGTGTATGTGTTGTGTGTGTGTGCTGCTATACAGGGAGTTGCGTGTGTGCGCTGTGACGGATGGATTAAATTAGATATTGATTTAAGCCTTCCTAACCACTAAAAAAAGCGTTCCAAAAAGTGGAAGGAGGAAGGCACCATTCAGTATGGAGATAAGGGAACGAGGAACCAGTGCACAAGGTGCACAGAAAACAGTTAGTTAAAATAGCTTATGAAACAAGGTGAAAGTTGAAAAAGAAAGTAGTAGGTGCTGAAAAACAGGATAGCAGTAAACCGAAATGAGGTGGTTCTTCACATAACAAAAAAAAAATTTTCAACAAAAGAAGGCCTACCTTAAAGTTTCAAGAAGAAGATATTTTGAAACCCGCTTAGTTACGTGTTTAATTACAATTGTGTATTATTTAAAATGAAATTTATGTATAAGAGGATATGTGTATTTTGGTATGACATCTTGTACAAATCTTAAGAAAAGAAATCTGTGCAAAATTATTCCGCACAATTTAGCGTATAGGAGCCGTCATGGTGGCAGAGGTGCATGGTAGCTGAAGGGTGTTGATATGGTACTCTGAAGTGGTTGCGTGGTACGGTATACTTTACCATGGTACGTGTTACCTTAACATGGCTGCGGGGTACATGGTACTTTACCATGGTACGTGTTACCTTAACATGGCTGCGGGGTACATGGTACTTTACCATGGTACGTGGTACCCTAACATGGCTCCCTACCATTGTTGCGTGGTTCATAGTACCTTACCATGGTGCGTGGCACACACACACGGTACCGCACCCCGGTACCCCTGACCGGTCCCGCCCCCAGGCTCCCGGCCGCGGGTCCGGGACCACTACCGGGCCCACAAAGTGGCCTTGTGGAACTGGCTGCTCCCGGAGCTGCAGCAGACGACAGCCCCGTACCGTGAGGACGGTACCACCGCCTGGTACCGTGCTGAGGACCCTGAGTACTTCATTGGCCCCGTCAGGCCACTGGACCCCTTGCGGTGAGTGTCTGTGGTGGGTACCTGGGGCCCTGGACCCTTGCTGGGGCCTGGCATTGGTCCATTGTGTTACTGGACTCTTTCAAGTGTCTCTGATTGGTCCATTGTGTCACGGGACCCTTTCTGGGGCATGTGATTGGTCCATTGTGTCACGGGACCCTTTCGTGGCCTTTGATTGGCCCATTGTGTCACGGGACTCCTTCTGGGATCTTTGATTGGTCCACTGTGTCACGGGATCCCTTCTGGGGCCTTTGATTGGTCCATTGTGTCACGGGACCTCTTCTGGGGTCTTTGATTGGTTTCATTGTGTCACGGGATCCCTTCTGGGGTCTTTGATTGGTCCACTGTGTCACGGGATCCCTTCTGGGGCCTTTGATTGGTCCATTGTGTCACGGGACCTCTTCTGGGGTCTTTGATTGGTTCATTGTGTCACGGGATCCCTTCTGGGGTCTTTGATTGGTCCACTGTGTCACGGAATCCCTTCTGGGGCCTTTGATTGGTCCATTGTGTCACGGGACCTCTTCTGGGGCCTTTGATTGGTTCATTGTGTCACGGGACCTCTTCTGGGGTCTTTGATTGGTCCACTGTGTCACGGGATCCCTTCTGGGGCCTTTGATTGGTCCATTGTGTCACGGGACCTCTTCTGGGGTCTTTGATTGGTTCATTGTGTCACGGGAACCCTTCTGGGGCCTTTGATTGGTGCATTGTGTCACGAACCCCTTCTGGGGTCTTTGATTGGTCCACTGTGTCACGGGATCCCTTCTGGGGTCTTTGATTGGTCCATTGTGTCACGGGACCGCCTCTGATTGGTCCATTGCGTCGGGGGACCTCTTTCAAAGTCTCTGATTGGTCCAATGAGTTACAGGACTCTTAAATGTCTCTAATTGGTCCATTGAGTTACGGAACTCATTTAAATATCTCTGATTGGTCCATGGCGTCACGAGACCGCCTCTGATTGGTTCATTGAGTCACGGGACTCTTTCAAAGTCTCTGATTGGTCCAGTGTGTCAAGTGAATGTGTTCCTTAACGGCCATAAATTATTTTAGTAACCGTGGTAGGTCATTAATATTTAATCTAGTGAATTTTAGGCAAACTTGTGCGTGTTGTGGAGGCACAAAAGAGCTGGGCTATGAAGATCATTTACTCGACATAATAACGAAACAAATGATACTCATTATTTGTTTCATAATATTCATGAATTTTACAGTATAAACGCAGTTTAAAGTTTTGTTTGTTATTTCGGTATAATTATTTTGGAGTGTAGCATAACATAAAGCTGCATGCGGGTATTCATTGATGATCACAAGGAAAATGTACTGAGGCTGTGACTTTTGTATTGTTATCTGCTATCTTCGCCTTATCTACCATCTTCTCATCCTCAGATTCGAACTTTTATTTGACCGCAGATATGAACCCCAGATTTAAACGCCAGAATTGAATTCCTAACATAACCCTCAGATTTGAGCCCCAGATTTAACATCGTCAGATTTGAACCCCGGATTGAAATCTCAGCGACGTTCTTTTTTAGTTTTTTTAACATCCTCAGATTTGAACCCATATTCAACTTTCCCTGATTTAAACCCGAGTTATAAACCCCACTACATCCAGATTCAAACCCTCGATTCAAACCCCAGATTCAAACCCCAGATTCAAACCCCAGATAAAAACCCCAGATTCAGACCCCAAAATCACACCCCAAATGCAAACCCCAAATTCAAACCCTAAATTCAAACCTGGAATTCAAACCCCAGATTCAAACTCTGGATTCAAACCCCCATATTCAGCACCCTCAAATTTCAACTCCATCACCTCCAGACTCAAACCTCCCATGCACCCCAGGTTCCTGGAAACAACGTACAGCCCACTGGGTGTACTCTAAAACCTGCATGTTCTTTTTAAAATTTTTTTTTCAACATCCTAAAATTTGAACCCCAAATTTGAACCCCACATTCATAAACCCCCGATTTGAACCCTACATTCAACTTCTCCAGATTTGATTTAACACCTCCAGATTTGAACCCGAAATTCAAATCTCCCCCCCCCCCAGCGAGGTTTTTGTTTTAGTTTGTAACATCCTCAAACTTAAGCGCAAAATTTGAACCCAAAACTCGAACCAAAATTTTAAATCTCAAAATTTAAACCCCAAAATTTTGTACCCCAAATTTTGGACTCTCAATTTTTGGTCCCCAACTTTGAACCCCAATTTTGAACCCCAAATCTGAACCCCGAATTTTTGAACCCCAAATTTGAACTTGCAATTCAAACCCCATATTCACCCCCCAGGTTCCTGGAGACAACGCAGCCGTCGCTCACCTCCCCATTACCCATCCTACCGAGCCCCACGGACGAGTATCTGGGCCCCAACGTGAGCGCGGCGCACGGGAGCGGGGCCAGAAGGAGCAACCTAACACAGGAAGACCTAAACAGAAGCCCCCTTCTGGACTACACAACCGCCCTGACCTTGACGGTGGCCATAGGGCTGTCCTTGTTGGTGCTCAACGTGATCCTGTTCGCTGCGCTGCTCTACCGAAGGGACCGGAGCCAAATGGGCGCCAAGATTAACTATGATAGCGTGAGTGTGCAGCCGCTGTGTACTGTGGATAGTGGTCTCAGGAGTGGTCCTTCTACTACTCAAGAAAGTATGACGCCTCCCGGGAAAGAAGTGATGTCCCCTTGCACTGCGGATATACAGGTCACAGAGCTACGCACGTTTCCAACCCCCCCTGATATTGGTGATAGAAATACCGAAGTTACGTCGTACACGCCGGGATCTACGGCGTCATATACGTCAGGCTCTGCTGCGTCATATACGTCAGGCTCTGCTGCGTCGTATACGTCAGGGACTGGAGGAAAGCGTCATGGCTGCGGTGGGGTTCAAACGAGTCAGTTTGTACCCCCTCCCCCACTTTTGACTTCTACGTCTCCGTCGACAAACCAAACCATCGACGTCGAAGTGCCGTCGACTTTAGGTGAGGGTTTTGTGTGATGCATTTCGATATCCCTTGTACGTTAATTAATATGTACTATAATAAGAGCCGCGTCCGTCTGTCTGTCTGTCTGTCCGAAGCCAGCCTGCAGTGTGATGAGAGTATCTGCGATACAAGCTTCATCAACTCCACAATTTCCAGTGCAGTAATCCATCACATTCGAGTAGGAATGAATAGCACGTGAATTCTTAGGAAATAGGAACGAATATCATGTGATTTGTCGAACATTGTTGTACATTTTTGACGGGCCGTGTGCACTCGGCCTCATCAACCCTAGATTGATTTTTTTATTTCTTACGGCCTTTCCTTCATTTCGTCTTCCTTCCTATTTCAAATAAAGGGGGGTGGACTAGTATAAATAAAATGCCAAGTGCCTCCTTAAACAAGAAAATAAATAAAAAATCTATATATTTTTTGTAGGCCTACGCAATTTGCCCCTATGTTATTAGAACGGGAATCTCATAGAACACATCGAATTTGCGGAGAATTTTATGCTTTTAATCATATCAACACTATTTAATAAAACGCCAGGTATCTCTCCAAATTTACAAATAAATACAGGGTGGCGCAAAAGTAACGCAAACTTTAAAAAAATTATTAATAAATAAACTATGAAAGGTATAATGATGGGGATAATTGCAAACGATAGAGGAACTCTTAAAGTTTATTACATGTCGTACAGTGTCTACAGATACCCAGTGTATATTGCGGTAATGAATCTTTAAAATTTACCTTCAAAATGGTGCGCTACACGGAAGAACAACGAGCAAAAATGGTTGAACTCTACTTTTCATGTAATGGTGCAGTTATTGCAGTGCAGAGAAGTTACAGGAACATTTTTAATGATGGAAGAAGTCCTGATAAAAATTGCATAGAAGCAATGGTCTCTAAATTCAAAGAAACCGGATCAACAGTAAACAAACGGCGCTTTGGAAGGACGCAAACCGTTAGAACTTACATGGTACAACAGCTTCGTTAAAAGAGTACGTTCATGTTTGACCAACTATGGTAATCATTAAAAGGATATTATTTTCCATACTTAGTTGTAAAATAAACTTTAGGAGTTAATCTATTTTTTGCAATTATCCCCATCGTAATACCTTTCATAGTTTATTTATTATTAATTTTTTAATAGGGTGCGTTACTTATGCGCCACCCTGTACATAAATTTGTTTATTTTTTGTGCGTAATTTGGCACTATGTTATCACACTGGGAATCTGGTTGACAGCGATGGGTTGAACTGAAGTTCAATATTCAACTCAAATTTAAAGTCGGAAATTATTCTAATTTTATATATACCAAGCATTATCTAGGTCCAATAAATGCTATCAATTTTAAAAGATTTTGGAAAATTTTCACACGACCCATCGATGGGTCGTATAGCAAGCAACGGGCTGACACTTCGACCTAGACAGGCTGAACTAAAGATCCGCATTCAACTACTAGTGCACAGACACGGCCTGTCAAAAGTAAATCTTGCAGATGTGGATGCTAAACAAACATATCCATCCCAATTTTACCCCCGCTTGAATAAATCTTGAAGATGTGGATGCCAAACAAATATATCCATCCCAATTGTACCCCCGATTGAATAAATCTTGAAGATGTGGATGCCAAACAAATATATCCATCCCAATTTTACCCCCGATTGAATAAATCTTGCAGATGTTGATGCCAAACAAATATATCCATCCCAATTGTACCCCCGATTAAATAAATCTTGCAGATGTTGATGCCAAACAAATATATCCATCCCAATTGTACCCCCGCTTGAATAAATCTTGCAGATGTGGATGCCAAACAAATATATCCATCCCAATTGTACCCCCGATTAAATAAATCTTGCAGATGTTGATGCCAAACAAATATATCCATCCCAATTGTACCCCCGATTAAATAAATCTTGCAGATGTTGATGCCAAACAAATATATCCATCCCAATTGTACCCCCGCTTGAATAAATCTTGCAGATGTGGATGCCAAACAAATATATCCATCCCAATTGTACCCCCGCTTGAATAAATCTTGAAGATGTGGATGCCAAACAAATATATCCATCCCAATTGTACCCCCGCTTGAATAAATCTTGCAGATGTGGATGCCAAACAAATATATCCATCCCAATTGTACCCCCGATTAAATAAATCTTGCAGATGTGGATGCCAAACAAATATATCCATCCCAATTGTACCCCCGATTAAATAAATCTTGCAGATGTGGATGCCAAACAAATATATCCATCCCGATTGTACCCCCGATTAAATAAATCTTGCAGATGTTGATGCCAAACAAATATATCCATCCCAATTGTACCCCCGCTTGAATAAATCTTGCAGATGTGGATGCTAAACAAATATATCCATCCCAATTGTACCCCCGAAAAAATAAATCTTGCAGATGTTGATGCCAAACAAATATATCCATCCCAATTGTACCCCCGATTAAATAAATCTTGCAGATGTTGATGCCAAACAAATATATCCATCCCAATTGTACCCCCGCTTGAATAAATCTTGCAGATGTGGATGCCAAACAAATATATCCATCCCAATTGTACCCCCGATTAAATAAATCTTGCAGATGTTGATGCCAAACAAATATATCCATCCCAATTGTACCCCCGATTAAATAAATCTTGCAGATGTTGATGCCAAACAAATATATCCATCCCAATTGTACCCCCGCTTGAATAAATCTTGCAGATGTGGATGCCAAACAAATATATCCATCCCAATTGTACCCCCGATTAAATAAATCTTGCAGATGTTGATGCCAAACAAATATATCCATCCCAATTGTACCCCCGATTAAATAAATCTTGCAGATGTTGATGCCAAACAAATATATCCATCCCAATTGTACCCCCGCTTGAATAAATCTTGCAGATGTGAATGCCAAACAAATATATCCATCCCAATTGTACCCCCGATTAAATAAATCTTGCAGATGTTGATGCCAAACAAATATATCCATCCCAATTGTACCCCCGATTAAATAAATCTTGCAGATGTTGATGCCAAACAAATATATCCATCCCAATTGTACCCCCGCTTGAATAAATCTTGCAGATGTGGATGCTAAACAAATATATCCATCCCAATTGTACCCCCGATTAAATAAATCTTGCAGATGTTGATGCCAAACAAATATATCCATCCCAATTGTACCCCCGATTAAATAAATCTTGCAGATGTTGATGCCAAACAAATATATCCATCCCAATTGTACCCCCGCTTGAATAAATCTTGCAGATGTGGATGCCAAACAAATATATCCATCCCAATTGTACCCCCGATTAAATAAATCTTGCAGATGTTGATGCCAAACAAATATATCCATCCCAATTGTACCCCCGATTAAATAAATCTTGCAGATGTTGATGCCAAACAAATATATCCATCCCAATTGTACCCCCGCTTGAATAAATCTTGCAGATTTGGATGCCAAGCAAATATATCCATCCCAATTGTACCCCCGATTAAATAAATCTTGCAGATGTTGATGCCAAACAAATATATCCATCCCAATTGTACCCCCGTTTAAATAAATCTTGCTGATGTTGATGCCAAACAAATATATCCATCCCAATTGTACCCCCGCTTGAATAAATCTTGCAGATGTGGATGCCAAACAAATATATCCATCCCAATTGTACCCCCGATTAAATAAATCTTGCAGATGTTGATGCCAAACAAATATATCCATCCCAATTGTACCCCCGATTAAATAAATCTTGCAGATGTTGATGCCAAACAAATATATCCATCCCAATTGTACCCCCGATTAAATAAATCTTGCAGATGTTGATGCCAAACAAATATATCCATCCCAATTGTACCCCCGCTTGAATAAATCTTGCAGATGTGGATGCCAAACAAATATATCCATCCCAATTGTACCCCCGATTAAATAAATCTTGCAGATGTGGATGCCAAACAAATATATCCATCCCAATTGTACCCCCGATTAAATAAATCTTGCAGATGTTGATGCCAAACAAATATATCCATCCCAATTGTACCCCCGCTTGAATAAATCTTGCAGATGTGGATGCCAAACAAATATATCCATCCCAATTGTACCCCCGATTAAATAAATCTTGCAGATGTTGATGCCAAACAAATATATCCATCCCAATTGTACCCCCGATCAAATAAATCTTGCAGATGTTGATGCCAAACAAATATATCCATCCCAATTGTACCCCCGATTAAATAAATCTTGCAGATGTTGATGCCAAACAAATATATCCATCCCAATTGTACCCCCGATTAAATAAATCTTGCAGATGTTGATGCCAAACAAATATATCCATCCCAATTGTACCCCCGATTAAATAAATCTTGCAGATGTTGATGCCAAACAAATATATCCATCCCAATTGTACCCCCGATTAAATAAATCTTGCAGATGTTGATGCCAAACAAATATATCCATCCCAATTGTACCCCCGATTAAATAAATCTTGCAGATGTTGATGCCAAACAAATATATCCATCCCAATTGTACCCCCGATTAAATAAATCTTGCAGATGTTGATGCCAAACAAATATATCCATCCCAATTGTACCCCCGATTAAATAAATCTTGCAGATGTGGATGCCAAACAAATATATCCATCCCAATTGTACCCCCGATTAAATAAATCTTGCAGATGTTGATGCCAAACAAATATATCCATCCCAATTGTACCCCCGATTAAATAAATCTTGCAGATGTTGATTCCAAACAAATATATCCATCCCAATTGTACCCCCGCTTGAATAAATCTTGCAGATGTGGATGCCAAACAAATATATCCATCCCAATAGTACGGGCGATTAAAACATTCTTCGTATCACAGATACGGTCATTGAGCATCCTTAAATAATACGAAAAGAAACAACGAGAAAAGTAATCTTCGCTCATTCACCATGTCTACCATGTATCTAAAATACCATATACATCAAGAACCGGGTATATATCGTATAGCCTATGGGCCTACATAATGACTGCGTATTGATACATATATATTATATATACTCGTATATATATATATGTATATATGTTTTTAATAGTTATATTTTAGTTACATAATAGTTACATTAATAGTTACATTTTTCATTCACATACCGGAATACACAAATGACATTTTATCAGTCTTGCGACGTTTTAAAAAAACTGTTATAGTAAGAGATAAAATGTTATCATGCTCTTGTATTTTCCATATTTCTTAGGCAGGATAAAAATTTATTCACGCAGTGTAGTCGGTTTCCAAATTCTGCCACTCACAACCTAACCAAACAACCGACAGCAACCACAAGTATAAAGCAGCTTACCTAACTGCTCAAATGTTACTTTACGAAATTGAATATCTTTAGAATTGAAAAGTTGCTTCCTGAAAGTAACTAAATCTAAAATTGAACTCCTACTGTCTGAAGCTGGCGAACTTTGAAATAAAATGTTACTTTATAAAATAGACGAACTTCCAAGTTAGCAAATTTTAGAAACTTTCAAGTTAATCAGTTAACTTGAGAGTTAAAATGTAACTCTCTGAAATTGACTAAAATTACTGCCAGAAAGTATAATTTGAACTTTAAAGTTGAAGTTGGAATGTTACACTCCGAAATTGACCTAACTTTAAAAATTAAAATTTCACTTTCTGAAATTGCCTGCCTTTAAAATTCAAATGTTACTTTTTGAAATTGACTAATTTTAAAGTTAAAAAGTTACTTCCTAAAACTGACTAACTTTAAGACTAAAAGACACTAATTTCACTTTATGAAATCGACAAAACTTCGTTAGTCAATTAACTTGAAAGTTCAAATATTACTTGCTCAAAATAATTAATAATTGAAATGTTTCTTCGTAATTTTGACGAAATTTAAAGTTGAAAATTTACTCTCTGAAATTGACTTAATTTAAAATTCAAATCTTACTTTCCCCAGGTTCCACCGTGCTGGTAGGCTTCTGGTGTTAGAAAGTAATTCTCTTTAAACGTTATTGATTTTAAATATTGAAATGTTACTTACTGAAAGTAAAAAAATTCAAAAGTTAAATATTACAAATTTTAAATGTTAGAATGTTACTTTCTGAAAGTGACAAAATTCACTTTTTAAATATTACTAACTTTAAATCTTTAAGTGATATTTTCTGAAAGTAGCATTTAAATATTCAAATGTTAATTTCTTTTTTTCTGTTCCAACATTAAAATATTCAAATGTTAGATTCTGAAAGTAACAAAATTCAAAACTTAAATGTTGCTAATTTTAAATGTTCAACCGTTACTTTCTGAAAGTAATCAACTTCAAATGTTACTAAGTTCACATGTTACAATGTTACTTTCTAAAAGTAACAAAACATGAAATTGAAATATCCATTCCCCAGGTTCCCCCATGGGGATGGGTCCCACCCCCTGCACAGCGAGGGGAGGCACATGCACCATCCCCCAACAAGGCCCCTCATTCCCCCCCACGTCGGGGGGCTACTGCCCCCCTCCCCCATACTGCAACGAGTTCCCCATCAGCCAGTACTCCCCAAGTCAGTTCAAAAATTCTCCAGGGCAGTTCAAAAATGCCCCCTGCCAGGCATTCCCCACAGCCCCACGCACCGCGAGCCTCAACAGAAACCCCAACAGTTGCGTCCTCCCCAACCGGAAGCCAAAACCTCCCCCAAGGGACTCCTCATCTTCCTCCCCGACCGCCACCGGCAGCACAACTTTCGCCACCCTGCCGCGACAATCGTCTTTGGATTCCAGTTCTCATATTATAGCCTAGTCTTTAGCCTAAGATAATTGACTGATTAGATAATTAATTAATTCTTTATGTGGCTATTTTAGTGATCACGTGACCCTGCTTTTCTACGTGGCGGCTCACTTTGTGACGGGTAGGAGTACTTTGGAACTTGCCAGTATATATATATATGTTTCTCGATTGGTAACATGAGGTGTATCGATATGCAATTTTTTTATCGATAGGTAATATGATCTATGTCGGTATATAATTTGCTTTATATTGGTACATAATGTGGTCTATTTCGATATGTAATTTGATCTATTTCGATATGATCTATATCGATATGTAATATTTGTATCGATATATATGATTTATATCGATATGCTACGTTCGTATCGAAATACAATATCTATATCGATGTATAGTATGACATACCCTCGTGTCTGTTAAGCGTCAACTGGACTTGAATTCCTTGTATTATTTTCAATAATCTTTGAGGTCAATTCAACAAATTCAAAAGAAATATCGCTAGGATGAGGTAAGTCAAGTAGAGCATGTAAACTATAAAGAAATTCCACAGAATCTTCGTTGTCTTTACCATGTGTGTGCTGTACAGAATTTACTGAATTATACAGTTGTAGAGAAGGGAAGCGACCCAAAAATAAAAGAAATTTCTTCGCTTTATTCCCTTTAACCTTTCGCTTTTTGCGCTACGAGTCTGTTAATTTGTGGAAATTATGTAATTTTGAAAAATGTATAAATTGTTACGTGTGATGGTTGTTGAGGAACGTAGAAACTTTTTAGGCGTGGATATATTGAGGTATTTTCCGTTCTTATTCAACACTTTTTGAGTGTTATGGAATTTTACTAACCAAAGTTATCATCAATGTAAATTTCATAGACGAAGAAGTGTTTTTAATTTGAATTTTAAGCATGATATAATAATCAATGTAAATTTCGTGCACTAAAAGTTGTCAAAATAAAGTTCAGTCAGGTGTGTCAAAAATGAAAGCACGTGTGTGAAAAGTGAAAGCAGGTGTGTCAGAAATGAAAGCAGGTGTGTCAAAAGTGAAAGCTGATGTGTCAAAAATTCAGCCAGGTGAGTCAAAAATTCAGCCAGGTGTGTCAAAAGTTCAGCCAGGTGAGTCAAAAATTCAGCCAGGTGAGTCAAAAATTCAGCCAGGTGTGTCAAAAATTCAGCCAGGTGAGCCAAAAATTCAGCCAGGTGTGTCAAAAATGAAAGCAGATGTTTTCAATGTGTTCAGGTGAAGCCAGATGTGTCCAGATGAAATTAAGTGTGTAACAATCTTCAATTAAATCAGTCAGAGTCGCTAAGTTACCATTTCTGTCTCCAAAACGGTAAAATTTGATTGAATGCTAATTGAATTGGCCATTTGTGAATAAACTTGACTGCAAAGAGCCCTCTAGTGAGTGTTTTCAGGGTGACTGGCCTTTGTGTTCGTGTAAGTCTATGGCTACCGTCGTGGGTAAATTTAATCTTAAAAAGCCAAATTTAACTTGAAAAGGCCAAAATTAGCACGTGAAATGTAAATTTAATGGAAAAATCCAAATTTAATTCCAAAAACATTAAATTTTGGGATTTTGTCTCTAGAAAAATATTTTGAAAACCAAGATCGGTGTGCTGTAGCGTATCTTTTTTTGAAGAATAAACCATAATATCTTGACCATTTCAACTTGACGAAATGTGTTTGTGCCCAAAAATTATTATAGAAATATCTTTAATGTTAAGTCTATCAGGTTGAAACTTTAGAGTTTAAGAAATTGCTTCGTTCTCCAACTCTGGTTTTTCTTCTGTCACATATACTTTTTTCAAAGGTTTTTTCTTCTGTCACATATACTTTTTTCAATGTTTTTTCTTCTGTCACATATACTTTTTTCAATGTTTTTTCTTCTGTCACATATACTTTTTTCAAAGGTTTTTTCTTCTGTCACATATACTTTTTTCAATGTTTTTTCTTCTGTCACACATACTTTTTTAAATGTTTTTTCTTCTGTCACATATACTTTTTTCAATGTTTTTTCTTCTGTCACATATACTTTTTTCAATGTTTTTTCTTCTGTCACATATACTTTTTTCAATGGTTTTTTCTTCTGTCACATATACTTTTTTCAATGTTTTTTCTTCTGTCACATATACTTTTTTCAATGTTTTTTCTTCTGTCACATATACTTTTTTCAATGGTTTTTTCTTCTGTCACATATACTTTTTTCAATGTTTTTTCTTCTGTCACATATACTTTTTTCAATGTTTTTTCTTCTGTCACACATACTTTTTTCAATGTTTTTTCTTCTGTCACATATACTTTTTTCAATGTTTTTTCTTCTGTCACATATACTTTTTTCAATGTTTTTTCTTCTGTCACATATACTTTTTTCAATGTTTTTTCTTCTGTCACATATACTTTTTTCAATGGTTTTTTCTTCTGTCACATATACTTTTTTCAATGTTTTTTCTTCTGTCACATATACTTTTTTCAATGTTTTTTCTTCTGTCACATATACTTTTTTCAATGTTTTTTCTTCTGCCACATATACTTTTTTCAAAGGTTTTTTCTTCTGTCACATATACTTTTTTCAATGTTTTTTCTTCTGTCACATATACTTTTTTCAATGTTTTTTCTTCTGTCACATATACTTTTTTCAATGGTTTTTTCTTCTGTCACATATACTTTTTTCAATGTTTTTTCTTCTGTCACATATACTTTTTTCAATGTTTTTTCTTCTGTCACACATACTTTTTTCAATGTTTTTTCTTCTGTCACATATACTTTTTTCAATGTTTTTTCTTCTGTCACATATACTTTTTTCAATGTTTTTTCTTCTGTCACATATACTTTTTTCAATGTTTTTTCTTCTGTCACATATACTTTTTTCAATGTTTTTTCTTCTGTCACATATACTTTTTTCAATGTTTTTTCTTCTGTCACACATACTTTTTTCAATGTTTTTTCTTCTGTCACATATACTTTTTTCAATGTTTTTTCTTCTGTCACATATACTTTTTTCAATGTTTTTTCTTTTGTCACATATACTTTTTTCAATGGTTTTTTCTTCTGTCACATATACTTTTTTCAATGTTTTTTCTTCTGTCACATATACTTTTTTCAATGTTTTTTCTTCTCTCACATATACTTTTTTCAATGTTTTTTCTTCTGTCACATATACTTTTTCAATGTTTTTTCTTCTGTCACATTTATTTTTCAATAAACATTTTTATGCTCATATTAAAGTGAAATATTTGCATGTAATGGCTAAGCAATATAAATCTCGCAGACATTTGTGATTGCACTTGAACTACAAACCTATTCTGGTCATAAATTTACTTTAATTTTTTTCTAAAATTTTATGTTTCCTTTTAATTTCTTTTTAAAATAAATTTATTTACCTCACATTTATTCATAAAATAATTATATTTACTCCTAATTTACTTTAAAAAACCTATATTTACCTCTTATTTACTCTTAAAATAACTGTATTTACTTCTAATTTACTCCTAAAAAAATTTAATGTATTTTTACTTTAATTCTAAAGTGTTTTTATTGACTTCTATTTCACTTTTCAAGTTATTTTATTTGAAACTTAAAATCACGACTCAAAACCTTGACTAGAACTATAACTTAAAAAACTATTTTTAACTTTATCTACACGGTACAACTTCAGTTTAAAAACACCGTAAAAACAACTTTTCAGAAGCGGAGTATATCTTGTCTCTAATATCACCTGGAATCTTATGTGGTAAATGCACTATATTCGTAGTTCAATTTGTCGTGAATATTAAGCATGAAATTGCATCTGAAATTAGACCTGGAATCTCAAAATAAAACTGTAGTTGAATTTGAAATTAAAGTTAAATCCACACTTGTGAAATTATACATCGAATTAAATAATTAAACTGCATTTAAATTTGAAATTATTTAAATTTGAACTTGACATTGCATTTAGAATTCCACCTGCAGCTTTACATGAAACTGACCTTGGAAATTGCGCCTGAAATTGCAACTGAACATGTACTTAAAATTGCACTCAAAATTGCGCTTTACTTACACCTGAACATACACTGAGACTTGCTCTTAAAATTGCACGGCAACTTGAACTTTAAACTTATATTGGCTTTCAGATTGCACGTGAACGCACGTTCAAAATTGCAATTAAAAGTATATTTTGGCTGCGCCTGGACACAAAATTATTCAAAATTTTCTCTAAAATAGTTTTGAAATTAAATTCGCTCAAAACGTGCACGTTAACTTTGCAGTGCAAATAGTTATAAGAAATAAATTGTGGGGCGTTTTTCAAAAACTGCACAAATTCCGACGTCTCTGAACTTTGTGAATTATTTGTTTAAGAGCATTGAAAAGACAGAAATTTTTAAAGAAGTCTTGTACAATTGCAGGCTTTTGCTTGGTTCTGCCATATATGGTAGATAGCGAATTATTCTTTACCCTGCCATTTATGGGACATGTACAATTATCATTATTTCTGCCATATATGATACACGACCAACTTTTTTTTACCATCCATAAAAACTGACATTTACCATGACAAATATGGCATATGGCAAACTGTTCTTCACCTTGCCATATATGGCACAGGGCCAACTGTCCTTCACCTTGCCATATATGGCACAGGGCCGACTGTCCTTCACCTAGCCATATATGGCACAGGGCCAATTGTCCTTCACCCCGCCAGATATGGCATACTTCACCTCGCCATATATGGCATACTTCACCTCGCCATATATGGCACAGGGCCAATTGTCCTTCACCCTGCCATATATGGCACACTTCACCTCGCCATACATGACACAGAGCCAATTGTCCTTCACCCTGCCATATATGGCACACTTCACCTCGCCATACATGACACAGAGCCAATTGTCCTTCACCCCGTCATATATGGCACACTTCACCTTGGCATATATGACACAAGGCCAATTGTCCTTCACCCTGCCATATATGGCACACTTCACCCCGCCATATATGGCACACTTCACCTTGGCATATATGACACAAGGCCAATTGTCCTTCACCCTGCCATATATGGCACACTTCACCTTGCCATATATGACACAAGGCCAATTGTCATTCACCCTGCCATATATGGCACACTTCACCCCGCCATATATGGCACACTTCACCTTGCCATATATGGTATTTGAATTCGTTGATTATTCGCTGATCTGACGCTAAGAACTTGAAATTTTCTAGTAAATTGTTTTATAAAGGCGACAAATTTTACTTAAGTCGCAGCGAGGCAACGAATGTGACGGACCCACGCGTGTGTTTGTAATTATGTTTTTAACGCGATCACTGCGATGGGTCAAACTGAAGTTCAGCGTTAAACTTATATTTAAATTCAAAGGTTAAAAAAATTATAAATACCAAACATTAACGGGGTCCATGTAATACTTTTAATTTTAATTGCAATTTTTAATTTTAATTTTAATTTTAAGTTTTAATTTTAATTTTTAATTTTAATTTTTAATTTTAATTTTTAATTTTAATTTTTAATTTTAATTTTTAATTTTAATTTTTAATTTAAATTTTTAATTTTAATTTTAATTTTAATTTTTAATTTTAATTTTTAATTTTTAATTTCAATTTTTAATTTTAAAAGATTGTTAAAACTTTTTCAAATGACCCATCGATGGGTCGAATAGCAGTCGACATGTTAACATATTGTTACTGTAATTATTACCTATATTTACCGCCTTCAATTTTAAATATTTCCCGAATTTACTGCTCCTGTAACTATCGTTATTTCACAATTCCACTGCTGCTTATAATTTTTTATTAATGTTTCCTGATCATGCTGATTCTTGCTAATTATTATAATTATTATTTTCCAATTTTGCTGCTTCTAGTTAATAAAAAACTTTTGTTGCTAAAAATCCAGGTGAGTTTGTCAAAGCTGAAGAAAATTATACAATAGAAATTTATGCATTTATAAAAAAATCATACATGGGTAAAATGAATTTTGAAAGTTAAGGGTTTCGAAATTACTTTAAATTGTTTTTCGTGTTTTTTGTGGAATTTTGAAAAGTACATCGCTGTTGGTAAACTTTTTTTAAACTTGCGCATTTTAAAATTTTTTTTAAGGTAAAATCAGAACAAGAACAATTGGAAAGTTTTCAAAAAGTTAAACGTAAGGAAAAAAATGACCCTCAAAAAATGAAGCTTGTGGCTTGGCCCTGCTAGTCTCCTGACTTCTACGCAACCAAAACTACTTGAAATTGATTTATTTGTTCTACACGTTAACCGAACCGTGCGCCACCAATGGCCACGGAGGTGATTTTCATGATGCTGCTGACCGACCAGTAGTCACAAACTCAATTTTCATAAATACTTGAAGCTAAATGATGGCAGGATTCAGTTAATGTTCGCTTTTTTTATAACTGTTGACTAAAATTCACATTATATTCGAGTTGTAAATTAGACTTCAGTTTAATCCATCGCGGTCATAGTGTTGAATTTTATCATATTCAACGAGATCATCTAAATTGTTCCTCTACATAACGAAATGAATTTGTGCAACACAATTCAGTATAAAGTTGTTGAAAATAAATGAATGAAGAAAACAGTGAATAACGAAGAAAATAAAATAAAAAAACATTATTGAATGTTTCAAGATGATATGAAGTTGGTATAAAATACAACATTGGGTTTAAAATATTTAAAAAAAGACGTAAACATTAGCTATGTTACAAACCATAATACGAAACTGAAGCGCATAACGAACCATGCTAATTTACCCTAAATGCACATTACTTACTCCAAACGCACGTCATCTACCCTGCATTATTTACCCTAAATACACGCGATAAATGCTTATTTACCCTAAATATAGAGAAAATACACCTGATTCAATTAGAACAGAAGCCCTAATGTTCTGCAACACCTAAGTGCTGTTGGTTAAATTTGAATTTTTTTTACATAACAGGTGTGGGGGGTTGTTGTATAGCTGGCATACAGTTTAGTTGGTCAGAACTTTGTTAAAAGAATAATTTTACGATACGTGTGAATTTAGTTCTATTTCGCAATATTATTTAGATAAAGGATATAAAAATGGTAATCGGATTAAAACTAGAGATTAGGGATTATTTGACGGTTACAAGAGGGTCACACGAGGGTCACACGAGGGTCACACGAGGGTCACACGAGGGTCACACGAGGGTCACACGAGGGTCACACGAGGGTCACACGAGGGTCACACGAGAGTCACACGAGAGTCACACGAGAGTCACACGAGAGTCACACGAGGGTCCCACGAGGGTCCCACGAGGGTCACACGAGTTTCACACGAGTGTCACACGAAGGTCACACGAAGGTCACACGAGTATCACACAAGGGTCACACGAGTATCACACGAGGGTCACACGAGGGTCACACGAGGGTCACAAGAGGGTCACACGAGGGTCACACGAGGGTCACACGAGGGTCACACGAGGGACACATGAGTTTCACACGAGTGTCACACGAGGGTCACACGAGGGTCACAAGAGGGTCACACGAGGGTCATACGAGTTTCACACGAGTGTCACACGAAGGTCACACGAGTATCACACGAGGGTCATACGAGGGTCACACGAGGGTCACACGAGGGACACATGAGTTTCACACGAGTGTCACACGAGGGTCACACGAGGGTCACAAGAGGGTCACACGAGGGTCATACGAGTTTCACACGAGTGTCACACGAAGGTCACACGAGTATCACACGAGGGTCACACGAGGGTCACACGAGTGTCACACGAGGTTCACACGAGGGTCACACGAGTTTCACACGAGTGTCACACGAAGGTCACACGAAGGTCACACGAGTATCACACGAGTGTCACACGAGGGTCACACGAAGGTCACACGAAGGTCACACGAGTATCACACTAGGGTCACACGAGGGTCACACGAGTGTCACACGAGTGTCACACGAGTGTCACACGAGGGTCACACGAGGGTCACACGAGGGTCACACGAGGGTCACACGAGGGTCACAAGAGGGTCACACGAGGGTCACACACTGGGTCACAAGAAGGTCACACGAGGGTCACACGAGGGTCACACGAGGGTCACACGAGGGTCACAAGAGGGTCACACGAGGGTCACACGAGTTTCACACGAAGGTCACACGAAGGTCACACGAGTGTCACAAGAGTGTCACACGAGTGTCACACGAGGGTCACACGAAGGTCACACGAAGGTCACACGAGTGTCACAAGAGTGTCACACGAGTGTCACACGAGTGTCACAAGAAGGTCACACGAGTGTCACAAGAGTGTCACACGAGTGTCACACGAGGGTCACACGAAGGTCACACGAAGGTCACACGAGTATCACACTAGGGTCACACGAGGGTCACACGAGTGTCACACGAGTGTCACACGAGTGTCACACGAGTGTCACACGAAGGTCACACGAAGGTCACACGAGTATCACACGAGGGTCACACGAGTATCACACGAGGGTCACACGAGGGTCACACGAGGGTCACAAGAGGGTCACACGAGGGTCACAAGAGGGTCACACGAGGGTCACACGAAGGTCACACGAAGGTCACACGAGGGTCACACGAGGGTCACACGAGGGTCACAAGAGGGTCACACGAGGGTCACACGAGTTTCACACGAGTGTCACACGAAGGTCACACGAAGGTCACACGAGTATCACACAAGGGTCACACGAGTATCACACGAGGGTCACACGAGGGTCACACGAGGGTCACACGAGGGTCACAAGAGGGTCACACGAGGGTCACACGAGGGTCACACGAGTTTCACACGAGTGTCACACGAGGGTCACACGCCGGGTCACAAGAAGGTCACACGAGGGTCACACGAGTTTCACACGAGTGTCACACGAAGGTCACACGAAGGTCACACGAGTATCACACGAGGGTCACACGAGGGTCACACGAGGGTCACACGAGGGTCACACGAGGGCTACACGAGGGTCGCACGAAGGTCACACGAGGGTCACACGAGGGTCACACGAGGGTCACACGAGGGTCACACGAGGGGCACACGAGTGTCACACGAGTGTCACACGAGGGTCTCACTAGGGTCACACGAGGGTCACACTAGGGTCACACGAGGGTCACACGAGGGTCGCACGACGGTC
The DNA here is from genome assembly GCA_030386875.1 of Morinoia aosen. Lineage (NCBI taxonomy): Eukaryota > Metazoa > Arthropoda > Malacostraca > Amphipoda > Talitridae > Morinoia > Morinoia aosen. The sequence goes on from CM059566.1 coordinate 31,614,664, forward strand.
ACACGAGGGTCACACGAGGGTCACATGAGGGTCTCACGAGGGTTACACGAGGGTCACACGAGGGTCACACGAGGGTCGCACGACGGTCACACGAGGGTCACATGAGGGTCTCACGAAGGTCACACGAGGGTCTCACGAGGGTCACACGAGGGTCACACGAGGGTCACACGAGGGTCACACGAGGGTCACACGAGGGCTACACGAGGGTCGCACGAAGGTCACACGAGGGTCAAACGAGGGTCACACGAGGGTCACACGAGGGTCACACGAGGGGCACACGAGTGTCACACGAGTGTCACACGAGGGTCTCACTAGGGTCACACGAGGGTCACACGAGGGTCGCACGACGGTCACACGAGGGTCACACGAGGGTCACATGAGGGTCTCACGAGGGTTACACGAGGGTCACACGAGGGTCACACGAGGGTCGCACGACGGTCACACGAGGGTCACATGAGGGTCTCACGAAGGTCACACGAGGGTCTCACGAGGGTCACACGAGGGTCACACGAGGGTCACACGAGGGTCACACGAGGGTCGCACGAGGGTAATGCGAACCACCATTTCAAAACCAACATTGTTCCCTAAAAATTTCTGAAGTTTGAGCTTTTTCTTTAAAAAACGCCAATATGGCAGCCTAGGAATGAACTCAACGTGCACAAGATTTGAAGGAATTTTTACTAATTCTATTGCTGCTAATGAGGCCCATGGGTAAATTCAATCTAAAAAGCTGAAGTATTTCAGTGTGAAATAAAGCAAGGGAAATGATTTTGTATTAAACAGTTTACAGCTAACCCTCAGTGCTAGCTGGGAACGGTTTCTTTCAACCTTTTGCATTAACGGTTAGTAGGTTAACCTTCTTCGTTTACAGCTAACCACCACAGTTAACAGTTAACCCTCACATTTAACTCTCACAGTCAACAGTTGACCCCCACAGTTAACACCTGACCCCCACAGTCAACAGTTGACTCCCACAGTCAACAGTTGACCCCCACAGTTAACAGCTGACCCCCACAGTCAACAGTTGACTCCCACAGTCAACAGTTGACCCCCACAGTTACCAGCTGACCCCCACAGTCAACAGTTGACCCCCACAGTTAACAGTTGACCCCCACAGTCAACAGTTGACCCCCACAGTTAACAGCTGACCCCCACAGTCAACAGTTGACTCCCACAGTCAACAGTTGACCCCCACAGTTACCAGCTGACCCCCACAGTCAACAGTTGACCCCCACAGTTAACAGTTGACCCCCACAGTCAACAGTTGACTCCCACAGTTAACAGCTGACCCCCACAGTCAACAGTTGACCCCCACAGTCAACAGTTGACCCATACAGTTAACAGTTGACCCCCACAGTTAACAGTTGACCCCCACAGTCAACAGTTGACCCCCACAGTTAACAGTTGACCCCACAATCAACAGTAGACTCCCACAGACAACAGTTGACCCCCACAGTTAACAGTTGACCCCCACAAGTCAACAGTTGACCCCCACAGTCAACAGTTGCCCCCCACAGGTAAAAGTTGACCCCCACAGTCAACAGTTGACCCCCATAGTCAACAGTTGGCCCCCACAGTTAACAGTTGACCCCCACAGTCAACAGTTGACCCCCACAGTTAACAGTTGACCCCCAGAGTCAACAGCTGACCCCCACAGTCAACAGTTGACCCCCACAGTCAATAGTTGACCCCCACAGTCAACAGTTGGCCCCCACAGTTAACAGTTGACCCCCACAGTCAACAGTTGACCCCCACAGTTAACAGTTGACCCCCACAGGTAAAAGTTGACCCCCACAGTCAACAGTTGACCCCCACAGTCAACAGTTGACCCCCACAGTTAACAGTTGACCCCCACAGTCATTAGTTGACCCCCACAGTTAACAGTTGACCCCCACAGTTAACAGCTGACCCTCATAGTTATCAATTGACCCCCCAGTTAACAGCCAACAGTAAACAGTTGACCCCCACCGTTAACCTTGACCCCCACAGTTAACAGCAAACACTTAACAGCAAAACAAACTGAACAGTTCACAAAACATTAGCGCTGTATGATATATGAAGATAGGCCTAGGATTTGTTACAAGATCAGTCCATTTCTTGTACCCTAGGCCTACGTAATTTTTAGCAATTATGAAATTTGCGCCATTGGAATAACTTCATCTCTGTGTGTGTGTACATACGACTTCAGAACATTATTGTACATAGGCCGTTCCTCGTGTGAATACTTTGTCATTGTAATAAAAAAATAAACCGTGATGCGTTTTTCTACCCTTTTTTAAGGTAATTTGTTGTATTGGCAGGCAAAGAATTATTTACATTTTTTTTGTTTTTATTCCCTTTTCCAAGGCAATTTTTTTGCATTTGGCAGGCAAAAGTTATTGACGCGGTTTTTGTTTTTATTCGTTTGTCGAAAGCAATTTTTTGCTATTATTAGCAATAAATTGACATTTTTTGTGTTTCATGCCCGCTAGCCATGATACGAAATTGCATTATTTATGAGGTTATTATATTTGAGACTATCAAAAACGAAATTGAAGAAAAAAAATTAAACACAAAAAAATTACCAAATAAATATAATTTTACATAACAAGTAAATTTCAAGTGACTAGTAAAACTTTACATATAGATAAAATTAACGGAGAAAAAAGGCAATGGAGGAGGTTTTCATAATGTTACTGGCCGACCAATGGTGAAAACTTTAGTTTCATAAATAGTTAATGCCACGATCCACTTAATGAACAATGAATTAATGAAGGCACGACCCTGTTAGTTACTGAAGGCACGATCCAGTTAGTTAATGAAGGCACGATCCAGTTAGTTAATGAAGGCACGATCCAGTTAATTAATGAGGCACGATACTGTTGGTTACTGAAGGCACGACCCTGTTAGTTAATGAAGGCACGATCCTGTTGGTTACTGAAGGCACGATCCTGTTAGTTAATGAAGGCACGATCCTGTTGGTTACTGAAGGCACGATACTGTTGGTTACTGAAGGCACGATCTAGTTAGTTAATGAAGGCACGATCCTGTTAGTTACTGAAGGCACGATCCAGTTAATTAATGAGGCACGATCCAGTTAGTGAAGGCACGATCCAGTTAATGAAAGCACGATCCAGTTAATGAAGGCCGATCCAGTTAAATGAAGGCACGATCGAGTTGATGAAGGCCGATCCAGTTAATGAAGGCACAATCCAGTTAATGAAAATACGATCCACGTAAATATGGCACCATCTAGTTAAAGAAGTCACAATCAAGTTAATGAAGGCACGATCCAGTTAGTGAAGACACGATCCAGTTAATGAAGGCACGATCCAGTTAAAGAAGGCACGATATATTTGAAGGAAGAACGATCCAGCAAATAAAGGCACGATCCAGTTAATGAAGGCACGATCCAGCAAATGAAGGCACGATCAAATTAATGAAGGCACGATCCAGTTAATGAAGGCACGATCCAGTTAATGAAGGCCCGATCCAGCAAATGAAGGCACTATCCAGTTAATGAAGGCACGATCCTGTTAAAGTTTGCTGCATTCAGCCTGGCGTACTACAATTGAATTTAAATTACAATAATAATAAGAGCCGCGTCCGTCCGTCCGTGTGACCCCCTCTTCTAATCGATAGCTTTGATAGCAACAAGGATGGAGCTTAAGAAATACTGTAAATTATTCTAGTGCATTATTATTCTGTTGCGATTCAATTCCCTTTCACTTGCATTATGGTATCCAGAATACGCAATCGGCTTATTTATACAAATAGAATTTTTTTGAGCTTTCTCTGTTGAAATTCATCATGTTGCTTTGATATTTTTAATTGACAATGCGAATAAAAATCTCTTAAATTCGTTTGACCAGTAACCTGGCTACCACTTAGTGTAAAGCCCAAGATTTTGGAACTTGAGTTATTGTTTCCGAAATTATGATTTTCTTGAAAAGCTTCGAAGAGATAATAGACGACATTTCAAAATAAAATTACGACAAAAGAGGCTACCAAGGATAGAAATGTGTCCAACCGCAAGAGAAAAGTAACAAGACTTCGACAGCAAGAAAAACGCCGAAGACGATCGGATGAACAACGCGAAATGGCAAGACGAAGCAATGCTGCTCGCCAACGAGAAGCTAGAGCTGAATTGACCCTTGAACGGCGTTTGGGATTTTTACGGAATAATGCAGAGCAACACCGAGTAGCTAGAGAGAGCTTAACACTTGAAAGAAGCGAGGAAATTCTTCGGCGTAACGCTGGACAACGTCGAGTGGCACGAGAGAATTTAACTCAAGAAAGAAGGGAGGAAATTCTTCAGCAGAATACACTCGCTCACAAATAACGAGCATTGCACTAGTTTTGTTTGAATATTGAACTGCAGTTCAACCCCTCGCGGTCACCGTGTTAATATGCGTAGAAATTATATTTTGTTTTAGCTTTGAAAAGTTTTATTTTTGGTCAACGGAAGAACCTAGCAAGATAAGCCTTTCAAACAGTAATTATTACATGGCCCCTCCGCTTTCCTCTCTGAAAACATATTCTCAACAGAAACGGACCCTTCAACTCACTCTGTGCTATAATGCTATTCAGTCATAATAAAAACAGTCTATTTTCGTTACAGTTACAGTTAACGCTACGGTTATGTCGTAACATTAATTTTGTAAGGTATATGGCGGAACTTGAATTTCGTAAAGTACACACATACGCAACGTACATGTCGTAACAATTTCATAACCTACGGTCACACTCCTCCCCGTGAACCTTCGGTGCGATATAGTTTAAATAACTGAAGCGCTAGCAAACCTATGTTACTACTACTACTACTACTCCTCCCCGTGGCCCACCACGCCTTCCTCTCTTAGGACATTCGTCCCCGCAATGGTATATTGGCTAAGGCAATTGAGGGGAGGCATTCGGACGAGTGCTGCTCATTTCGAAGCCGAAGTTGCGGCCGCTGAAGCAAGAAGCAGAAAACCGAAGTCGGACGCAATTCTTCACCTTCCGCAGCGAATGAGTTCTTCAGAGGCAATTTTCTGGCTATCGCCGTGCTCTAAATCTTCTGTTGTAATCTAACTCGGAATTTTCTCGCTATGTCTGATCCTTGGATCTTCTGTTGTAATGAAAAGCTTCTTTTGTAGCTATTTTCAAGCTCTATATCTTCAGTTGTAAGGAAAAACGTTGATATGTATCTATTTTCAAGCTTTAAATCTTCAGTTGTAAGGAAAAACGTTTTTTTTGTAGCTATTTTCAAGCTTTAAATCATCAGTTGTAATGAAAAACGTTTTTTTTGTAGCTATTTTCAAGGTTTAAATCTTCTGTTGTAATGGATAACGCTTTTTTTTAAGCTATTTTCAAGCTTTAAATCTTCAGTTGAAGTAAACACTAAAATTTTCCAGCTATTCCGAAGCTTTAAATCCCAAATTGAAATAAAAACAACAATTTCCAGCTCTATAGCATCAGATAAAATTAAACCATATCTTCAAATTAAAAATCATAGAGATGCTTCACTTATTCACAACTGCAAGAGGTTTTTACCAGCCAGGTTTCTACCTCATGTGGTTTGTCTATGAATTTATAACCTTAATTGTAACAAATAATAAAAATCCACTTTGTTGTAGTACATTTGATGCATTAACTCTTTGGAAATGAACTGGTTTTCTTTCATTTTTATTCTTTATTTATTTGAAGTTTACGCTTAATTAGGCATCTTGAATGACGAATGACGTCATCAAATTTTGGAGGCCTGTTAGATTAGATGTTAGTTTATGCCTCCCTAACCGCAAGAAAACGTTCCGAAGAGAAGAAGGAGGAAGGCACCAGTTAAGTTGGAGTTGAGGCAGCTTGGAATCTATGGACAAGGTGCAAAGAAATCGTAAGTTGAAAAGTAAGTTTATGAAACAAGACAAAAGTTGAAGAAGAAAGTAGTAGGTACTGAAAACAGACAGCAGTGAACTGAAAAAAGATGGTGGTAACAAAACAAAAAAACTTTTATATCACAATAAAAAAAGGCCTCCGTACCCTATAGCTCAGGACCTCACATATTCCCTTTGGGAGCTCAAATTCCCATCAACTTTGAGACGCCTATTTACGTAACTTAGCTTTACTTTAAAGTTCCCGTAGGAGGAAATCTATCGAAGGGACATCGCTGCCAGACTTTCCCTTCAAATATTGACTGCCAACTAACATGAGGTCAACACTGGCCAAACAGCCATGAGCTTGTAGTGATAATACGGTGTGAAGGCATCACGGAAATACAGTTGAACAATGCTACATAGTTTTGCTTGTTTGCTTGTTTGGTTGTTTGCTTGCTTGTTGGGTTGTTTGGTTGGTTGCTTGCTTGTTGGGATGTTTGGTTGGTTACTTGCTTGTTGGGTTGTTTGGTTGGCTGCTTGCTTGTTGGGTTGTTTGGTTGGTTACTTGCTTGTTGGGATGTTTGGTTGGTTACTTGCTTGTTGGGATGTTTGGTTGGTTACTTGCTTGTTGGGTTGTTTGGTTGGTTGATTGCTTGTTAGGTTGTTTGGTTGGTTGCTTGCTTGTTGGGATGTTTGGTTGGTTGCTTGCTTGTTAGGTTGTTTGGTTGGTTGCTTGCTTGTTGGGATGTTTGGTTGGTTACTTGCTTGTTGGGTTGTTTGGTTGGTTGATTGCTTGTTAGGTTGTTTGGTTGGTTGCTTGCTTGTTGGGATGTTTGGTTGGTTGCTTGCTTGTTAGGTTGTTTGGTTGGTTGCTTGCTTGTTGGGATGTTTGGTTGGTTGCTTGCTTGTTGGGTTGTTTGGTTGGTTACTTGCTTGTTGGGATGTTTGGTTGGTTACTTGCTTGTTGGGTTGTTTGGTTGGCTGCTTGCTTGTTGGGTTGTTTGGTTGGTTACTTGCTTGTTGGGATGTTTGGTTGGTTGCTTGCTTGTTGGGTTGTTTGGTTGGTTGCTTGCTTGTTGGGATGTTTGGTTGGTTACTTGCTTGTTGGGTTGTTTGGTTGGTTGCTTGCTTGTTGGGTTGTTTGGTTGGTTGCTTGCTTGTTGGGATGTTTGGTTGGTTACTTGCTTGTTGGGATGTTTGGTTGGTTACTTGCTTGTTGGGATGTTTGGTTGGTTACTTGCTTGTTGGGATGTTTGGTTGGTTGCTTGCTTGTTGGGATGTTTGGTTGGTTACTTGCTTGTTGGGTTGTTTGGTTGGTTACTTGCTTGTTGGGATGTTTGGTTGGTTACTTGCTTGTTGGGATGTTTGGTTGGTTACTTGCTTGTTGGGATGTTTGGTTGGTTGCTTGCATGTTGGGATGTTTGGTTGGTTACTTGCTTGTTGGCTTGTTTGGTTGTTGGCTTGTTTGGTTGTTGGCTTGTTTGGTTGGTGGCTTGTTTGGTTGTTGGCTTGTTTGGTGGTTGGCTTGTTCGGTTCCTTACTTGCGTGTTCACTTATTTGCTCGGTGTGTCCGTCGCCACCGCCACCCCGGAACCTGGACACCTGAACACTACTCACTGAGTGCAGTTTTTATTTTTCTGATCCCATTGCATGTTGAACAATAGACGCGTGCATAAGTTATCCCAGTACAAAAATTGACAACACAAAAGAGAGAAAGGCTTGCGGTAAATTCTTAATCTGAAGGTTTTTCTCGGAAAAATATAGTCATGACCTTAAACAGATAGAGAAAATAATTTGGTCATAAGCAGAACCTAAATCTTAACATAGAATTCTTGAATTGATGCAAGCATCGCAATTGTGCACAAGAAATAGATCTATCTACATTTCTGCTCCTGAAAAGTTCCACATAACTCCTGTGATGAACAATCTACAATGACAATATTATTTAAAATCACAATTAAAACCGACATCACAATCACAAGTATAATTACTCACAATCACAGTACAATTACTTTCAAAATTACAATTATCTCAACAGTTAAAATAACCAATAGTTATTTAAACTGTTCTCAGTTAAGAGTAACAATTACAATTACGTTTACCATCACAACCACAATTACCATCACACTTACAATCAACAATCACAATCACTATCACCTTCACCGGTACACCCAACAATCACAATCACCTTCACAGCTGCTCCCAACAACCACAATCACCTTCACAGCTGCACCCAACAACCACAATCACCTTCACAGCAACACCCCAACAATCACGATCACCTTCACAGCTACTCCCAACTATCGCAATCACCTTCACAGCTGCACCCAACAACCACAATTACCTTCACAGCTGCACCCAACAATCACAATCACCTTCACCGCTACACCCAACAGCCACAATCACCTCCACCACCACAATAAGGTCCACCATTAAAAGCCTCCAATAGCCCAAACACCACAAATTCACCAGCCCCCCCGCAACATTTGGCCCAATACTTTCCGTGCGAGTGACCGTGAAGAAAAAAATGTCAATTGTAGATAGACAATTGGGCGGCGATGGCTTTTGTTTTGTCTTGAGAATCCCGGCATTCCGGCCGGTCCTGAGACTGGTTTTGGACCGCTCTCCAATGCCAGGGTATTGAACCCGAGCCATTTGTGTTGTTAATCTAAGTCAAGTTCAATTTAATATAAGTCAAGTTCAATTTAATCCAAGTCAAGTTCAATTTAATCTAATTTAAGTTCAAATTAATCCAAGTCAAGTTCAAATTAATCCAAGTCAATTCAAATTAACCCAAGTCAAGTTCATTTTAACCCAAGTCAAGTTTAATTTAACCCAAGTCAAGTTCAATTTGATCCAAGTCAAGTTCAATTTAATCCAAGTCAAGTTCAATTTAATCCAAATCAAGTTCAAAGTAATCCAAGTCAAGTTCAATTTAATCCAAGTCAAGTTCAATTTAATCCAAGTCAAGTTCAATTTAACCCAAGTCAAGTTCAATTTAATCCAAGTCAAGTTCAATTTAATCCAAGTCATGTTCAATTTAATCCAAATCAAGTTCAAAGTAATCCAAGTCAAGTTCAATTTAATCCAAGTCAAGTTCAATTTAATCCAAGTCAAGTTCAATTTAACCCAAGTCAAGTTCATTTTAACCCAAGTCAAGTTTAATTTAACCCAAGTCAAGTTCAATTTGATCCAAGTCAAGTTCAATTAAACCCAAGTCAAGTTCAATTTAATCCAAGTCAAGTTCAATTTAATCCAAATCAAGTTCAAAGTAATCCAAGTCAAGTTCAATTTAATCCAAGTCAAGTTCAATTTAATCCAAGTCAAGTTCAATTTAACCCAAGTCAAGTTCATTTTAACCCAAGTCAAGTTTAATTTAACCCAAGTCAAGTTCAATTTGATCCAAGTCAAGTTCAATTTAATCCAAGTCAAGTTCAATTTAATCCAAGTCAAGTTCAATTTAACCCAAGTCAAGTTCATTTTAACCCAAGTCAAGTTCAATTAAACCCAAGTCAAGTTCAATTTAATCCAAGTCAAGTTCAATTTAATCCAAGTCAAGTTCAATTTAATCCAAGTCAAGTTCAATTTAACCCAAGTCAAGTTCAATTTAACCCAAGTCAAGTTCAATTTAACCCAAGTCAAGTTCAATTTAATCCAGGTCAAGTTCAATTTAACCCAAGACAAGTTCATTTTAACCCAAGTCAAGTTCAATTTAACCCAAGTCAAGTTCAATTTAATCCAAGTCAAGTTCATTTTAACCCAAGTCAAGTTCAATTTAACCCAAGTCAAGTTCAATTTATTCCAAGTCAAGTTCAATTTAATCCAAGTCAAGTTCAATTTAATCCAAGTCAAGTTCAATTTAACCCAAGTCAAGTTCAATTTAACCCAAGTCAAGTTCATTTTAACCCAAGTCAAGTTCAATTTAATCCAAGTCAAGTTTAAATTATTCCAAGTTTAGTTCAAATTATTTTAAGCCAAATTTAAATTAATCCAACTCTTTAAATTAATCCAATTAATCATGTTGAGTTACAAATTGACATAATCACTCATTAATTTGAGCGTTTTTTGTGATAAATATGTATCGATTGAATGGGATAAGCAAGACAAACGTTTTTCCTTTCATCAAGGAATACATAAAACTTCCGTCGGTGTTGCAATCTAAAGACAAGCTGTCCTAAAATGTGCTAAGTATCCAGTATCAGGAGGCGGAGTTTGATTCAGATCTAAGACAGGCGTAAAAGATACAAGTCAATTATAAAAACTACGTAACATAATACACATTGGAGTTTGAAAATTCTACATTAATGGCAGTATGCATCCATTCAAATATTTATGTTCTAAAAGTAATTTTATGTTACACATACAAGTAGTATCGAGGGTTTATTCACACTCATATAGATATTTATATGCGTGAAGTTACACTTTACCACATATATATATATCATATACATGCAATTACATAAGATTACCATTGAGAATATGTAGATTTAATCTTTGAAAGATATATCCGAATGCGATTCATTTAGTACTTATGTACGATTCCGTTGGATTACGATTTATATGAGTACATGACTACAACACAGACACATTCCTGCATTAACAATAAAAATGTTGCCCTCCATTCTAATTCCGTGTTAGTCGACATGAAGAAATGAAGGATCCAATTATAAAACACACTAAGGATAAAAATAAAAATGTTTCTAACTTAACGCTAATTTTTTAGGTGTGTGTATACAATTGAATATTCTCAATTGTTAAAATAAAGGACGTCTTGGTAGTGAAGTTTCCATTTTTTCAAAATTTTGGGATCAGCAAAGACAAATTTAATTTTTTGACCCAAGCTTTCGGCTAGATTAGCTCTAGCCGTCATCAGGGGAACGATGTATTTCTAAACAAAACCTCTTATGGTATCCGCGGGTATCTAGTATACAAAACATTTTTTTAATTTTTACATGCAAGCCGAAAATCATTGATCAAGGGCGACTGATGAGCATAGGAAGAAACTGCGGGGGGACATCAAGGTGACGATTAATTTTGTTAGGTTCCTAAACACTGTACATTGCTTCGACAATTTTTCGAGCGTATTAATTTTTAACATTTTATAATATACATACATTTTCAAAATCAAAAGAATGGTTATCTTCTTCGGAATGCTAATAGACAAGGGATAACCTATTCTTCCTCTGCACATTCTTCGCATGCTCATCAATTCGTTGTTAAAGATTTCTACCCGTTTCCCCAATGTAACATGCTTCACAATTTTTACATTATAATTTATATATAAGATTACTTTTTTCAGAATTCTATCGTTTATCTTTAAGTCTGATTAGGCTGTTTTTTATTGTATTCGAAGATTTGAAAGCCAATTTAACATTGAATGGTTTTAAGATTCGCTGGACGCTTTCAGAACAACCTTTAATATACGGGACGCTTACATATTTCAGGGAGCGTTAGGAATTTTCGTTGCTTTATCGAAGTATGGGGAGGTATATATAATCAAAATAATCAAAACCTCCCCATACTTCGAATGTTACATGTATACTTTAAGGACACCAGCTCCATCTGTTGTCCATAAACTACACCCGTTTTTTTTGGTCCTTAAATACACTTGGGTGTTATTTACGACAAGTGTGAACGGCCCGTCAAAAATGGAGGGATTCAATACCTTTCTTAACAAAATTGTCCAGATGTGGAGGACTAACAAATATTTTCATCATAACAGTACCCATTATAAAAAATATACTACTCAGGCCCTGGTGAAGCTCGTATCACAGATACGGTCATTATAACTATCCTAATGAGCGTGACAGAGAAATGGAAGAAGCGGACTCCAAACAAAAAACCAAGGGTATTGTTAGGTAGTAGCAGGACCCGTAGAAATTCCACTGACAATGTCATTGAACCCGTGGAAAATTCCTTTAACATTACCTAACCTATGCTAACCTGACATACCCTAGCCTATCCTAACCCATCCTACCATAACCGAACACATCCCGATAAAATGTCTAATATTTCCAATGCGTGTTAAGGCCATTTTTTTAATGTTACGCTAAGGATTTCGGTATCCATGACATGGAAAACTCAGACAACCCATGTTTCTTAAGAAGCGGACACCAAACAAATAAATAAATAAACATATCAAAACAAACACACAACGGGTGTTATTGAGTTAGATAATTAAATCGATTTTTAATAAAAATTGTAACCATTTATAGAAGCAATGCATATAAAGCATAATAAAGAGGCGGTCAAAACATAAGTACATAATACATTTTCCTTTCTGATTAGTGAATCATTGTTTCTTTTGTAACGGATACAGAGTTGCGATGATGTTACAGAACACTTTCAAAGCGTTTGATGAGAAACGGTCAAACCACATGAATTCATTCGAAATGTTCAACTGGTTCATAGCCTCTTTTTAGCTTATGCCTTCAGACCACAGATAAATAGCGAGAATCCATTTTTATAAACTTAGATGAGATTTCGTGACGAACAAGTCTTTTCTTATAGACAATTTCCGTTTGAACTTCGGACAATATTTGTATTGGCATCTTCACACATATTTATCAGTAAGACAACTGTGCCTAATCCAATTCATTACTTCACTGCAAGCATCACACTTAATGACGCTTGCCGATAGTTGTCGCTGCTTCATCCATTCAGTGGCCTGCAGTGGATCTTCACCAAGTGGCGGAAGAATTTCTGTTTGAAATGTTGTTCGGTTCGTCACCATTATAAAAGTAGCCGCGTCCGTCCGTTTGACCCCCTCTTCAAATCGATAGCTTTGATAGCAACAAGGATAAAGCTTAAGAAATACATGAAATTATTCTATTGCATAATATTACAGTCGCAATTCAATTCCCTTTCACTTGGATTATGGTATCCAGAATACGCAATCGGCATATTTGTATAAATAGAAATTTTCTTTGGAGCTTTCTCTGCTGAAATTCATCATGTTGCTTTGATATTTTTAATTGAAAATGCGAAAAAAATGTTTTAAATTTGTTTGCCCAGTAACCGGGCTACCATTTGGTATAAAGCCCAAGATTTTGGAACTTGAGTTATCGTTTTCGAAATTGTGATTTTCCTGAAAAGCTCGGAAGAGATAACAAACGCCATTTCAGAATACAGTAAAATTCCAGCAAAAGAGGCCACCATGGATAGAAATGTGTCCAACCGCAAGGGAGAAGTAGCAAGACTTCGACAGCAAGAAAAACGCCGAAGACGATCGGATGAACAACGCGAAATGGCAAGACGAAGCAATGCTGCTCGCCAACGAGAAGCTAGAGCTAAATTGACCCTTGAACGGCATTTGGAAATTCTACGGAATAATGCAGAGCAGCACCGAGTAGCTAGAGAGAGCTTAACACATGAAAGAAGCGAGGAAATTCTTCGGCACAGCGCTGGACAACATCGAGTGGCACGAGAGAATTCAACCCAAGAAAGAAGGGATGAACTTCTTCAGATTAATGCCGACCAGCACGTGTGCACTAGTTCTATTAAAAAGACCACGGTTTTTCGTATAATGGAAAAGAATTATTTCGATATGAGTGCAGTCAAAATATGCAGAACACCGTAGATAGATAGATACATTAAAAAATTCACTGGTGCCCTCAAACTACACTTGGAGCCAAGTTTGTAAATTTGGTGTTCTTCATGTATACTTGGTCCAAATTTTGAAGCACCTCCAATGTGTAGTATGTATCGAAGTTTTTATAATTGACTTGTATCTTTTACGCCTGTCAAAGATCTGACACACACTCCACTTCCTGATACTGGATACTTAGCACATTTTACGACAGCTTGTCTTTAGATTGCAAAACCGGCAGAAGTTTTATGTATTCCTTGCTGAAAGGACAAACGTTTGTCTTGCTTATCCCATTTAATCGATACATATTAATCACAAAAAACGCTCATATTAATGAGTGATTATGTTAATTTATAACCCAACATGATTAATTGGATTAATTTAAAGAGTTTGATTAACTCAAATTGAACTTGACTTGGATTAAATTGAACTTGACTTGGATTAATTTGAACTTGACTTGGATTAAAATGAACTTGACTTGGATTAAATTGAACTTGACTTGGATTAAATTGAGCTTGACTTGGATTAAAATGAACTTGACTTGGATTAAATTGAACTTGACTTGGATTAAATTGAACTTGACTTGGATCAAATTGAGCTTGACTTGGATTAAAATGAACTTGACTTGGATCAATTTGAAGTGAAAAAGGTCTAGTCGTGAGAAGAAAACTTCCACTGTATCCGACAGCTAAGATAAAAGGATACCAGACGTCCAAGTGCAGCGTTGCATCTCCAGAACGAATTTGTCTAATAACAAATATATCATTGTACATAAGTTCAAAATCTCAGTAACTGAGTTCATAATAAACGTAATTTAGATGCAGCAGGCCAGGGCTTTCGTTGATCATAAAAGCCGACGTATTAAAAAAACATGTTAGATGTATGTACAATAATGGTTGCTATGTAAATGTTTCATCGCGAGCACCGACAACACCAACCTTCCTCACCGCGTCCCGTGACGTCACTGAGGGGAATACGAAGTTTGAATGCGGGACTCCACGCTCGTCCACCTTTGTACCCTAGGCTGGCATGGATTTTACCCTAGAATGCTCCTTGATTACCCTAGACATTATAAATGGGAACAATATAATGGTTGCCGTTTAGACTTTAATAATGCGATTGGCTTTGCCATTAATTGGGTCACAGAAACAGCTTTTTTGAAGTTCCCGGGGATTCGTCAATTAATCAATGAATGATCTGGAGACCCTTAAATGTGCAAAATTTGAGATCTTCCCTTAAAAATTACAAAAGATATTCGGTAAACATCTCAAACAAACACACGAAGCGCTGTGGTAGGCAAAATTGAAGGCCATGCTGATATAACTATGTAGTGTTCAGAATACGTATACTCGTATAATAGTTGTCGTAAAATCCAAACAAAATATTGTGGTTGAAAAATACAGACCTGTGTAATATTTATCCCTTCTCGTTGCATTGAGTCTTTTGACCGATCAAAAAAAATGAATGAACTCTACATCCATTGTTACGAGTATGTATAGCCTTAAATCAATGTATTAAAAAAAGAAAGCCCAACATAATCTATATTATAAAAAAAGCCGAGTCCGTTCATCCGTCCGTGTGTCACACCCTTCAGCCATGCAGTGTGAGATGAGCGTATCTGTGATACAAGCTTCATCAACTCCACAATTTCGTATCTGTGATACAAGCTTCATTAACTCCACAATTTCGTATCTGTGATACAAGGTTCATCAACTCCACAATTTCGTATCTGTGATACAAGCTTCATCAACTCCACAATTTCGTATCTGTGATACAAGCTTCATCAACTCCACAATTTCCGTATCTGTGATACAAGATTCATCAACTCCACAATTTCGTATCTGTGATACAAGCTTCATTAACTCCACAATTTCGTATCTGTGATACAAGATTCATCAACTCCACAATTTCGTATCTGTGATACAAGATTCATTAACTCCACAATTTCGTATCTGTAATACAAGCTTCATCAACTCCACAATTTCGTATCTGTGATACAAGCTTCATCAACTCCACAATTTCGTATCTGTGATACAAGCTTCATCAACTCCACAATTTCGTATCTGTGATACAAGCTTCATCAACTCCACAATTTCTGTATCTGTGATACAAGCTTCATCAACTCCACAATTTCTGTATCTGTGATACAAGCTTCATCAACTCCACAATTTCGTATCTGTGATACAAGCTTCATTAACTCCACAATTTCTGTATCTGTGATACAAGCTTCATCAACTCCACAATTTCGTATCTGTGATACTAGCTTCATCAACTCCACAATTTCTGTAACTGTGATACAAGCTTCATCAACTCCACAATTTCGTATCTGTGATACAAGCTTCATCAACTCCACAATTTCCGTATCTGTGATACAAGCTTCATCAACTCCACAATTTCGTATCTGTGATACAAGTTTCATCAACTCCACAATTTCGTATCTGTGATACAAGGTTCATCAACTCCACAATTTCGTATCTGTGATACAAGCTTCATCAACTCCACAATTTCGTATCTGTGATACACGCTTCATCAACGCCACAATTTCCGTATCTGTGATACAAGCTTCATCAACTCCACAATTTCGTATCTGTGATACAAGCTTCATCAACTCCACAATTTCCGTATCTGTGATACAAGCTTCATCAACTCCACAATTTCATATCTGTGATACAAGTTTCATCAACTCCACAATTTCGTATCTGTGATACAAGGTTCATCAACTCCACAATTTCGTATCTGTGATACAAGCTTCATCAACCCCACAATTTCGTATCTGTGATACACGCTTCATCAACGCCAAAATTTCCGTATCTGTGATACAAGCTTCATCAACTCCAAAATTTCGTATCTGTGATACAAGCTTCATCAACTCCACAATTTCGTATCTGTGATACAAGCTTCATCAACGCCACAATTTCCGTATCTGTGATACAAGCTTCATCAACTCCACAATTGTGATCCAAGCTTCATCAACACCACAATTTCGTATCTGTGATACAAGCTTCATCAACTCCACAATTTCGTATCTGTGATACAAGCTTCATCAACTCCACAATTTCCGTATCTGTGATACAAGCTTCATCAACTCAACAATTTCTGTATCTGTGATACAAGCTTCATCAACTCCACAATTTCGTATCTATGATACAAGCTTCATCAACGCCACAATTTCCGTATCTGTGATACAAGCTTCATCAACTCCACAATTTCGTATCTGTGATACAAGCTTCATCAACTCCACAATTTCGTCTCTGTGATACAAGCTTCATCAACTCCACAATTTCGTATCTGTGATACAAGCTTCATCAACTCAACAATTTCTGTATCTGTGATACAAGCTTCATCAACTCCACAATTTCGTATCTATGATACAAGCTTCATCAACGCCACAATTTCCGTATCTGTGATACAAGCTTCATCAACTCCACAATTTCGTATCTGTGATACAAGCTTCATCAACTCCACAATTTCGTCTCTGTGATACAAGCTTCATCAACTCCACAATTTCGTATCTGTGATACAAGCTTCATCAACTCCACAATTTCCGTATCTGTGATACAAGCTTCATCAACTCAACAATTTCTGTATCTGTGATACAAGCTTCATCAACTCCACAATTTCGTATCTATGATACAAGCTTCATCAACTCCACAATTTCGTATCTGTGATACAAGCTTCATCAACTCCACAATTTCGTATCTGTGATACAAGCTTCATCAACTCCACAATTTCGTATCTGTGATACAAGCTTCATCAACTCCACAATTTCCGTATCTGTGATACAAGCTTCATCAACTCCACAATTTCGTATCTGTGATACAAGCTTCATCAACTCCACAATTTCGTATCTGTGATACAAGCTTCATCAACTCCACAATTTCGTATCTGTGATACAAGCTTCATCAACGCCACAATTTCCGTATCTGTGATACAAGCTTCATCAACTCCACAATTTCGTATCTGTGATAGAAGCTTCATCAACTCCACAATTTCGTATCTGTGATACAAGCTTCATCAACGCCACAATTTCCGTATCTGTGATACAAGCTTCATCAACTCCACAATTTCGTATCTGTGATACAAGCTTCATCAACTCCACAATTTCGTATCTGTGATACAAGCTTCATCAACCCACAATTTCCGTATCTGTGATACAAGCTTCATCAACTCCACAATTTCGTATCTGTGATACAAGCTTCATATACCCCACAATTTTCGGTGCCTTAACCCAGCAGATTGGGAGTCGGAATGAATATCAGGTGTATTGGTAGGTTAGATTAGGTTGTATAGAATATCACGTGTATTGGTAGGTTAGATTAGGTTGAATAGAATATCAGCGGTTGAGACTTGGGAAAGTATCGGAAAGCCATAGAATAGCATGGGAAATCGTGGGAAAGCCATGTTGCAGCTCAGTTGGTCCTATATCTAATCCCGTCATTTTTTGGACGGGCCGTGTGCACTCGTCCAAATAATTATTCATCTCCAGGAATCTATACTACTTACTTGAAAATATTAAGGTCAGGGAATACATTCGAACGTAATGCAAATCTACAATTTACATCATAATAATTTTTTTTACCGTTGTACCTTTTGACGGAATCATTGATATTTGCATTAAGATCTGTTTTTTGATCCGTCTCTTCATTCGTTGGTTTAACAAGAAATTATTTACGATCTCTTTCAGAACAATGTGCGCAAAATTCCTTTTTTATTTTTATTGAACGGATATATACTGAGATTGAAGGGCTAGGGATGGGTCTCCCATTAGGATCGACTTTCGCTAACTTTTCATGCGCCACAATGAACAGAAATGGTTAGATCAGTGTCCGACTTCATTGAAACCGGTTTTCTATAGGCGCTACATTGACGATACTTTCGTCCTTTTCAAAAACAAATTTGATGCCTATTCTTTCCTCCAATATTTTAATTCCAGACATTCCAATATAAAATTCACTTTAGATCCAGAAAAAAAAACAATTAAAGATTAGATTAGATTAGAATTTAGTTTAAGCCTCCCTAATAATCAAATAAATTATCTTTACGTCAATATTCACAGATCTGAAAATAAATTCATTATCTCAGTCTACGGGAAACCAACATTCTCCGGTTTAGGTGAAAATTACATTAGCTTTCATTGCAAGCGATATAAATTTAAAAGTATTTCAATCATTATAATTCGTGCCTATAATATTTGTTCCAATTACACTGATATTCACAAAGAATTTTATTTTTGCAGTCTTATTTTATACCCAGTGGTTTCCGCACTTAATTATTTTCGCCCAATTAACAACTTCCTGAATGGTAAATTCATTCCGAAATCTAATGTTCAGGCTCTGAACTACAGTTACTGCGCTCTACCATATTTTGGATATCAATCGGAAAAGTTAAAAAAAACTTTTGAAGCTATTGAATGAATTTTCCCAGGACATTTCCTTTCGTATTATTTTAGTAAACAAACATTCCTTTGAATAATTTTTTAGATTTAAAGATGTGCTCCCGAACAGCATGCGATCTTCCCTTGTCTATAATTTTAGTTGTGCGCGTTGCGCATCGCAGTATGCGGGATTCACCCACCGAGAACTTTACGTCAGAGTTGCTGAAGATGCAGGTCGCAGTCGTCATACAGGTCGCAGTCGTCATACAGGTCGCTTGCTTAATTCTACTTATTCTATAGTAAAACAACATTGTAGTAATGGTTCCTGTGAACGGATCATTAGCATTTACAAATTTAAATCTATGATACTTGTACCGCCAACTTAGACTTTCGTATTTAGAGTCAGTATTTATTTATATACTCAAACCTTCTTTCAACGAAATGCAGAGTCTATACCCTCTGAAAATATGTCAACCGATTTTTTTTGTGGTTGTATTCAGCGATTCTGTAATCTTGACTGTAGTGACATGTCTTTTATTTAATTTGTATGTTTTTTATTGAGAATAAGCCAAGGCTAGAAACGTCCAAAGCAAATGTTTTTTAAAGTACTTTTTCTCCTTTTCTTTTATTGCGAATTTGCTTCGCGGAAAAGATTTTCCATCGTAAAAACTCTATTACATTTTCCGTATTTTATATTTCTAAAGTATTGACATTGCTGAATATTTAGCACAAATGGTATTACTTTTCACTTCATTAATAGCCTTCATTAGATAGTATTAATTGGAAAATTAGATGCAGTGAAGCCAGATTCTTTAAGGTAATACACTGCATGCATCAAACAAAGCGCGGTTTCATTCATCCAACTGGTTCTTTGGGAAGTTTTGGTCAAATTTAATTGGCCGAAGACACGTTTACCGACCAGTTAGCCATTTTTGAGAACCCATCTAAGATCCTTCCCGAGTTACCTTGCTCTTTGTCATCCCCCAGGGAGCGTATGAGAGTTTTATTATACACTCAGAGTTGGAGAATAAATCGATCTTTATAATGAGACTAATTTCAAATTTTTAGGTGCAATACTTTAGAAATTATGACTCTTCCAAAATGACCAGCTAGCCATTTTTGAGAACCCATCTAAGATCCTTCCGAGATCCTTCATTTTGGACGAGTCATAATTTCTAAAGTATCGCACCTAAAAACTTGAAATTAGTCTCATTATAAAGATCGATTTATTCTCCAACTCTGAGTGTATAATAAAACTCTCATACGCTCCCTGGAGGAAGATGAAGAGCAAGTTTCTCCTAGCCTCTGAATGGTCGACCGATTTTTCAAAAGGCTCATTTTGAACGAGTCATAATTTCTAAAGTATTGCACCTAAAAATTTGAAATTAGTCTCATTACAAAGATTGATTTATTCTCCAACTCTGAGTGTATAATAAGACTCTCATACGCTCCCTGGGGGATGACAGAGAGCAAGGTAACTCGGGAAGGATCTTAGATGGGTTGTCAAAAATGGCTAGCTGGTCATTTTGGACGAGTCATAATTTCTAAGGTATTGCACCTAAAAATTTGAAATTAGTCTCATTTTAAAGATCGATTTATTCTCCAACTCTGAGTATATAATAAAACTCTCATACGCTCCCTGGGGGATGACAGAGAGCAAGGTAACTCGGGAAGGATCTTAGATGGGTTCTAAAAATTGGCTAACTGGTTGCTTACGCCACTCTTCCTCAATACATTTCTAATCGACAAACTTTTTCATTTGAAGAATTTCATCTATACTATGAAATATATAAGTGACAAAGATTTAAGAGTCAGTGTTGAAGCAATACGCGGATTTAAATAGCGTATGAGGTCTTGTACAGGATCCTCGCCGGAAAACTTTTTTTTCGGACTTGTGAAACTGTTTCAGCCAAGAAGCATCTACAATAAGTGAAATAAACTCTTTCTTCATGTGAAGTAATGCCAGTTATCTGACACCGTTTCAGCAGCTGTCATCCCAATGTATATGTCACTTACTGGCACAAAACACTAGTGGATGTTGGATGGGATGATTCAGGAAGGAAATGGTCGCATTCTTCACAAAAGCAACATCATAAAATTAAGAAAAGCTCCTAAATAGGCTGTAGATTTCTTTCCCTAAATTGTAGTCTGTGAACTCTAAATAATCGCGGGCTAGCTTCTTCTTGGAAGCATCGGCTATCAAATCATTCAACTGAGTTGGATCGCAAAACGACAACTCAACAAAGTAAAGTGAGCGCATCCCACTGCTCCAGCAGTCGTCGTACACAAGCTTGTAAAAAAGAGCTGCAACTTGTTCAGTGCCGGTTTGGAACACGTTAACTTGTGCTATATTCACGATTCAAATGTTGATAAGTTCTATTTTGAATAAATGTCTTCTGCTATGTTAACTCTTGTTTGGGTTTCTCAACTGTAGTTATTGACAATCTTCAATACTTTTTTTCATAATTTCTGTACTCTAGATTTGGAATATGGACTTTACAGTAGATTTTGTATTTTTTTCCATTACTCTAGACTGTACCCTAGGAGGAGTCTGATAATTACCAGACTGCGAGTGTTGCCAAAAATTTCTCGAGACAGAAATATTGTTTCTGTGCCTCAAGAGAAAAAAAGCTATACAATTTCTTTTGCTTTTGAACAAGATGTACCGCAATTGTTGCAAGAAGTGAAGCAGCCGTAAGCAGTTGATATAGTTATAACAGGTAGAGCACTTGTAACAAGTGCAGCAAGTTATGCAGCAGTTAAGAAGACAATCCCTCCTGCTTGGAGCAATCTTTCAGACGCCCCAAAACTCTCAGCTGACAATCACGACAGATTGGTCTGCAGTTTGCGTAGTGCAATCCTCTATAGAAAGCAGCTGCGATTTGAGCGGAATTGGATTCCCTCCGAGCTCGGGACGCGTCAATGTCGACTGGAATAATTATTCCTCTCTTCAGAGACGCGATGATTGCTTAAGCTGACTTTCCTGCGAGCTGCTCATCGGTACGTTCGGAATCACATCTTTTAAGACGTTTACTAAAACGTTGCTTTCAGACGTTCTTTCTATACGCTTACGAATACGTTTCATTAATACGTTTCATTAACACGTTTCATTGATACTTTCATTTAATACGTTTCATTATAATGAAAGTAGTAAGGCAACAGTCGAGGCAACAGTCGAGGCAATAATGGAACGTATCAATGAAACGTATCAATGAAACGTATCAATGAAACGTATTAAAGAAACGTACCAATGAAACGTATGTATAAATGAAACGTAATAATGAAACGTATCAATGAAACGTATTAATGAAACGTATCAATGAAACGTGATAATTATCACGTAATGAAACGTATCAATGAAACGTGATAATTATCACGTTTCATTGATACTTTTCTTTAATACGTTTCATTAATACGTTTCATTATCACGTTTCATTGATACGTTTCTTTAATACGTTTCATTAATACGTTTCATTGATACGTTTCATTATTACGTTTCATTTATACATACGTTTCATTAGTACGTTTCTTTAATACGTTTCATTGATACGTTTCATTGATACGTTTCATTGATACGTTTCATTGATACGTTTCATTGATACGTTTCATTGATACGTTTCATTATTACGTTTCATTTATACATACGTTTCATTAGTACGTTTCTTTAATACGTTTCATTGATACGTTTCATTGATACGTTTCATTGATACGTTTCATTGATACGTTTCATTGATACGTTTCATTGATACGTTTCATTAATACGTTTCATTGATACGTTTCATTGATACGTTTCATTATCACGTTTCATTGATACGTTTCTTTAATACGTTTCATTAATACGTTTCATTGATACGTTTCATTATTACGTTTCATTTATACATACGTTTCATTAGTACGTTTCTTTAATACGTTTCATTGATACGTTTCATTGATACGTTTCATTGATACGTTTCATTGATACGTTTCATTGATACGTTTCATTAATACGTTTCATTGATACGTTTCATTGATACGTTTCATTGATACGTTTCATTAATACGTTTCATTGATACGTTTCATTGATACGTTTCATTGATACGTTTCATTGATACGTTTCATTGATACGTTTCATTGATACGTTTCATTGATACGTTTCATTGATACGTTTCATTGATACGTTTCATTAATAAGTTTCATTAATACGTTTCATTGATACGTTTCATTGATACGTTTCATTGATACGTTTCATTGATACGTTTCATTGATACGTTTCATTGATACGTTTCATTAATACGTTTCATTAATACGTTTCATTGATACGTTTCATTGATACGTTTCATTGATACGTTTCATTGATACGTTTCTTTAATACGTTTCATTGATACGTTTCATTGATACGTTTCATTGATACGTTTCTTTAATACGTTTCATTGATACGTTTCATTAATACACTTTTGAATACATTCCTTCACGCAATCACACGTCGCGTCTGCGTTATTGCATGTAGAGCAACATTGCTGGGGAACCGGGAATATATGCACATTTATGCACGGATACACGCGTTTTTTTCGGAAAATAAGCAGCAAGATTTTAAGAATTTTATGCAACACCATCAAAGTTGCAGAAAAAAAACAATCGGAGCACAAATATATGATCGAAGTGAACCGAAAAAAGTTGTCTGTAACGAAACAACCGAACCTTTTCTATTTCAAAAAAATTGACGTAGTTGATAAACTTAGCTATATATATCAATGAAATAATTGGAAAAAGTTAATGCACTATTGGCAGGGGTCAAGGTAAATAGCGGTCGAAAATCGAGGCAGCAGTCGGGGCAACTGTCGAGGCAACAAAGCAAAAGCCATGGCAACAGTAAGGCAACAAGACAACAGTCAAGACACCAGAAAAATAGTTAAAATAGTTAAATAGTTAATAGTTAAATAAATCATGTACACGCCAATAGGAGCACTAAGCGAAGGGGCAAGTACGTAATAGGTATTGAAATAGAAAAATGGAAGGAGGTAATAGGAACTGGAGCAAGAAAAGAAGTAGTACAGGGTATCGAAATAGAAAACGAAGTAATAATACGGATAACAATAAACATAGAAGGTAAAGGAGATCGAAATTCAAGAAGGTGGGTTCTGGGATAAAAATAGAAAATGGGGGGTAATGAAGACCAAAAGTGAAGTAGGGTAAGTAATGAAGACCAAAAGAGAAAAAGGAAGGTAATGGGCCCCGATATAGGACAAGGGGGTACGGGGGATATAACCAAAGAGGTTTGTGTCTCTTCACAGACACCGGCCAGTCCCTCACCTTGATCTAAACCCTCGGGGGGCAAGGTCGTTCCGAGGGTGAACTTATACCCTCGTCCTCAAATAGAAATGTGGGACACGTGCTCCACACGTGGGGCACGTGCAACACACGTGAGATACGCGCAACACACGTAGGACACGTGCAACACTCGTGGGACACGCACAACACACGTGGGACACGTGCAACATTCGTGGGACACGCACAACACACGTAGGACACGTGCAACACTCGTGGGACACGCACAACACACGTGAGACACGTGCAACATACGTGGGACACGTGCAACACGTGGGACACGTGCAACACTCGTGGGACACGCACAACACACGTGGGACACGCACAACACTCGTGGGACACGCACAACACTCGTGGGACACGTTCAACATTCGTGGGACACGCACAACACACGTGGGACACGTGCAACACTCGTGGGACATGCACAACACACGTGGGACTCGTGCAACACTCGTGGGACACGCACAACACACGTGGGACACGTGCAACACACGTGGGACACGCACAAAACTCGTGGGACACGCACAACACTCGTGGGACTCGTGCAACACTCGTGGGACACGCACAACACACGTGGGACACGTGCAACACACGTGGGACACGCACAACACTCGTGGGACACGCACAACACACGTGGGACACGCGCAACACTCGTGGGACTCGTGCAACACACGGGTGACACGCACAACACACGTGGGACACGCACAACACACAGGGGACACGTGCAACACACGTGGGACACGCACAACACTCGTGGGACACGTGCAACACACGTGGGACACGCACAACACACGTGGGACACGCACAACACACGGGGGACACGCGCAACACACGGGGGACACGCACAACACACGGGGGACACGCACAACACACGGGGGACACGCGCAACACACGGGGGACACGCACAACACACGTGGGACACGCACAACACACGGGGGACACGCGCAACACACGGGGGACACGCGCAACACACGGGGGACACGCGCAACACACGTGGGACACGCGCAACACACGGGTGACACGCACAACACACGGGGGACACGCGCAACACACGGGGGACACGCGCAACACACGGGGGACACGCGCAACACACGGGTGACACGCACAACACACGGGGGACACGCACAACACACGGGGGACACGCACAACACACGGGGGACACGCGCAACACACGGGGGACACGTGCAACACACGGGGGACACGCGCAACACACGGGTGACACGCACAACACACGGGGGACACGCGCAACACACGGGGGACACGCGCAACACACGGGGGACACGCGCAACACACGGGGGACACGCACAACACACGGGGGACACGCACAACACACGGGGGACACGCGCAACACACGGGGGACACGCGCAACACACGGGGGACACGCGCAACACACGGGGGACACGCGCAACACACGGGGGACACGCGCAACACACGGGGGACACGCGCAACACACGGGGGACACGTGCAACACACGGGTGACACGCGCAACACACGGGGGACACGCGCAACACACGGGTGACACGCACAACACACGGGGGACACGCACAACACACGTGGGACACGCACAACACACGGGGGACACGCACAACACACGGGGGACACGCACAACACACGTGGGACACGCACAACACACGGGGGACACGCACAACACACGGGGGACACGCGCAACACACGGGGGACACGCGCAACACACGTGGGACACGCGCAACACACGTGGGACACGCGCAACACACGGGGGACACGTGCAACACACGGGTGACACGCGCAACACACGGGGGACACGCAAAACACACGGGGGACACGCACAACACACGAGGGACACGCACAACACACGGGGGACACGCGCAACACACGGGTGACACGCACAACACACGGGGGACACGCACAACACACGGGGGACACGCACAACACACGGGGGACACGCACAACACACGGGGGACACGTGCAACACACGGGTGACACGTGCAACACACGGGTGACACGCACAACACACGGGGGACACGCGCAACACACGGGGGACACGCACAACACACGGGGGACACGCACAACACACGGGGGACACGTGCAACACACGGGTGACACGCGCAACACACGGGGGACACGCACAACACACGGGGGACACGCACAACACACGGGGGACACGCACAACACACGGGGGACACGTGCAACACACGGGTGACACGCACAACACACGGGGGACACGCGCAACACACGGGTGACACGCGCAACACACGGGGGACACGCACAACACACGGGGGACACGTGCAACACACGGGTGACACGCACAACACACGGGGGACACGCGCAACACACGGGTGACACGCGCAACACACTGGGGACACGCACAACACACGGGGGACACGCACAACACACGTGACAACATCAATTCCCTAAGATATTATTGGAACCGAGGCAAGATTCTAAGTTATTGCCCAGTTTAGGAAGGATTACAAAGGTTATACATTATTTTTTGTAATTGCTTCCGTGGTGCTTATTAAAGAGACATTGTTATAATTTTATTTGATGAAAAGTTGCAGTTATTTCCTCATGTATAGTCAGCAATTCTTGCACAAGTATCGCGGGCCTGAGATTTGTAATTGACGCTAAATTGCAGCGATTGTGCCGGCAGGCTGACAAGAAGGAGGCGATTGTCACGACGCCACAAGATTCGTTAAAGTTAGGCGGTCGGTAACTATGCAAGTTGATTGGCTAATTACTTGAAGATTGGCCAAGGTAATTAGTTAGAAACACGCAATTTGAATACGCAACACTCAATTTGATTGGCAACACGCAATACTGACAACACGCAATATTGGCTACGCGCAATATTGGCTACACGCAATATTGGCAAAACGCAATATTGGCAACACGCAATATTGGCAACACGCAATATTGGCTACACGCAATATTGGCAACACGCAATATTGGCAACACGCAATATTGGCAACACGCAATATTGGCAACAGGCAATATTGGCAACACGCAATATTGGCAACAGACAATATTGGGAACACGCAATATTGGCAACAGGCAATATTGGCAACAGGCAATATTGGCAACATGCAATATTGGCAACACGCAATATTGGCAACAGGCAATATTGACAACACGCAATATTGGCAACAGGCAATATTGGCAACACGTAATATTGGCAACAGGCAATATTGGCTTCACGCAATATTGGCAACACGCAATATTGGCAACAGGCAATATTGGCAAAAGGCAATATTGGCTTCACGCAATATCGGCAACACGCAATATTGGCAACACGCAATATTGGCAACAGGCAATATTGGCAACACGCCATATTGGCAACACGCAATATTGGCAACACGCAATATTGTCAACACGCAATTTTGGCAAAACATAATATTATAATTTCCGCCAGTCGGAACAAATTTATATCAGGGTTCATTCAAACGCATTCAAGTGACTAATGAAGCCAAAATTAAATCAAGCATTTATAAATTCATTTTATTATTTATTGACTTTAACACAGGTAGAATGGTTGACTAGACCTTAATTTTTATGGACATTTAGCTCCGGTAACAGAATTGAGTGGGCAAGAAATTAAAATGAAGCAAATGGAAAAAACATATTTGGGAAAATATCGAGGAAATTATCCAGAAAATTATCGAGGAAAATATCCTGAAAATATTCAGAAAAATATTCAGAAAATATTCAGAAAATATCCAGGAAAATATCTATGAAAATATCCAGGATAATTTCCAGGAAAATATCCAGGATAATTTCTAGGAAAATGTCCAGGAAAATATCCAGAAAAAACTTCAGAAAAACCTCCAGAAAAATATCCAGAAAAATGTCGAGAAAAATATCCAGAAAATATTCAGAAAGTATTCAGAAAATATTCAGAAAATATCCAGGAAAATATCCAGGATAATTTCCAAGAAAATATCCAGGATAATTTCTAGGAAAATGTCCAGGAAAATATCCACGAAAATATCCAGAAAAATATCCAGGAAAATACATGAGAAAATATCTTGGAAAATATCAATCCACAATATCCAATTCTGAGAATATTCCTGCGGGCAAAAATTCCCGTTCGAAAAATAAATGTTCCGACCTGAACGGTATCCTGAATTCCGGAATTTCAGGCAAATTTCACGAGATGAAAACAGTCTCCAAAATTTACCATAAAATATCGGCCAGAATTTGCCCGATTCTCGAGGCCTGGGGTAAAAACACTTCAAAGTTGCGCGGAAAAATTCGTGGAAATGTTCGACGTTTATGTTTTGATGGGGAAGCTTTTAGGGGAAGTGAGAGCTGGAGGAATTAATTTATTCCTTTACGGTATTTTGCTGGGGAGCCCTTGTGGCTTGGGAAGTGGGGAAATGCTCCTGCCGCGCTACTTTACTGGTATTTCTCCTATTTCTCCTGTGTACTGTACTAGCATTCCCCCTATTTCTCCTGTGTCCTGTACTAGCATTCCCCCTATTTCTCCTGTGTACTGTACTAGCATTTAATTCAATAATTTTGTGTACTTTACTAGAATTTCTTCCATTTCTTACGCCGTTTCTAGCATTTCCCCTATTTCTCCTGCGTAGTGTACTAGCACTTTATCCATTTCTTTTGTGTGGTTTACTAGAATTTTTTATTTACTTTTTCCGCCGTTGTTTAGCATTTCTCCTATTTCTTGTGTTTCGTTTCTAGCATTCCCCCTATTCTTCCAGCGTGGATTACTAGCTTTTCTTCCATTTCTTTTACGTCGTTAACTAACATTTTTATTTTTTCGATTTGTTTACTAGCATTTCCTATTTCTCTTGTATAGTTTACTAGCATTTAATCCATTTCTCCGGAGTGGTTTACAAGTATTTCTCCCATTTCTCCCACGTCGTTTACAAATTACTTTTTTTTCGTTCCTGATATTAAGTTTTATATTTCTTGCTTGGTTTACTGGCATTTGTCCTATTTCTCCTGTGCAGGGACTGGCATTTGTCCTATTTCTCCTGTGCAGTTACTGGCATTTGTCCTATTTCTCCTGTGCAGTTACTGGCATTTTTTTCATTTTTACTGTCGTTCATTAACATTTCATCCATTTCTCTTTTGTCGTTTACCAGCATTTCTTCCATTTCCCATGCCATTTCTAGCATCTTCCCCATTTCTCTTGTCCTTTATTAGCCCTTCACGCAATTCTCTCAACGTTTGTCTGAATTACTCATGTTCCTCCGGCTATTATCTAGCATTTCTCTTATTTCTCGATTCATTCACAAGTATTTTTCCCCATTTTTATCGTGTACCAGTATATCTCATAATTTTCATTGTTAAATAGCTTTAATTGTTCTCGACCGGATTTCTTTAGAGCTTATAACAAATGCGTGATCAGCGGATCTGTGATACTTAAATCGCGAGTAAAAACATGATATTAGAATTACGAGTAACAACCTTATACTTAAATAACGAATAAAAACATTTTAAAATCATTGGATACATTTGTATCTCATGATCTATTCATCGAAGTCCATGTACCTATTCACGTACACACGCACCCGCCTATACGCGCACCCACTAACACACCTACCTCAGGCAGCGTATTACTCACACCGTATTACCCCAGGCAGCGTATTATCGGCACCGTATTACCCCAAACAGCGTATTACTAACACCTTATTACCCCAGGCAGCGTATTACGGACACCGTATTACCCCAGGCAGCATACTACTGACACCGTATTACCCCAGGCAGAGTATTATCGGGACCGTATTACCCAAGGCAGCGTATTACTGACACCGTATTACCCCAGGCAGCGTATTACTCACACCGTATTACCACAGGCGACGAATTATCGGGACCGTATTACCCCAGGCAACGTATTATAGGGACCGTATTACCCAAGGCAGCGTAATACTGAGACCGTATTACCCCAGGCAACGTAATATGGGGACCGTATTACCCCAGGAAGCGTATTACTGACACCGTACAACCCCAGGCGACGTATTATCGGGATCGTATTACCCCAGGCAGCGAATTACCGACACCGTATTACACCAGGCAGCGTATTATCGGGACCGTATTACCCCAGGCAGCGTATTATCGGGACCGTATTACCCAGGGCAGCGTATTACTGACCCCGTATTCCCCCGGGCAACTTATTATCGGGACCGTATTACCCCAGGCAACGTATTATCGGGACCGTATAACCCCAGGCAGCGTATTATCGGGACCGTATTACCCCAGGCAGCGTATTACTGACCCCGTATTACCCCAGGCAACGTATTATCGGCAGCGTATTACCCCAGGCAACGTATAATCGGGACCGTATTACCCCAGGCAACGTATTATCGGCACTGTATAACCCCAGGCAGCGTATTATCGGCACCGTGTTACCCCAGGCAGCGTATTATTTGGACCGTATTACCCCAGGCAGCGTATTATCGGCACCGTATTACCCCAGGCAGCGTATTATCGGCACCGTATTACCCCAGGGAGCGTATTATCGGGACCGTATTACCCCAGGCAGCGTATTACTGACACCGTATTACCCCAGGCAGCGTATTACTGACACCGTATTACCCCCGGCAGCGTATTATCGGGACCGTATTACCCAAGGCAGCGTATTACTGACACCGTTTTACCCCAGGCAACGTATTATCGGGACCGTATTACCCCAGGCAACGTATTATCGGCACCGTATTACCCGAGGCAGTGTATTACTGACACCGTATTACACCAGGCAACGTATTATCGGGACCGTATTACCCCAGGCAACGTATTATCGGGACCGTATTACCCCAGGCAGCGTATTATCGGGACCGTATTACCCCAGGCAACGTATTATCGGGACCGTATTACTCCAGGCAACGTATTATCGGCACCGTATTACCCCAGGCAGCGTATTACTGACACCGTATTACCCCCGGCAGCGTATTATCGGGACCGTATTACCCCAGGAAGCGTATTACTGACACCGTATTACCCCAGGCAACGTATTATCGGGACCGTATTACCCCAGGCAACGTATTATCGGCAACGTATTTCCCCAGGCAGTGTATTACTGACACCGTATTACACCAGGCAACGTATTATCAGGACCGTATTACCCCAGGCAACGTATTATCGGGACCGTATTACCCCAGGCAACGTATTATCGGGACCGTATTACCCCAGGCAACGGATTATCGGCACCGTATTACCCCAGGCAGCGTATTACTGACACCGTATTACCCCCGGCAGCGTATTATCGGGACCGTATTACCCCAGGAAGCGTATTACTGACACCGTATTACCCCAGGCAACGTATTATCGGCACCGTATTACCCCAGGCAGCGTATTACTGACACCGTATTACACTAGGCAACGTATTATCGGGACCGTATTCCCCCAGGCAACGTATTATCGGCACCGTATTACCCCAGGCAGCGTATTATCGGGACCGTATTACCCCTGGCAGCGTATTACTGACACCGTATTACCCCAGGCAGCGTATTATCGGGACCATATTACCCCAGGCAGCGTATTATCGGGACCGTATTGCCCCAGGCAGCGTATTATCGGCACCGTATTACCCCAGGCAGCGTATTATCGGCACCGTATTACCCCAGGCAGCGTATTATCGGCACCGTATTACCCCAGGCAGCGTATTATCGGGACCGTATTACCCCAGGCAGCGTATTATCGGCACCGTATTACCTCAGGCAGCGTATTATCGGCACTGTATTACCCCAGGCAGCGTATTATCGGCACCGTATTACCCCAGGCAGCGTATTATCGGGACCGTATTACCCCAGGCAGCGTATTATCGGCACCGTATTACCCCAGGCAGCGTATTATCGGGACCATATTATCCCAGGCAACGTATTATCGGGACCGTATTACCCCAGGCAGCGTATTATCGGCACCGTATTACCCCAGGCAGCGTATTATCGGCACCGTATTACCCCAGGCAGCGTATTATCGGGACCGTATTACCCTAGGCTGCGTATTATCGGCACCGTATTACCCCAGGCAGCGTATTATCGGCACCGTATTACCCCAGGCAGCGTATTACTGACACCGTATTACACTAGGCAACGTATTATCGGGACCGTATTACCCCAGGCAACGTATTATCGCCACCGTATTACCCCAGGCAGCGTATTATCGGGACCGTATTACCCCAGGCAGCGTATTATCGGCACCGTATTACCCCAGGCAGCGTATTATCGGGACCGTATTACCCCAGGCAGCGTATTATCGGCACCGTATTACCCCAGGCAGCGTATTATCGGGACCGTATTACCCCAGGCAGCGTATTATCGGCACCGTATTACCCCAGGCAGCGTATTATCGGGACCGTATTACCCCAGACAGCGTATTACTGACACCGTATTACCCCAGGCAGCGTATTATCGGGACCATATTACCCCAGGCAGCGTATTATCGGGACCGTATTACCCCAGGCAGCGTATTATCGGCACCGTATAACCCCAGGCAGCGTATTATCGGCACCGTATTACCCCAGGCAGCGTATTATCGGCACCGTATTACCCCAGGCAGCGTATTATCGGGACCGTAATACCCCAGGCAGCGTATTATCGGCACCGTATTACCCCAGGCAGCGTATTATCGGCACCGTATTACCCCAGGCAGCGTATTATCGGCACCGTATTACCCCAGGCAGCGTATTATCGGGACCGTATTACCCCAGGCAGCGTATTATCGGCACCGTATTACCCCAGGCAGCGTATTATCGGGACCGTATTACCCCAGGCAACGTATTATCGGCACCCTATTACCCCAGGCAACGTATTATCGGGACCGTATTACTCCAGGCAACGTATTATCGGCACCGTATTACCCCAGGCAGCGTATTATCGGGACCGTATTACCCCAGGCAGCGTATTACTGCTACCGTATTACCCCAGGCAACGTATTATCATGACCGTATTACCCCAGGCAACGTATTACTGATACCGTATTACCCCAGGCAGCGTATTGATGACACCGTATTACCCCAGGCAGCGTATTACTGACACCGTATTACCCCAGGCAGCGTATTACTGACACCGTATTACCCAGGCAACGTATTATCGGGACCGTATCACCCTAGGCAACGTATTATCGGCACCGTATTACCCCAGGCAGCGTATTACTAACACCGGATTACCCCAGGCAACGTATTATCGGGACCGTATTACCCCAGGCAACGTATTATCGGCACCGTATTACCCCAGGCAGCGTATTACTGACACCGTATTACCCCAGGCAGCGTATTACTGACACCGTATTACCCCATGCAGCGTATTACTGACATCGTATTACCCCAGGCAACGTATTATCGGGACCGTATTACCCCAGGTAGCGTATTACTGACACCGTATTACCCCAGGCAGCGTGTGAAGGGAAGCGTGTTGTGTTGTGTGGCCTTCTGCGTTGCTATTGACTACCCCACACGACGGGGCTGGTGCTGGTCTGGTGGTCAGTTTTGTGTGGTGTGTGTGTTGTGTGTGGTGTGTTTGTGGTGTGTGTGTGGTGTGTGTGTGTGTGTGATGTGTGCGGTGTGGTGTGTGGTGTGTGGTGTGTGTGGTGTGTGTGGTGTGGTGTGGTGTGTGTATGTGGTGTGTGTGGTTTTTTGTGTGTGGTGTTTGGTGTGAGTGATGTGTGTATAGAGTGTGTGTCTGTTGTGTGTGTGTTGTGTGTGTGTGGTGTGTGTGTGGTGTGTGTGTGTTGTGTGTGTGGTGTGTGTGTGTGTGTTTGTGGTGTGTGTGTGTTGTGTGTGTGTGTGTGTTGTGTGTGTGTGTGGTGTGTGTGGTGTGTGTGTGGTGTGTGTGGTGTGTAGTGTGTGTGGTGTGTGATATGTGTGTGTGTGTGATGTGTGTGGTGTATGTGGTGTGTGTGATGTAGCACGTAGCGTGTGATGTGTAGCGTGTAACTAATGTGTTGAGTGTGGGGTGTATGGTGTGTGGTGTGTGGTGTGTGTGTGGTGTGTATGTATGGTGTGTGTGGTGTTTGTGGTGTGTGTGGGGTGTGTGTGTGGTGTTTGGTGTGTGTGGTGTGTGCTCTGTATGTCCTGCAGACGGTTTGTGTAGTGCAGACGCCTCTGAAGTGTGGGAAATTCTGCTGTATATCAGCCATACAGCTGCGCGCGGGCAGATATATATTCTGTGTCGGTGTCTTGCTACAGCGATATTGGCTGTGTAGTGAGTACTTGTGTGTATTTAGTGTACAGCGTGTTCTTTACGTGTATTTACTGTGTAGTGTGTACTTAACGTGTATTTACTATGTACTGAGTACTTTCATGTATTTACTGTAGAGTGTATTCTTCACTAGTACTTGTTGTATAGAGAGTACTTAACGAGTATTTGCTGTATAGTTACTGCTTCAGTTGTATTAACTGTGTTGTGGGTACTTAACGTGTATTTACTGTGTAGTGTGTATTTTCGTGTATTTATTGCATTGTGTTAAAAGGTTCAGCGCAGCTCTAATCAGTTCACACAGTGCAAATGTACGTGCACAGCTGCCGTGTGCAGCTTTAATGCTTACACCATAGGCCTAAGCCGACGCCTAAATTATTCTTAAATTAAGCGCGAAATAGCACTAATAAAAGATAAATTGTGCAAGAAATATCACTGAGATATTGAGCCAATAACAATAACAATAAAGTTGAGCCAATAACTGCGACTACGAACTAAATTTTGCCTGGAATTTAGAAAATTTTACAGTTTTTTAGACAAAATTATGCGTTAAAATAAACGCATCCATTAGTACTGACATCGATTTGTTTTTGCAAATCTAAATTAAAAACCAATTTTTTTCAAATAGTGACTTAGACTCGTTGTATCGCATGTCTTTAAATGCCAGATGAAATGATAAACATTTTCTACGAGATCATTTCGACGATTGTTCAAAAAGTGCTAATTGACAATGGAGGAAGAATAATTTTTTCTGATTGCAGGTTTGTCGAATACAGGAAATTATTCTCTACGAGGTGGGAGCTGAGTAAAAAAATCAGCTTACCTTTCAAATTAAAATAATTTTGACAGTAATATAAATCAGTAGACCCTTCAAACTGAAATTATTTTGACAGTAATATAAATCAGTAGACCCTTCAAACTGAAATAATTTTGACAGTAATATAAATCAGTAGACCCTTCAAACTGAAATCATTTTGGATAAAATTAATATTAGTTTCCCCTTCAAACTGAAATAATTTTGACAGTAATACAAATCAGTAGACCCTTCAAACTGAAATAATTTTGACAGTAATATAAATCAGTAGACCCTTCAAACTGAAATAATTTTGACAGTAATATAAATCAGTAGACCCTTCAAACTGAAATAATTTTGACAGTAATATAAATCAGTAGACCCTTCAAACTGAAATCATTTTGGACAAAATTAATATTAGTTTCCCCTTCAAACTGAAATAATTTTGGATAAAACTAAAATTAGTAAGCCCTTCAAAATGAATTAATTTTGGATAAAACTAAAATTAGAAAGCCCTTCAAAATGAAATAATTTTGGCTGCAACAAAAATTTGCGAAACAAATAACTTTGGCTAAAACTAAATTCATCAAACCCTTCCAACAGAAGTAACTTTGGTTTAAACCAAAATAAATTCACTCTTCAAAGAGAAACAATTTTGGCTAAGCCAAAGAAATAAATTTGCCTTCAAAACTTGAAAAATCTCAAGAAAAAATGCCTCTCAAGTTGGGCGTCCGGCGTAAGAAGAACCTCGGCATATTCGGAGGCAAGCCGAACTCCCTCGTGTCTAACCTCGAAGTTCCGGACCTCTGTGAGCCTGGGGACGACCCCGAGGGGTTGGCCCCCCTGCTGGGGAAGGGGGGTCATAAATCTCCGCCCCTGGGGTCCCCGGATATCCCCAAGACCCCCCTGGGGAGCGGCCTTAAAAGCTCACTTGAAGCACCCAAAGGTAAGTTGCATTCAATGTTCCTTTCTTAAAAACTTTCATAAATTAATTAGTAATTTTTAATTAAACATTTTGATTACCTATTGTATTAACTAACTATTAATATATTTTCTATCATTTTAAATTATTTTGATGAACTATTAAATTAATGAACTTTCACCGAAATTATATACCATTTTCAACTTTTCAAGTAACCATTAACATAACTGGCCATTAACTAATTTATAAATTAATTTAAAATTCTTAAATTAAGTATTCACTTTTTTTATTCAACTATTTAAAAAAACTATTTTCGTGTACATCTGATTTATTTTTGTATGCATCTGAATTTTGTCTTCATCTGATATTCCTTCGGTAAAATAAATGATGTTTATCAATTACTTTTATATGAGTGTTTTGATTATCAAAATGCACATTCCGTTTCATCAGACACTCGCCACATTTTTTGTTTATTTCATTCCATGTTAATTCATTTGTTCCTCAAGTATTTTATTTGTATATATGTATGTGTATTTTTAGTATTTTCAATGATCATTTCTTTATAAAATACGATAAATTTTGCTCCATTTTTTGTATTTAGGGATCACTAATGTAAATTTACGTTAGAGAAAATTTGCAATTTTTATTGTGCATTGAAAAATTAATACATTATTTTTTTATTCGTAATTCAATTTCGGCTGAATGTTTATAAATAACCCAGAAAATGACTGAATAAAATAATTTAGAAAAGATAAAAAGAGCAATCTATACACAGCGTCCAGTTATCAACATGAATGTTCAAGCATTTTCAAATTCTAGAATTACCATAAGAATATTTTTCTGTGAAAATATTCAATATTTTTAAATTTAGGATTTATCCTATTTGAGATTTATTTTGTCTCCGGCGAAACGAAAAACATTTCATTTCAACATATAGAAGGTCTCCCTAACTCTCAGTTCGGTGCCTCACATCTTCCCCCTGGGAGTGCTATTTTCCATAGATACAATAGTACTATCCCTAGTGGGGTTTTCAGTAGTCAAGATAAATATTTAAGTATTTAAAAATTATGGGATTAGCTTATAGATAAAAAATGTATTCATTTAGTATCTAATTTAAAAATAAATATTTAGACATATTTTTAAAAAATTCGAGACTGCAATACAAATAGTTTAGTACCAAAATTTCAGAATTACCTTTAC
Source organism: Morinoia aosen (assembly GCA_030386875.1). NCBI lineage: Eukaryota > Metazoa > Arthropoda > Malacostraca > Amphipoda > Talitridae > Morinoia > Morinoia aosen. The sequence continues at coordinate 31,651,806 of CM059566.1, forward strand.
GGTAAAAATGAATTTCTTATGTCGCGATACGTGAAATGGTTATTAATCACGTACGAATTAGAGGATTTTCAACCCCTGAATAAATATAATGTACACCTTTGTGCTCGCACGTTACCCACATAAATAAGCATGGAAAATAATGAGCATCGAAAAATTAAACATTTATTTTAAGATGAACACGTGGATATGGTCACAGGAAAATATATATATGTATCGCCACAATAATTGCACACCAATACCCTCGGGCAAGATGCTTATCATTAGCGACATGACAGTTTATCCGGCACAATGGGGTAGCTAAATCTTGGCTTCATAGAATTTCTTGACAACTATCAAACATTGAATTTCGCACTATAACAAGAGAAGTAGAAACATGAAATGAATATCCAAGCAAGCGCACACATGAAATAAAATGGATATATCAAAAGATAGAACCTTGACTTACAGCAAGATGCCAGAATACAGAACGCTTCGCATTATGCATTATACACGGCACAAGATCAGAACGTGAGCTGAACACCCTCATCTCACGAATCACATTTGATTGCGCGCCACTCGGAACCCACTATTCCATGTGCTGGCTGTACTAGAACTTTCACACTTAAAATCACTTTTCTGAGTTCCAAACCAGTAAATTGGCCTAAACCCTTTCTTGCAATTGTAGTTCACGATGAATTAACACACTGCTAATACTGCTTGAGAATTCACGCTGTGCAGCTCAGACGATGAATTAACACACTCCCAATGCTGCTTGAGAATTCACGTAGTGCAGATCAGACCGTCCCACGGTCCCGAAGTTCCTTCCTCATCAGCCGGCCGTAGTGCGGGAGCGCCATACTCAGCCCCTATTTCAAGCTCTGAATTCCGAGTCTGCTTGACCACTGCAGGACTCGTAGTGGCGGCATCATTGTAGACTCCGAAGGCGGTGCGGCTTCAATATTTTCTCGCTGAAGTTGCTAGTGAGCCCGGAACTGATTACTAATATTTCGTATTCTCTCCGTGGCATGGTTGCTATGTTGATGCTGGACGATTCCACCATAAAGCTGAAGTGCTTCGAGCAGTCGTGTTGCAAAATTGGAGCTTCGACGATTTATGATGGACGACTTTGCCTCTCTTGAAAATTTCGATGTGCTCAGGTATTCGATTTGCCGATTATGTTGGAGGCACACCAGCAGTGCGCCGGCGTGCCTGTTTGCGTGTCCCTCAGATACGTGCACCTCTTCCGCACTCGCTTCCACCAAAAAGAACCTCGATTATCCTCGTCTCACTCCTTTTATGTGTGTCGCCTCTTTCTTTCTCGAAGGATCTGGATTCTTCTAAGCTACAGAGAAAGTCACTCGATTTTCTCAATTTTGATTCGTTGGAAACTTGCCGGTCCTGAAGTTTTGCCTATGATTGGTTCGCGCTCGGCACACCTCCACGTTTGATGTCTTCGCGAGCTCTCGTGATTGGCCCGTGTGTTGCGGCCCTCTCTTGATCCCTCACCCCTTCGAAGTTCCCCCTCGCACTCGCGGCGTTGTCTCCCATTCTCACGCCTAGTCGGCGCCGGCTTAACGGTCTAACATTCCTTTGTCGTGGCCCAGCAGAATGTTATATACGCAACATGTCTTATATATGTTGTAGATTCACGGGATTTAGCCATAAAGATTATCACGTAATATGAACATAGCTTTACGTGATTTAGCCAAAAACATGTCATGTGATATAAACATACATATTTCGTAACACTTAGTTTCTGATTTCAAAAGAAATGTTTAAATATTTTTTAAAAATTTCAAACTGCAATACAAACATTGAAGTGTCAAAATTTCAGAATTACCTTAACGGTAAAAATAATTTTTTCAGTTTCTGATTTCGAAATAAATATTTGAATATTTTTTCAAAATTCCAGGCTCCCCCAGCTCGTCGACCAGATCGAGCCCTGACCGGAGTGGGAGGGAAACTGCAAGTATCAACATGACTCCCACTACCACAGGGGAGGGACTCCCCCTGCTCCCACTCACAGGTGGGGACCTGCAACACCTCCCAAGTGGGAGTATAAACACCAACTCCAACTTTGGGATTAATAACCAACACTCACCTTAGGGTTAGAAAACTAACTCCCCCTTTGGGATTAAAAAAAACAATTCCTACTTTGGGATTTAAAAAACAACATCCACTTTCGGATTAAAAAAACAACCCCCACTTTGAGATTAAAAAAAACCATCTCCCACTTTGGGATTAAAAAAACAACTTCCACTCTGGGATTAAAAAACAACTCCCACTTTGGGATTAAAAAACCAACACCCACTTTGGGATTAAAAAAACAGCTCCTATTTTGGGATTAAAAACCAACACCCACTTTGGGATTAAAAAAACAGCTCCCATTTTGGGATTAAAAACCAACTCTCACTTTGGGATTAAAAAACCATCTCCCACTTAGGGATTAAAAAACCAACTCCCACTTGGGGATTAAAAAACCAACTCCCACTCAGGAATTTAAAAATCAACTCCCACTCGGGATTGAAACAGCAATTTCCCCTTGGGGATTCAAAAGACAACTCCTACTTGGGTACGTAAAAAACCTCTCCTACATGGGGGTTTAAAATCAACAAATGGTCGTTTCATAGAAGTCGACAATTTTGTCAAGACGAGGATTTTTGGTAAATATTTCGTTTTGCCAGGACGGTAAATTTGACATGATTGCCATTTTTGACGCAATTATAATGTTTTAAAATGGCCTATTTACGTTATATGTGTTGTTGCAGATAGTATGAATAAAATGATCTAATTGCAGACTTTGAGAATAAAATTGCCTTATTGCAAATTGTATGAGTAAAACGGCATACAGTAAAAGGACCTAATAACAGAACGCGTGGGAACGAAATGGCCTAATGGTGGTTTGTGTTAGTGAAATGGCCTTATGGCACAGTGTGCAGAAATAAAATAGCCTAATGGCCTAGTGTGCTGAAGTAAAAAGTCTAATGGCCTAGTGTGCAGAAATAAAAAGACTAATGACCTAGTGTGCAGAAATAAAAAGTCAAATGGCCTAGTGTGCAGAAATAAAATAGCCTAATTGCCAAGTGTGCAGAAATAAAATAGCCTAATGGTCTAGTGTGCAGAAACAAAATAGCCAAATGGCCTAGTGAGCAGAAATAAAAAGTCTAATGGCCTAGGGTACAGAAATAAAGTAGCCAAATGGCCGAGGGAGCAGAAATAAAATAGCCTAATGGCCCAGTGTGCAGAAATAAAAAGTCTAATGGCCTAGTGAGCAGAAATAAAAGATCTAATGGCCTAGTGAGCAGAAATAAAAAGTCTAATGGCCTAGTGTGCAGAAATAAAAAATCTAATGGCCTAGGGTGCAGAAATAAAAAGTCTAATGGCCTGGTGTGCAGAAATAAAAAGTCTAATGGCCTAGTGTGCAGAAATGAAAAGTCTAATGGCCCAGTGTGCAGAAATAAAAAGCCTAATGGCCTAGTGTGTAGAAATAAAAAAGACTAATGACCGAGTGTCAGGTATGGTAGATGTCACAAGGTAAACTCATTTCTATGGGAAAAAAACAACCCGCTTGCTCGGCTAGCCAATAGAAAGGCATCATTTCAGATACACTGTACGTCACCATTGCGAAATGTCTTAATTAAGACCAATAGCGGCGTCAGATTTAGGGCTAGCATTGTTGCCAGAAGCAAATCTGAGAGCTGCAATTGGTTATGACGTCACCATTGCGACAAGTCTTTGGACCAATAGCAATGCCAGATTTGGGCCTAGCAGAGTTGCCAGACGCAATCTGAGCGCTGCTATTGGTAATGACGTCACAATTGTGACGCAGTCGACGAAAAAAACTCGTTTGACGCTATTTTTTTTCCTACCGTTGGCAGGATCAAGGCGGCGATGCAAGGAGGCTCCTCCCTATGTGCCCTCAGACTGGGACGAGTCCCTGCCATATGGAGGGAAGGTCTACCTCGCCAGGAGGAAGAAGCCTGACTCGTGGCTGTGTGTTGGCGTGCAGGTACGGCGGCCATTTGAGCGCCAGAGGCCATTTTTAAAGGCGGCTGATGCAGGAAAATGGGAGAGTGGAGAGGTGGCCATTTAGGGGTTGAGGTGGCCATTTAGGGGATGAAGTGGCCATTTAGGGGATGAGGTGGCCATTTAGGGGGTGAGGTTGCCATTAAGAGGATGAGGTGGCCATTTAGGGGATGAAGTGGCCATTTAGGGGCTGAGGTGGCTATTTAGTGGCTGAGGTGGCTATTTAGGTGCTGAGGTGGCCATTTAGGGGATGAGGTGGCCATTTAGGGGATGAGGTGGATTTAGGGGATGAGGTGGCCATTTAGGGGATGAGGTGGCCATTTAGAGGATGAGGTGGCCATTTAGGGGATGAGGTAGCCATTTAGGGGATGAGGTGGCCATTTAGGGGATGAGCTGGGCAATTAGGGGATGAGGTAGCCATTTAGGTTATGAAGAGGCCATTTATGGAGTAACCCAAAAATGACGGACGGGGTTATATGACGGGGGTTGTGGGGTTGTGGGGTGGTGGGGTTGGGGGGTTTGTGGGGTTGTGGCTGGTGGGGTGGTTGGGTTGTGGGGTAGTGGGGTTGTGGGGTTGAGAAATTTCAGTTATACCAGCCACACAACGAACTATAAAAACACGTAGAAATTCTAGTCATACCACCCATACATAGAAAGGTCACAAACACGTAGAAATTTCAGTCATACCAGCCATGATTTACTGCTGGTATATCCCTGCAGGTGTTGCTGATCGCGTTCGCGGTGGGGATGGTATACTACGGCTGGTACCACACCGACCACCTCCACTTCCACGCCACCAAGCTCTACGGTCACTACGGCCACCCCATCGCGCAGGCCATGACGGCTGAGAAGTACCTGCACGGTCAGGGACGGCCGGCTGTTGTTTTTATAATCCAGTTGTCGTATTAAATGTTACAATTGACATCTGAGTTCAGTTGTCATGTATTATAATTGAGCATTTGAATCTAGTATTCATATTAAATGCTACAATTGAGCATTTGAATCTAGTTGTCATATTGAACTTAGATAGCCTTTGAGCATTTAAATTCAGCTTTCATATTTAAGGTTACAATTGCAGATTTGAATCTAGTTTATACATTAAAGGTTTAAATAATTGAACATTTGAATCCTTTTGTAGTATTGAACATTTTGATTAAGCCAAGAATTAGAGATTTTATTCAAATTTTGGTGGTGAACGCTGAATATTCCAGTCAACGTGATGTGCATTTCATGTTAAGGCAGTACATGGCACATTCAGTCATGTTGATACCTGACACATTCAACATTAAAATTCCGCTTATACACAACACATTCAACATTGCGTTGAAGTTGATAAACGCATCATTCAACATTCCAGTTGATACACGCCTCATTCAACATTCCAGCTGATACACGCCTCATTCAACATTCCAGTTGATACACGCCTCATTCAACATTATAGCTGATACACGCCTCATTCAACATTCTAGTAGATACACGCCTCATTCAGCATTCTAGTTGATATACGCCTCATTCAACATTCCAGTTGATACACGCCTCATTCAGCATTCTAGTTGATATACGCCTCATTCAACATTCCAGTTGATACACGCCTCATTCAACATTCCAGCTGATACAGGCCTCATTCAACATTCCAGTAGATACACGCCTCATTCAACATTCCAGCTGATACGCGCCTCATTCAACATTCCAGTTGATACACGCCTCATTCAACATTCCAGTTGATACACGCCTCATTCAACATTCCAGTTTATACACGCCTCATTCAACATTCTAGTTGATACACGCCTCATTCAGCATTCTAGTTGATACACGCCTCATTCAACATTCCAGTTGATACACGCCTCATTCAACATTCCAGTTGATACACGCCTCATTCTGCATTCTAGTTGATACACGCCTCATTCAACATTCCAGTTGATACACGCCTCATTCAACATTCCAGTTGATACACGCCTCATTCAACATTCCAGTTGATACACGCCTCATTCAACATTCTAGTTGATACACGCCTCATTCAGCATTCTAGTTGATACACGCCTCATTCAAAATTCCAGTTGATGCACGCCTCATTCAACATTCTAGTTGATACACGCCTCATTCAGCATTCTAGTTGATACATGCCTTATTCAGCATTCCAGTTGATACACGCCTCATTCTGCATTCTAGTTGATACATGCCTTATTCAGCATTCCAGTTGATACACGCCTCATTCAGCATTCTAGTTGATACATGCCTTATTCAGCATTCCAGTTGATACATGCCACATTCAACATTCCAGTTGGTACATGTCACATTCAACATTCCAGTTAAAACATGCCACATTCAACATTCCAGTTAAGTTTATACATGACACATTAAATATACCAGTGAAGTAGAGACATGCTGCATTTAACATTTCAGTTTAGTTGATCCGTCACCCATGCAACGTTTCAGTCAAGTTGGAACATTCAACATTCCCCTTAAGTTGATACATGACACGTTCAACATTCAAGTTAAATTTATATATGGCACATTTTACATTCCAGTCGAGCTAATACATGTCACATTCGACACTGGATTTACAAATGCCCATAAATAACATGAGGACGCAGTGAATAAATCGTGATCGCAGTGGGATTCGAATTCGAGACTTGCAGTTCCCTAGACATGAGCTTTCACCACTAGGCCACGACGCCCCGGGCTCGGAAGAATTTATGAATTTTAAATATCCAAATATTTAGATGAAAACGGTCCATTTTAGAAAGACTTTTTCGCTTTCATGTTTTTCTATAACACTTGAAAAATCGATTAAAATTAGAATAAGGTGATGGAAGCAGCGCACAGTTGTCAATTACTATTTTCGTATTTTGAACAGTTCTAAAAAATAAGAAAAGTAGAGAAAAATGAGACACAAGTGAAAATTACCAAAATTATGCCCATTATGAAACTTTAAAAAATCTACATATTACGCATCCCGCACACTACGAAACCACCACACCTTAAAATAAGCACATTTTGAAACTACCCTTTCTATTCACAGGCAAGGGAGTGGAGCAGAACTACTCGCTGGCCATGGAGTGGTACAGGAAGGCCGCTCTGCAGGGCCACCCGCACTCCTCCTACAACCTCGCCGTGGGGCATCTGCAGGGCATGGATGTCGGGCTGCGGCGGGGGTGAGGGGTGTGGGGTGTGTGGTGTGTGTGGGTGTGTGGGGCATCTGCAGGGCATGGATGTCGGGCTGCGGCGGGGGTGAGGGGTGTGGGTTTTGTGGGGTGTGTGGGTGTGTGGGGCATCTGCAGGGCATGGATGTCGGGCTGCGGCGGGGGTGAGGGGTTAGGGGTGTGTGGGGTGTGTGGGTGTGTGGGGCATCTGCAGGGCATGGATGTCGGGCTGCGGCGGGGGTGAGGGGTGTGGGTTTTGTGGGGTGTGTGGGTGTGTGGGGCATCTGCAGGGCATGGATGTCGGGCTGCGGCGGGGGTGAGGGGTGTGGGGTGTGTGGTGTGTGTGGGTGTGTGGGGCATCTGCAGGGCATGGATGTCGGGCTGCGGCGGGGGTGAGGGGTGTGGGGTGTGTGGGGTGTGTGGGTGTGTGGGGCATCTGCAGGGCATGGATGTCGGGCTGCGGCGGGGGTGAGGGGTGTGGGGTGTGTGGGGGGTGTGTGGGTGTGTGGGGCATCTGCAGGGCATGGATGTCGGGCTGCGGCGGGGGTGAGGGGTGTGGGGTGTGTGGGGGTGTGTGGGTGTGTGGGGCATCTGCAGGGCATGGATGTCGGGCTGCGGCGGGGGTGAGGGGTGTGGGGTGTGTGGGGGTGTGGGTGTGTGGGGCATCTGCAGGGCATGGATGTCGGGTGCGGCGGGGGTGAGGGGTGTGGGGTGTGTGGTGTGTGTGGGTGTGTGGGGCATCTGCAGGGCATGGATGTCGGGCTGCGGCGGGGGTGAGGGGTGAGGGTTTTGTGGGGTGTGTGGGTGTGTGGGGCGTCTGCAGGGCATGGATGTCGGACTGCGGCGGGGGTGAGGGGTGTGGGGTGTGTGGTGTGTGTGGGTGTGTGGGGCATCTGCAGGGCATGGATGTCGGGCTGCGGCGGGGGTGAGGGGTGTGGGGTGTGTGGTGTGTGTGGGTGTGTGGGGCATCTGCAGGGCATGGATGTCGGGCTGCGGCGGGGGTGAGGGGTGTGGGGTGTGTGGGGGTGTGGGTGTGTGGGGCATCTGCAGGGCATGGATGTCGGGTGCGGCGGGGGTGAGGGGTGTGGGGTGTGTGGTGTGTGTGGATGTGTGGGGCATCTGCAGGGCATGGATGTCGGGCTGCGGCGGGGGTGAGGGGTGTGGGGTGTGTGGTGTGTGTGGGTGTGTGGGGCATCTGCAGGGCATGGATGTCGGGCTGCGGCGGGGGTGAGGGGTGTGGGGTGTGTGGGGGTGTGGGTGTGTGGGGCATCTGCAGGGCATGGATGTCGGGTGCGGCGGGGGTGAGGGGTGTGGGGTGTGTGGGGGAGTGGGTGTGTGGGGCATATGCAGGGCATGGATGTCGGGCTGCGGCGGGGGTGAGGGGTGTGGGGTGTGTGGTGTGTGTGGGTGTGTGGGGCATCTGCAGGGCATGGATGTCGGGTGCGGCGGGGGTGAGGGGTGTGGGGTGTGTGGGGGAGTGGGTGTGTGGGGCATCTGCAGGGCATGGATGTCGGGCTGCTGCGGGGGCGAGGGGTGTGGGGTGTGTGGGGGTGTGGGTGTGTGGGGCATCTGCAGGGCATGGATGTCGGGTGCGGCGGGGGTGAGGGGTGTGGGGTGTGTGGTGTGTGTGGGTGTGCGGGGCATCTGCAGGGCATGGATGTCGGGCTGCGGCGGGGGTGAGGGGTGTGGGGTGTGTGGGGGTGTGGGTGTGTGGGGCATCTGCAGGGCATGGATGTCGGGTGCGGCGGGGGTGAGGGGTGTGGGGTGTGTGGGGGTGTGGGTGTGTGGGGCATCTGCAGGGCATGGATGTCGGGCTGCGGCGGGGGTGAGGGGTGTGGGGTGTGTGGGGTGTGTGGGTGTGTGGGGCATCTGCAGGGCATGGATGTCGGGCTGCGGCGGGGGTGAGGGGTGTGGGGTGTGGGGTTTGTGGGGTGTGTGGGGTGTGTGGTGTGTGGGTGTGTGTGGTGTGTGGGGTGTATGGGGGTGTGTGGGGCATCTGCAGAGCATGGATGTCGGGCTGCGGCGGGGGTGAGAGGTGTGGGGTGTGTGGGGTGTGTGGGTGTATGGGGCGTGTGGGGCATCTGCAGAGCATGGATGTCGGGCTGCGGCGGGGGTGAGGGGTGTGGGGTTGTGAGTGTGTGGGTGGGTGGGATTGTGTGGGGGTATGTGGGTGTTTGTGGGTGTGTGGGTGTGTGGGTGGGGGGGTGTGTGCGGGTGTGGGAGTGTGGGGGTGTGAGGAGTGGGGGAGGGGGGGGAGTGTGGTTGGGTGTGGGGGAGTGTGGAGTGGGGGAGGGTGGGGGAGTGTGGGGGAGTGTGGTTGGGTGTGAGGGTGTGAGGAGTGGGGGAGGGTGGGGGAGTGTGGGGGAATGTGGGGGAGTGTGGTTGGGTATGGGGGGAGTGTGGAGTGGTATAACATTGGATAGGGAATGAGAAGTGATGGCGGTTTTGATGGAGGTGACCTAATACGATATCGTATATGGTGTAGTGTGGTTTTCAAATAATGTATTAATTAATTGCAATTATCGCATGAAAAACGTAAGAATTAAATGAGGGGAAAATAAAATAAGTTACGTAAAATAATGAATCACATTCAAATTATTTTATCGCATTCGAAAGGTTTTTTTGGAAAATTGTTTGAACTGTTGGTTTTCAAAAATAAATTACAAAACTTATATGCAACAAGAAAACGCAATCCATTATTTCACCGCATTTGAACTGTTTTGGTGCAAAAAATAAAAAAAAATACGCGAAATAATGGGACACGGTCAAAAAATTCCGCTATAAAAAAACGCGTATTAATTATTTATTCGCGTTCGATCTGTTAGTGCTTGTTTCAGGGACTAAAAATTACATGGAATTATGGAACACGATTACCAAAATTACATGAAATTATGGAACACGATTACCAAAATTACATGAAATTATGGAACACGATTACCAAAATTACATGAAATTATGGAACACGATTACCAAAATTACATGGAATTATGGAACACGATTACCAAAATTACATGGAATTATGGAACACGATTACCAAAATTACATGAAATTATGGAACACGATTACCAAAATTACATGGAATTATGGAACACGATTACCAAAATTACATGAAATTATGGAACACGATTACCAAAATTACATGAAATTATGGAACACGATTACCAAAATTACATGAAATTATGGAACACGATTACCAAAATTACATGAAATTATGGAACACGATTACCAAAATTACATGAAATTATGGAACACGATTACCAAAATTACATGCAATTATGGAACACGATTACCAAAATTACATGAAATTATGGAACACGATTACCAAAATTACATGCAATTATGGAACACGATTACCAAAATTACATGAAATTATGGAACACGATTACCAAAATAAAAGAGTAAAAAAAACGTGTTCAACTTCTGCGTGTGTTTGAGTTGTGCGACAAAATGTTTAAGAAATCCAGTGAAATAATGAAAAAAGCGTTAAAATTATTTTGTATTGTTTGAATTATTCGTATTAAGAAAGAAATACAAATTTCATGGATTTATTAAGCGCATTCAACCTTTTTTTCTTGTTCGAACTGTTGGTTTTTGAAAAGGGAAGAAAAATTTATTACACCGTTTATGATACATTTATATTGAAAGGTAGATTGAAGAAAAAATCATGAAGAAATGAGAGTTCAAATTAACTTTTCCTGATTACAAACTTTTTGAAGTGTTTGTGTTTGTTGCAGAGAAGCGCACGACCTCATCAAGCATGCCGCCAAGCACGGCGTGATAGAGGCCGCCGACGTGCTGAGTAAAGTGTGTTCCAAGGGCAAGTGTGATGACTAGTGGTGTGGTGGTGGTGGTGAGGTGATTGGTGGTGTGGTGGTGGTGTGGTGATTGGTGGGGAGGTGATGGTAGTGTGATGAAAATGGTGTGGTGATGGTGGTGAGGTGATTGGTGGTGTGGTGGTGGTGTGGTGATTGGCCGGCAACGTGTGTTGTGACTAGCATTGTGTTTTTGGTTAAAAAGTCTTTGTTCACTGCAATTGACCCTTTAATATGCATTAAAGAAGTCTTTGTTCACTGCAGTTGACCCTTTAATATGCAATAAAAAGGTCCTTGTTCACTGCAATGAATTTTTCATTTGTCACCTACTATCCATCAGTAGTCGTAGCCTTATATATATATTTTACTTCAGAATGCCTACTGAAGTAAACGCAGTTTCTGCTATACATTTTGCTTAATTTCTTGAGGTGCATGCAGATTTTGAACGTATTCAACAAATATTCAACAAGTGAATAAACTGTTCAAGTTATTATGAGTCTGAATTCCGAGTCATGAGCGTAAAACTTTCTGATGGGAATTTTTAGGTAAATAAATAAATAATATTTAATTCAGAAGTTGATTTTTCCCTAGGGTATTCGGATATGTCCCGAAGCGAAATAGAAACCAAAAATAGCAAATTCAAGACTTTATTCCTCCTAGATTCACTCAAATTAATCCTTGAAAGAGCGAAGGTTTTCGGCATGATGTTAATCAATTCAACAAAAGTTCTTTGTAAGAGTTAGAAAGAAAAATAAATGTTCAATTCACAGATTCAAATTTTCTACCTTTGATGAACCAAGACTGAGATAAGAAGCTGGTCCTTTTATCTCAGTAAGGTCTTTTATTGAGATCTGAGTACTCAGCTCATTAGATACTCAATTAACTACTCAACACTTAACTGATACGGTGCAACCAATAGTTAAAATTTATCATTAACTAATCCTAAATTAATAACTTACTTAACTAACACCGTGCTAGACTAAAGTTAAGAATAAATGGGTAAATTTTTGTCATTTTGTTCGTATACAGTGGGGGGGAGGGGGGGGGGGGGGGAATACAGTGGGGGGGAGGGGGGGGGGGGAATACAGTGGGGGGGAGGGGGGGGAATACAGTGGGGGGGGAATACAGTGCAACACGTAAAGTAAATCGCCATTTTTAAACCATGAACAATTACGAAATTGGACTATATGTAAACAGTAGTATAAAAAAATTAATAATGTGTCTAAAACCTACAAATATTTAATAAAAAATATAAATGCGATCATGTATAACAAATATGTGTACAAAAGTTTTAATGCCCGACTTTTTTCTCGATATTATACATTAAAATTATTTTAGGATTATTCCAGAAAGTTCTAATACATTCTACTATTTGACAACCAAACTTTCGCCAGCATTCATCTCCAATAACGCGTCATTGGTACAGCAGCTCTCGTTCTGAAAGTTCGTAAGCATGAGTAAGAATAAGAACATCAGCCAAGACCTTCGCAAGCGTATTGTGGAGCTCCATAATGAAGGTTTGGGGTATCGGAAGATATGTGCACAACTGTGTGTTCCTGTAGCTTCGGTTGGAACCATAATACATAAGTGGAAATGCCGCAATACGACTCTCAGCAAGCCTCGAACTGGCCGTCCACGGAAAATAAAAGACCGTGCTGCTGGAAAATTGTTCTGAATAGTAGTGCAGAGGCCTCAACCTACTCGTGAAGAATTGAAGGATTATCTTAAGGCAACTGGGATCGAAGCCAGCAAAAACGCGATCATCAGGGCACTACGCCGTGAAGGTCTTCGCTCCCGCATCCCTCATAGGACACCTTTTCTCCAGAAATGTCCCGTCAAGGCCAGGCTGAAATGTACCAACGACCATTTGAACAAGCAAGCAGCGTTTTGGAACTCAGAACTGTGGTCAGATGAAGTCAAAATCGAACTATTTGGGAAAAATAGCGCAAACCATGTTTGGAGGCAACAAAACGAAGAGTATAAACCAAAGTGCACCATACCCACGTTCAAGTTTGGAGGTGGCTCAGTCATGGTGTGGGGATGTTTCAGCTCATCTGGGGTAGGTAAAGCTCTCATCATTGAAGGAACCATGTATGACAAGAAATATCGTGAAATTTTGGATGAGCAACCTCTACCTCCAGCTCGTGTTTAAAATTAAGACGTGGATGGACCTTCCAACAAGACAACGATCCAAAGCATATGTACTGCAAACGAAACCAAGGAATGGTCGAGGGTGAAGAAAATAAACATTGTAGAATGGCTAAATCAATCCCCGGACATGAATCCGATCAAAAACTTGTGGAGGAATTGAAATTGAAGATTCACATTGAGAACCCAATAACAGCACTGAACTCAGAGAAATTTGCATTGAAGAATGGAATAAGATTACACCCAAAATTTTTAAAAGGCTGATAGTGATTTGAACAAGCAAGCAGCGTTTTGGCAAACGTCTCTAAACGTCTCGAAGCCATAATTAATAACAAAGGGCAAAGCTACGAGGCATTAATGTGTGTATATCTTGAAATGTGGTGTAAGTTTTTGCTCACGTATTCATTACAAATGTCCCTGCATATTATTTCAATTAAATGTTTGTGGGTTTTAGATTTATTATTATCCCTTTTATACTATTATTTATATATAGTCCAACTTTCGTAATTGTACCTGGTTTAGAAATGTGGAATATGGAGATTTGATCAACGTTCTGTATAATTTTGCCTCCCAATGTAAGTTGAGGTAGACAAAAAAAAAAAAAAATTGAAGCTTCGGAATCACGGTATTGCTCAGCATTCGAAAGAAAAATATTGGCATCAAGTATACTTTAGAACAACCATTTTTTTGGGTCTTTAAAAAACAATTGGGTGATATTTTTGATAATTAAAACGACATCGAATAAAATCATTTTCTAACTATTTACAAAAGCAATGCATAGAAAGGATAACAAGGAGGCCATAATAAAGACATATATAAAGACAGTGCCAAAACCTCCAAGTTTGGTTGGATTCATCTCGAAGAAGGAACAACATGCTACACGAAGAAGTTGTACAAATCTACGATAGTCTTTTTCGAAGTGTTCAACTGGTTCATAGCTTCTTTTTGGCTTATGCGTTCAGACCACAGATAAATAGCGAGAATCCATTTATGTAAACTTTGATGAGATTTCGTGAAGAATAAAGTCTTTTCTCATAGACACTTTCCGTTTGAACTTCAGACAATTTTTGTATTGACAATTCATTTCTTCACTGCAAGCATCACACTTCATGACACTTGCCGATAGTTGTCTCTGCTTCATCCATTCAGTGGCCGGCAGAGGATCTTCGCCAAGTAAAGGAAGATTTTCCGTTTGAAGTGTTCGGTTCATTTCATTAAAAAGACTACGGTTTTTCGTATTATAGAAAAATAAAATTTCGATATGAGTGCAGTCAAGATATACAGAACACCGTAGCATGGATACATTAAAAAATTCACTGGTGTCCTCGAACTGCACTTGGATTAACTCTGGTGTCCGTAAAGTAGACCTGGGGCCGAGTTTGTACATTTGGTGTCCATGAGGTATATTTGGTCCAAATATTGCAATATTATGCAAGGAAACGTAGTTTTTGTTAGGAAATATCTGAGCTTGGGAACAAATGGGGAAAAATATTGGACTTGGGTTGCAAATAGGGAAATATCTGAGCTTGGGAACAAAGGGGAAAATTATAGGACTTGGGATGCAAATAGGTAAATATCTGAGCTTGGGAACAAAGGGGAAAATTATAGGACTTGGGATGCAAATAGAAAAATATCTGAGCTTGGGAACAAAGGGGAAAATTATAGGACTTGGGATGCAAATAGGTAAATATCTGAGCTTGGGAACAAATGGGGAAAACTATTGGACTTGGGATGCCAATTGGGAAATATCTGAGCTTGGGAACAAATGGGGAAAACTATTGGACTTGGGATGCAAATAGGGAAATATCTGAGCTTGGGAACAAATGGGGAAAACTATTGGACTTGGGATGCCAACAGGGAAATATCTGAGCTTGGGAAACAAATGGGAAAACTATTGGACTTGGGATGTCAATAGGGAAATATCTGAGCTTGGGAACAAATGGGAAAATTATAGGACTTGGGATGCAAATAGGGAAATATCTGAGCTTGGGAAACAAATGGGAAAACTATTGGACTTGGGATGCCAATAGGGAAATATCTGAGCTTAGGAAACAAATGGGGAAATATCGGTGCTAAAGGACAAATAGGGAACAATAAGACTTGCAGAACAAATAGCTCAGTAATAACAAGGCGCTCATGAATTAGGCAGTAAATATGAAATGAAAGAAAAGTTGGTTGTGCTTTTATGCAAGCTGCACCGACCATCAAAAAATGACGGCAGTCGATAACGTTCAATAAAAAAAGCGTTAGTTATGAGTAATTACCAATAATTTTTGAAGAAAAACTAATTTTAAAAGCAAATCCTGCAGCCAAGAGATTTATTTAGAAAATGGGCTTGATATAAATACCTTTCTAAATTTATTTCAATAATTCTAATCTGGTATTCATATTTATTTCAAAATTTAATAGTAAATGAAAAAAATATGTAGGCATAAAATTCTTACATAGTCCCCAAGAATGTAATTCTTTTTATTCTTAATGTAATTCTTATTCTTAATTGTTCACTTATATATTCTTCCCTCAGAAAAGTAATCTGATACCGACTACTTTGCAGACGTCTCCTTTATAAAACCACTTATAAATTCCTCGAATCATCATCACAAATACATATCTTCTCACCTGCTTACATATTCTTGAAATTCTCCAAAACGTAAAGTAATACAGGTCGTTTAGCAGATTTTTCGCGTGATATTCATAAACCCTGTTTCAATTTGAACAAATCATCTTTCCAATACCATCACATCACCCCAACAATTCTCAAAACTCCCCAAAAGGAGCCCATCACTCCCTAAGCTCCCTATTTCCCCATCACCATCAGATCCTCTTCATTCTCCCGAATGCGCTCCCCAAAAATAGATCCCATCGCAGCCAGTTCATTACCTCGAGTGTTGCCATCAAAACGGGCCCCAAAAGTTCTTGAGAAATTCTTGAAATTGAGTTTTAGTTTGGGGAATTGAAAGGCCGGTCTTGAAGAGGCGTCCGCGGTGATCACAAGACCTGAAATGAGGGTCTAAATTACTCGGGCTTTTATTCTGGGCCTCATATACAAGGCCTCGTATACAGGGCCTCATATCAGGGCCTCATATACAGGGCCTTATATACAGGGCCTCATATACAGGGCCTCATATACAGGGCCTCATATCAGGGCCTCATATACAGGGCCTCATATACAGGGCTTCATATACAGGGCCTCGTGTACAGTGCCTCATATACAGGGCCTCATATACAGGGCCTCATATACAGGGCCTCATATCAGGGCCTCATATACAGGGCCTCATATACAGGGCCTTATATACAGGGCCTCATATACAGGGCCTTATATACAGGGCTTCATATACAGGGCCTCATATACAGGGCCTCATATACAGGGCCTCATATACAGGGCCTTATATACAGGGCTTCATATACAGGGCCTCATATACAGGGCCTCATGTACAGGGCCTCATATACAGGGCCTCATACACAGGGCCTCGTATACACGGCCTCATATACAGGGCCTCGTATACAGGGCCTCATGTACAGGGCCTCATATACAGGGCCTCGTATACAGGGCCTCATATACAGGGCCTCATATACAGGGCCTTATATACAGGGCCTCATATACAGGGCCTCATATACAGGGCCTCATATCAGGGCCTCATATACAGGGCCTCATATACAGGGCTTCATATACAGGGCCTCGTGTACAGGGTCTCATATACAGGGCCTCATATACAGGGCCTCATATACAGGGCCTCATATCAGGGCCTCATATACAGGGCCTCATATACAGGGCCTCATATACAGGGCCTCATATACAGGGTCTCATATATAAGGCTTCATATACAGGGCCTCATATACAGGGCCTCATATACAGGGCCTCATATACAGGGTCTCATATATAAGGCTTCATATACAGGGCCTCATATACAGGGCCTCATATACAGGGCCTCATATACAGGGTCTCATGTATAAGGCTTCATATACAGGGCCTCATATTCAGGGCCTCATATACAGGATGCCCCAAAAAATGTACTCTCCCTTTGAATGGCCAGTACTTGCGTATTATGTTTCGATGTACGTTTTTACTGGCATAAGACTTCATCTTATTCCAGTAAAAACGTACATCGCGAAAAGTTAAAGTTAAAAAAGTTTAAAAAAAAGAAAAGAAAAGTTAAATCCGAGAAAAGGGAAGCAAATGAAAGAAAACTGAAGGCCATGAAAGAAAACTTTGTTTTTCCTGAAGCATGAACAAAAAATATATGAATGAGCTTAAGGATGAGTACATGAGTGTGTTAAGGTACGTGAAATGATTCAAAGGAGTGTGAAATGATATAAAGTGGTGTGAAATGATGTATAAGATTAAAGGATATAAAGAGGCTTAAAATGATATATAGATGAGTAAAATGACACACAAATGCGTGAGATTTAAACAATTTATTTACCACAAGTGATACAGCCGTAGATTGTTTCTCAAGTCTAGTACTATGGACACATTCGGGTATAGCTACTTATGGGCCCGAATAAGTTGAGCGACCTTCAAGGCATGCAATCTTCAACGCTATTTTAAAGTATACAGTTATGTTTAACCTAATTTGCTGAACTTAGGTAACATGTAGCTGGGTGACATTGACAGTGCATGTGTACAAAGTTTAGATCAAGTTGTCCAGATGGCCTTAAAATGCGGCTTCTTAAAGTTCTTTGAAATTTCCACTCGGTTGCACATGTGTAAGCGAATGATCGATCCATTGTGGCCCAATTTGTTCGTTGCTAATAGACTGAACAGGAGACAATTTAAATTTTCAATCATTTCATCTATTTAGGTTGTGGCTATTTATTTTCAAAATGTTGTTATTCATGAAAAGTGAAGAACACTTCCGGATTTTCGTCTTTCGTCTTTCAATTTTCATGATTTCCGCGCTATCTCTTCTTTGTTCTTTGTTTCTCTTCCTTCCTAACTTGTTGTTTCTGTGTGAAAGGTGTGAGAACGCATCTTGTGCATAGATTCTCCGTTTAAGTTACTCCATATTAAATGGTCCCGTTTTTATCCTTTGTAAAAACATTTTCGAGATTCAAACTCAACTGCAAACTAACCTACATACTACCTATGGTATGTAGTTTAATTGCTAAGCAGAACACCTAGCAAAGGGGAAAATAATTTCTCCACATGTGCGATTTATAAACTATGCGTCACAGTTTTACCCCGTGTTTCCTCTGTCACGGTGGATAGGGTGGATGCCGTGCATCCCTCGCTTCGTGACGGAGTCTCGCGTCTCACAAAATGTGAAAGTTTATAGAATGTGAGAAAAAGTCTGCAAAGTATGAGAAAAAGTTCACAAAATGGGAAACATTTTGTGAACTTTTTCTCATACTTTGCAGACTTTTTATTTTTTATTTTTCACAGGATGGGAAAGTCCAGAAAATGTGAAAGTTCATTAAATGAGAAAATCCCCATAATGTGAAAACCCACGAATTTGAAAAGCGCACAAAATGCAGAAGTCCCAAATTTTTGGCGATATCGTGGAGGCTGCGAAAGAAATCCTTTTCTGTATCATGCAATCAGGAGATTCTGCACCTCAGGAAATGTGGGATATGTCCTAAATATGTCTCCGGACGCAAGGTTTCGTGCCTGTGACCACATTGTAGAGACTGAGAACGTAAATTCTCGTGACGAAGGACTGTAGTTTGGAATTCTTTCTTTAATGGCTTAATCGCGCACGGTTGTGTCAGGTGTAGTTTTTTCAAAATTTTCTTGGTAATGGAATATTTCCGTTAATTTACCTGATTTTGTAAAAAAAATTAAATTCCTTTCACAACTTTTTAACTCTTTAGAGACAAATCCGCATATTTTTGTTACTGATGATTTTGAATTGCTGTCTGAAAACAACCAAAACACAATTTTATTTTATTACGTTTTCTAGTTTTCTCATTCTCCGCAAACCTTTTTTTAAATTTATTATCAGATTTAGAAGAAGAAGAAAAAATTTATTTAATGAAAATTTAATTTCATAAATCATGAGCACAAAAAAATTATTCGGCCTCTGACATTAGTCATCCTTGTGTCAAAAAACTAAAATTACTAAAAATTGAAAGCCAGCCGTTTCAAAAAAAACATCGTCCGGGAAAAAATGCATTCCAACGTGAAATATGAGAACAAATGTCGGTATAAAATGGACAGAACAAACATACAAACGTGGCATTAGGAAGTTGAACGAATTGTAAACAGAATGCAATAATTACACTCCTGGTATTTTAAATGTGTTCCCCTTTCTTATTAATGCATGGTGTAATAAACATTCATATTTCAATAGCGAACATCGGTAATCGGAGGATATAAATAGGCCAGTAAATATTAGAAATTCGGTAGTCTCATAAGTGATGTAAGCCAATATGTACTCACACGCTTTTTTGCATAGAGTCGCGTAATAGGATGAAATTTTTTTTAGCACAGATCGTAAAGTACGAGCTCGTACTGTAACGTTCCAAGAACATTTAGCGAGCAGATCTCAACTTGAAAGCACAAAACCATAAAATAACTGGATCATGGAGATATACGTGTGTCTATCAATAACGGGATGATAGGATGCCCTAGAAGTCGCTGAACTTGTTCGGGCCCACAGGTGGCTATACTCAAATTTGACCATTGTACTAGACTTAAGAAACATTCTACCTCTGTATCACCTGTGGTAAATAAATTCTTTAAAATTGTTTAAATTGTTTATCACAGGAACTTGGTGCTCAGTACTCGTAATAACATTAACTTTTTGCAGTTACATTGAAATGTCCTGTTACGAATGTTGTGTTTAATGTTGTACTCGTACAAACTGCGATTTTATTCATTTGTTTGTATACAGGTACGCCATTGTTCCAGCCCGAGGTTCTATTGTTAATGCAAATTACCAAAAGGAGTAACGCTTGGACACATCATTTTTCTTTCTATCCCATATCCCCACAGCTCAACAGCTGCTGCTAAAGCTGCTATATAGCGGCAGTCCTGTAGATTTACGAGCCAAGCCCGCGCTCGGGATCTGTTACAACTGTTATCTGTCAGACAGAGTGGAATATTTGTTTCTTAAAGAGGATGTATCACATTTCTGGGTCTACTCCAAACCATCTCTTGGCGAAGCAATAAAGACTCCATTGCCTCGAGATGATATTCTCATCATCTCGCTCACACTTTTAAAGGGACTGTTTCCGGGGCAATTGCGAAATTCTGTGAGTGATGAAAGGTCTGTCATCTTCGGCGGGTGTGATGCGGGCTGTTCGGGTCTCGTGGGAGACTGCGTAGCGCGTTCGAATGGGACGTAAAGCTTTTAGAGAGCACTGAAGCGTGCTAATTGGTCTTTTACATTCAATGTAAGTAAGACATTTGGGAGAGGGAGATGTAAGGCTACAGTTTGCGGTGGACAAATGAAGAATGGAAGAAAGCGCGAGTGGCTAGAAGAAATGTAGTGTTCGGAATAGGAATGAATGAGTGATTGAGAAGTTCGAAGACAACTTCACAGATAAAAAGGTAACACCGGAAAAGTCTTGGGAAATTGCTTTCCACATTTAAATTAAAAGTTTGGAAGATTTTAGATGTATTTATTCATCACATGCACGTACATTATCACCAGAAAACAAGAAGATTCTTTCTATTTAACAACCGATAATATTTTCCTATCAAACTTCTCAACCTTCCGGAATTTTTCTAGTTCATCAAGAGTTAAAAGTTCGACGTGCTAAAATTTAAGAAATTACGTAAACAGCATTTCATGCGATCTTAGCGCATTTAGGTGAGGTGATGCAACGAGCATCAAAGCATGCAATCGTTGATTTTTAGGCTCCTGCAAAAATTGGTCACACATTGCATTTCATTTAAAAAAATTCCCATGGAGGAAATGGAGGAAATTTTAGGACATTAATTAATTATTCTACAGAAATAATTACAAATGTCATAGGATTTCGTCCTGTGAAAATAATTTTTTTTAAAAGAAGTGCGATGTGTTATTAAAAAGTTCTGAGGGCACTTTGAAAATGAATTACCAATTAATTACGTATTGATAACGTTTATACGTATTTTATATGCATTTGATGTGTCAGGATGTACTAGGAAAAAGCTATAAGCATTTTTTAGTCCGTAGCTTTTCAACAGGCAAATCAAATCTTCGGAGCAAGTTCCGTAGACTATCCAACCTCATTTCTTCAGTTGTTCGCAGGCGATGTCAATTTCCAAATTATGTTGGTCGAGGAGCAATAACTTTTGACTTTATTCGAGATTAGCTCCGAAAAAATCCAAAATGTCGGCACATTGATCAGTCTAATTTTACGATCGACTCGAGAGTTTAAGGGATTAGTCTTCGAGGACTTTTTGACTGTTTCTTTAAAGGTTCTCTTCTTACGGAGGTAGTTTTCATTATACTACTGACCGACCAGTAGTCACAAATTCAATTTTTATAGAAAACGTAATCAAAGCTAAATAAAGTCACTACCCAAATGATATTTGTTATTAGCATATGTCATTTTTGTTATATGAAAAGTCATTCACAATATATATGTATTTTAGCATTCGAAAATATCGTTTAGCATAAAAATATGTAATTTTAGTATGTCTTCTAACATTAGAATGTGTCACTTAGACTATTTTATTTAGCATTAGAATGTTTCATTAAGAATGTGTTATTTAATATTAGAATGTTTCATTAAGAATATGTTATTTAACATTAGAATGTTTCCTTAAGAATATGTTATTTAGCATTAGAATGTTTCATTAGGAATATGCTATATAGCATTATAATGTTTCATTAAAAATATTTTATTTAGCATAAGAATGTTTCATTAAGAATGTGTTATTTAGCATTAGAATGTTTCATTAAGAATATATTATTTAGCAATAGAATGTTTCATTAAGAATATGTTATTTAGCATTAGAAAGTTTCATTAAGAATATGTTATTTAGCATTAGAATGTTTCATTAAGAATATGTTATTTAGCATTAGAATGTTTCATTAAGAATATGTTATTTAGCATTAGAATGTTTCATTAAGAATGTGTTATTTAGCATTAGAATGTTTTATTAAGAATATGTTATTTAGCAATAGAATGTTTCATTAAGAATGTGTAATTTAGCATTAGAATGTGTCATTAAGAATATGTTATTTAGCATTTGAATGTGTCATTAAGAATATGTTATTTAGCATTAGAATGTGTCATTAAGAATATGTTATTTAGCATTAGAATGTTTCATTAAGAATATGTTATTTAGCATTAGAATGTTTCATTAAGAATATGTTATTTAGCATTAGAATGTTTCATTAAGAATATGTTTTTAGCATTAGAATGTTTCATTAAGAATATGTTATTTAGCATTAGAATGTTTCATTAAGAATGTGTTATTTAGCATTAGAATGTTTCATTAAGAATATGTTATTCAGCATGAGAATGTGCCGTTAAGCATTAGAATATTTCATTTCGAACATTTTATTCAGCATTGGAATATGTCATTCCATGGTATCGGATCTAAGAAAGAAAATGTCTAATACATCAACAGTGTTCTCTAGCGTCAACGGTGCTTGGAATATTGTGGAAAAAATATTTTCTATAAGTGGGAATAAGACAATTAAATCTCGGACACACGAGCCTCAATGGTGCTTGCAATAATTTACGAAAATATTTTCAAGAGTCGGATGAAATGGTTAAATTTTCCGAAAAATTACCGCGTTTTAAAGACCTTTTCGACAGAAGCCATACACGACTTCTTCCAAAACTCTCGAGCGAGCTATAAAAAGTCGTTTTAATTTTAGGCGCTTGTTAATATCTTTTCTGGGTTTAGGTGCTTGCATTTTAGGCCATTTACTTGTCTAATCTTGAATGAAGTTTGGAGCTGAGGCATATTTAAGAACTTTAGTAGCAAATTCACATCCCCGGCCGACATGAGAGAAGACGAAGGGGAAGTAGTCTACGGATATTGCTCCCAAGATTTGATTTACTGCCCGTCCGGGGAACTTGCGGAACATTGATTGAAGATTTTTCTCGACTTCGGTTTTTGGATGGAACACTGGAGGCCAGTTAGGAATAAATGAGGGGAACTAGGAATTTGTTGAAGAATAAGAGAGTATTCTGTTGATTTTATCACTTCTCATTTGACTTTAAAATTCCTGATAATGATGATAATGACAGAATATTTTCTTGCTTTCATCATTTCACATTCGACTTTAGAGTCGCTGATGATAATGATGGTTAATCTTTGTCGTGTATTTTCATTTGAACAAAATCTCGATTATTATTTGTTAGTAGCACGTAATTATGTCACCTAGAACCACTCTGAGGATATGATAGGTTTGTATTTCTTCGGGAATCTCTAGCGTAAGATGAAAAGAAGTCACGTAACAATGAATATTCTTATAATTTTTACTGGCAATTTTTTGAGATATTATTATTCCATCTTCAGTACTGAAACATAAAAACGATGTAACTCTGAGAGTACACAAAATTTAATAAAATAAGTATACAAACATCAATAAAACTTAGATCCTAATCCTCATTCAACTGCAGTAGAACTGACCACTATTTGGCTTAACTCCACATCTTTTCACACGCACATAAAATCATACATTTGAACGTAGGTACAAATCCAATACACAGATGTACGCAAACACACACACCACACACACACACAGATATGTCAGTAGGTTGGGACAATGTTCAAGTTGACTGCATGCAAGTTTTTATTTAGGTTAGGTTTATAGGTGGCTATGAATTTAGTTTTTTACTCGAATTTAGATATGAATTTAGATATGAATTTAGATATGAATTCAGATATGGATTTAGATATGAATTTAGATATGAATTTAGATATGAATTTAGGTATGAATTTAGGTATGAATTTAGATATGAATTTAGAAATGAATTTAGGTATGAATTTGGATATGAATTTAGATATGAATTTAGATATGAATTTAGACATGAATTTAGATATGAATTTAGGTATGAATTTAGGTATGAATTTAGACATGAATTTAGACATGAATTTAGACATGAATTTAGATATGAATTTAGGTATGAATTTAGACATGAATTTAGAAATGAATTTAGATATGAATTTAGATATGAATTTAGACATGAATTTAGATATGAATTTAGATATGAATTCAAATATGAATTTAGATATGAATTTAGATATGAATTTAGGTATGAATTTAGGTATGAATTTAGATATGAATTTAGAAATGAATTTAGGTATGAATTCAGATATGAATTTAGATATGAATTTAGATATGAATTTAGATATGAATTTAGATATGAATTCAGATATGAATTAAGATATGAATTTAGGTATGAATTTAGACATGAATTTAGACATGAATTTAAATATGAATTTAGGTATGAATTTAGACATGAATTTAGAAATGAATTTAGATATGAATTTAGATATGAATTTAGACATGAATTTAGATATGAATTTAGATATGGATTCAGATGTGAATTTATATAAGAATTTAGATATGAATTTAGATATGAATTTAGATATGAATTTAGGTATGAATTTAGACATGAATTTAGACATGAATTTAGATATGAATTTAGGTATGAATTTAGACATGAATTTAGAAATGAATTTAGTTATGAATTTAGATATGAATTTAGACATGAATTTAGATATGAATTTAGTTATGGATTTAGATATGAATTTATATATGAATTTAGATATGAATTTAGATATGAATTTAGATATGAATTTAGGTATGAATTTAGACATGAATTTAGATATGAATTTAGACATGAATTTAGATATGAATTTAGGTATGAATTTAGACATGAATTTAGACATGAATTTAGACATAAATTTAGATATGAAATTAGGTATGAATTTAGACATGAATTTAGAAATGAATTTAGATATGAATTTAGGTATGAATTAAGTATGAATTTAGATATGAATTTAGAAATAAATTTAGGTATGAATTTAGATATGAATTTGGATATGAATTTAGATATGAATTTAGATATGAATTTAGACATGTATTTAGATATGAATTTAGATATGAATTTAGGTATGAATTTAGATATGAATTTAGATATGAATTTAGACATGAATTTAGATATGAACTTAGGTATGAATTTAGACATGATTTTAGATATGAATTTAGGTATGAATTTAGATATGAATTTAGACATGAATTTAGATATGAATTTAGATATGAATTTAGTCATGAATTTAGATATGAATTTAGGTATGAATTTAGATATGAATTTAGGTATGAATTTAGATATGAATTTAGATAGGAAGTTAGATATCAATTTAGTTTGACTGCACTTAACATGGCTCAACCACAAATTTTTCCAATAAAACGACTAAATTTACAATGTCAGTTTTGAAATACTCAATTTTATAAATAATTAATTTTAGTTTAATTTATCATTGGAACGTGAAAATCGATCAGAAAAGTTAAGATATAAGGCGGGTTTGTGTTACATTCTTCCGCAAAATTATGTTGCCATTGAACTTTTTAACGCGATTTTCTTTGAACTTTTAACTTTTTAACACAATTTACAAGAAAACATGTTCAAAATAACCCGTACCATTTCAAAAAATAAATAAAAAATATACACACGTCTACCGAATACATACATCTACAGCGGTTTGCGTTGGAATATTGGGGGTGACTAATAGATACATCTGCGGTGTTTTGCATTGGAATATTTGGGGTAACTAATAGATACAACTGCGGTTTGCATTGGAATATATAGGGGAATCTTAAAATCCCAACACAACGTAAACTCAACCAAGAATCGCATAAGTTTTGTGAAGATGTTTCAGTTTTCCAAGCTTGCTCGAAATGCCCAGCAGAAATTTCTCTGGCTTCAGGCGAGTGAGATTCAATTCAAAGCAAGATTTCTATAAGACCCAGCCAGCATTAAAGGCTTGGTGGCGCAAGGGAACACCGACGTCGCTCCAAACTTTTAAGAGATCCCAAAAATTCAGACGGTGAAATACAGGGGCTTCAAAAATTGTGATCTGGCTCCCAGCGGCTCATTGTCAATTGCGGTTATGAAAGCTGCAAACTGAATTACGGGGTCATTTCGTAGCTCTCAGATGCCTTGCTCTGGAGAGGGACAAAATTCTTGACTCCCATATAATACGACATACATTTTACAAAACACTCTTCGGTGGTGAAACAACCTATGTAATAATAATAATAATAATAATTTTACAATACACGCTGCAGAAATCCAATTAAAATGGACGTTGACACTACAGTCGTGTAAGCACGGAATAGAAATCTATTAAAATAAGGTTAAAAATACTGGCGTTGAAATACGTAACAGAAAAAGTGCTAACATTGTGGTAGCAACTACAGTCGTATTTATAGAAAACCCCTAAATTGTTGTTTGAAACAACCGTCGTAAAAATACGTAATAAGAAAACCATTAAAATGGGGTTGATATTAAAGTCCTATAAACGTAAAACGTGCAATAGAAATACCATTTAAATAATGGTTGGAATTAGTGATAAAAACACGCTACAGAACTCATTGAAGTGATGTTGACATTAAAGTTCTTTACAGAAATTATAAGCCTGCACATTAATATGGGTTCCTAATACGTGTTTATAATAGAAGATTGTGAGTATGTAAATGGTTATTTAAAACAAATTCAGTTTTATTAATAGAGTCAATAAAGCCAATTTTAGCATACATTAATGCGAGTAGTTATTGAGAAGAATGTCATCGTGTAAAAGCTATGCAATTTATAGGTAGGTATATTGATGGTAAATGTAGGACAGTAAAATCTAGTAACTAGTGCAGTAAAATCTAACAACCAGTATAGTAAAATCTAGCAACCAGTACAGTAAAATCTAGCAACCAGTATAGTAAAATCTAGCAACCAGTACAGTAAAATCTAGCAGCCAGTATAGTAAAATCTAGCAACCAGTATAGTAAAATCTAGCAACCAGTACAGTAAAATCTAGCAACCAGTATAGTAAAATCTAGCAACCAGTACAGTAAAATCTAGCAGCCAGTATAGTAAAATCTAGCAACCAGTACAGTAAAATCTAGCAGCCAGTATAGTAAAATCTAGCAACCAGTATAGTAAAATCTAGCAACCAGTACAGTAAAATCTAGCAACCAGTATAGTAAAATCTAGCAACCAGTACAGTAAAATTTAGCAGCCAGTATAGTAAAATCTAGCAACCAGTACAGTAAAATCTAGCAACCAGTACAGTAAAATCTAGCAGCCAGTATAGTAAAATCTAGCAACCAGTGCAGTAAAATCTAGCAACTAGTGCAGTAAAATCTAGCAGCCAGTATAGTAAAATCTAGCAACCAGTACAGTAAAATCTAGCAACCAGTATAGTAAAATCTAGCAACCAGTACAGTAAAATCTAGCAGCTAGTATAGTAAAATCTAGCAACCAGTGCAGTAAAATCTAGCAACCAGTGCAGTAAAATCTAGCAGCCAGTATAGTAAAATCTAGCAACCAGTACAGTAAAATCTAGCAACCAGTACAGTAAAATCTAGCAGCCAGTATAGTAAAATCTAGCATCCAGTATAGTAAAATCTAGCAACCAGTACAGTAAAATCTAGCAACCAGTACAGTAAAATCTAGCAGCCAGTATAGTAAAATCTAGCAACCAGTACAGTAAAATCTAGCAACCAGTAGAGTAAAATCTAGCAGCCAGTATAGTAAAATCTAGCAACCAGTATAGTAAAATCTAGCAACCAGTACAGTAAAATCTATCAACCAGTATAGTAAAATGTAGCAACCGGTATAGAAAAATCTAGCAATCGTTTCAGTAAAATCTAGCATATAATAGAGTAAAATCCAGCATAAAGTACAATCTAACAAGCAATATGGAAAAATCTATCAATCGTTTCAGTAAAATCTAGCATATAATTGAGTAAAATCAAGCATACAGTGAAGTACAATCTAACAAGCAATATAGTAAAATCTAGCTATCGTTCCAGTAAAAGCTAGCACCCGGTCCAGCAAAGTCTACAATTCGATTAAGCCAGCACTAAGCACTTAAGCTCTCCGAACTTCTGCCATCGGCTGCACCGAACCAGTTAACTTCTCTGATAAATACTTGCAAGGTAGGTAGGCAAGACAAGGCCGCTCGTGCATCTACACAAGTTCCTAACATTTCTGTATTTCACTTCT
Source organism: Morinoia aosen (assembly GCA_030386875.1). Lineage (NCBI taxonomy): Eukaryota > Metazoa > Arthropoda > Malacostraca > Amphipoda > Talitridae > Morinoia > Morinoia aosen. The sequence goes on from CM059566.1 coordinate 31,680,034, forward strand.
CTCAGAAAACAAGAATACTTTTTTTACAACATGGGCTTGCTGAACTTCTTTCTAAAAATTGTTTCAGTCTTCGGATATTTGCGAGTAAGATTCAATTTCGAAGGTGGGATTATTCATACACAATAACTTAAATTTGTTTCAACTCCTTGGATAGTTGTGAGTAAGATTCCCATTCCATGGTGGGATTGAGTGAATACCCAATTAATTCATACGTGATTATAGAGAGGAAACACATGCGCTTTTAGTCTAAAGCTCTTCCTACTTAATTCCCACACGTTGACCGTCTATGCTGTTTAAAGATTAAGAAAATTAGCCAACTTAAATGATTAAAATGCAATGGTTGCTGTTGTGATTTTTCATTAAAGGAATTTTGTATAATGCGTAAAAATACATAAATTCATTTTGATAAGAATAGACTCAATTCAATCACTGCAGAAATCCCCAGCTGATAAGATTAGACTCATTTCAATATCAGCAAAAATCCCCAACTGATAAGAATAGACTCATTTCAATATCAGCCAAAATCCCCAGCTGATAAGAATACACTCATTTCAATATCAGCAAAAATCCCCAACTGATAAGAATAGACTCATTTCAATATCAGCAAAAATCCCCAGCTGATAAGAATAGACTCATTTCAATATCAGCAAAAATCCCCAGCTGTTAAGAATAGACTCATTTCAATATCAGCCAAAATCCCCAGCTGTTAAGAATAGACTCATTTCAATATCAGCCAAAATCCCCAGCTGTTAAGAATAGACTGATTTCAATATCAGCAAAAATCCCCAGCTGTTAAGAATAGACTGATTTCAATATCAGCAAAAATCCCCAGCTGTTAAGAATAGACTCATTTCAATATCAGCAAAAATCCCCAGCTGATAAGAATAGACTCATTTCAATATCAGCAAAAATCCCCAGCTGATAAGAATAGACTCATTTCAATATCAGCAAAAATCCCCAGCTGATAAGAATAGACTCATTTTAATATCAGCAAAAATCCCCAGCTGATAAGAATAGACTCATTTCAATATCAGCAAAAATCCCCAGCTGTTAAGAATAGACTCATTTCAATATCAGCAAAAATCCCCAGCTGTTAAGAATAGACTCATTTCAATATCAGCAAAAATCCCCAGCTGATAAGAATAGACTCATTTCAATATCAGCAAAAATCCCCAACTGATAAGAATAGACTCATTTCAATATCAGCAAAAATCCCCAGCTGTTAAGAATAGACTCATTTCAATATCAGCCAAAATCCCCAGCTGTTAAGAATAGACTCATTTCAATATCAGCAAAAATCCCCAGCTGTTAAGAATAGACTGATTTCAATCACTGCAGATCTGCCAGAGAAGAAGAAGAGATTTATTTAATCAAAGCTAATTTTTAGGCGGACAAGAACGAGCAAGAACTTCAGTTTAGGATCATCGAAGCACGAGCAAAAAATGTAAAACTCTCGCAAATCTTGTCCGCCAGGAAGTTGCTGGGCAAAAAGTGACTGTAAACGAGGCTCGGAACTTGATCTGCTGGAGGAATTTGGGATGGAGGAAGGATGTCGGTGAGAATAACAAGGCGTGCAGGACAGAAAAGGGTGTGAAGAAGCGAGAAAGACACGTAAATAGCACGAAAAATGCGTAGGAAACAAGGTAGACACGTGGAATAGCAAGCAAGACACATGGAAAGCAAGCATGACACATGGAAAGCAAGCAAGACACATGGAAAGCAAGCAAGACACATGGAAAGAAAGCATGACACATGGAAAGCAAGCAAGACACATGGAAAGCAAGCAAGACACATGGAAAGCAAGCATGACACATGGAAAGCAAGCAAGACACATGGAAAGCAAGCATGACACATGGAAAGCAAGCAAGACACATGGAAAGCAAGCAAGACACATGGAAAGCAAGCAAGACACATGGAAAGCAAGCAAGACACATGGAAAGCAAGCAAGACACATGGAAAGCAAGCAAGACACATGGAAAGCAAGCATGACACATGGAAAGCAAGCAAGACACATGGAAAGCAAGCAAGACACATGGAAAGCAAGCAAGACACATGGAAAGCAAGCAAGACACATGGAAAGCAAGCAAGACACATGGAAAGCAAGCAAGACACATGGAAAGCAAGCAAGACACATGGAAAGCAAGCAAGACACATGGAAAGCAAGCAAGACACATGGAAAGCAAGCAAGACACATGGAAAGCAAGCAAGACACATGGAAAGCAAGCAAGACACATGGAAAGCAAGCAAGACACATGGAAAGCAAGCAAGACACATGGAAAGCAAGCAAGACACATGGAAAGCAAGCATGACACATGGAAAGCAAGCAAGACACATGGAAAGCAAGCAAGACACATGGAAAGCAAGCAAGACACATGGAAAGCAAGCAAGACACATGGAAAGCAAGCAAGACACATGGAAAGCAAGCAAGACACATGGAAAGCAAGCAAGACACATGGAAAGCAAGCAAGACACATCGAAAGCAAGCAAGACACATGGAAATCAAGCAAGACACTGAAAATTTCAAGCTCTTATTTTAAGAAGAAATTAAAAATATTCAAATGTGAAAAATACAATGCAATAAGATGAAGTGCCTGAGTGAAATATTCTCCAGATAAATAACATAATTGGATTTTAAACATTAAACTGCCCTATTAGATGATGAAAAATACTCTGCTTATTTATTATAAGAATAGATTTAGGAAGTACGGTCTGGTTGCAGCGCGTTCAACTTAGAGTTTTCTGGCAGAAACTACACTTTAATTTTGTATAGTCAATGCTGCCCTGTCAAAAAATGCCCACTGAACAGGGTTAGGGGTTTCAACAAAAGAAATGGGGATTCGAACGTAACACATAAATATTCGAACACATAAATGAAGAATGTTACAACTTCTATGTTTTATTATCATAAATTTTTACCCTGGCTTTTTATTCGCTAGATTTGTCTGTAATTTTTCCCCCGTATTTTTCTTATTCTAATTTATTACTCTGCTTTTCCAGTCTCTAAATTTATCCCACAGTTTTTTACCCTATTTTTTGCCTTAGATTTTTGCACTGGCATTTTATTCCCTAGATTTATTTTTCAGTATGGTGCCTCATCATTTTTATTCTAGTTCATAAAAATTTGATTTTTCACTCCCCGCATTTATTCCATAGCTTTCTACAGAAATTTCTAATCCCATTTATACTCTAAATTTTTAATAACTAGATTCCCTCCTAGAATTTTCTACCCAATCCATTTTTTTCAGCTTTTTATTCTAAATTCAGTTAGTTTTATAATAAGTCTTTTCTACCCCACATTTTTAAGTCAGAAATTTAAGTTTTGATTTCTGCTATTTAGTTTTTGCTACGGTCTCATCAGCTCCTTCTATATTTTTCCTCTATTAAATGTTTTTTCCCCGAATTTAAAATATTTTTGTCAAACTTTCATTTGATTTCTGTGAGCTCAAACGAACTTTTTTTCGAAACATATGCTTCTATGTAAAAAAGAATTCATTAAAAATTTTGAAAATCTAAAATGCATATCTCAATGTAAAAGAAGAATTGATAACAAGTTTCAAAATATAATTTTGAGATATGTGCTTCAAAGTAATAATGAATTGACTAAAAAACTGAAAACGTATTATTGAAATATATACCTAAAATAAAAAAAAATATGATAAAAAAATCTGACAATAGAAACAGTTCATGTGAAATAGGTGGGCGACAGAGGCAGACTGTTGTTCTGGTGTTTAACTTCCCAATCTAAAAATAGATAAATTCAGTTTAAAACGTGAGGGTATAAACAAAATTTAGCATTTTCTTGTACCAGAAAAGGTACAAAATATCTTGGCTCATACCCCGCAGGAAAAAAATTTTAGTAGTTTTTTCTGCACCCTTGAGTTACAGTATTTTATTTCCTCGGACAATAATAATATACTGTTTTTCAATTGATTTTTTTCAACGTTTATTCTGATGAACACTCTCATTTACTAAAACTAGGTAAGATATGCCAATTTTTGCAGAATTTTTCTTAAAAAGTTAAGAAAACAGCGTTCAGAAGCCGATAGAACCAACAATTTACAGAAGTAAACAGCTTGCAGCAGCCAATATTCACAGAGGGCTGTAAACAGCCCTCACTTACCTCGTTCAGGCAATTAATGTCGCCACTTCAGCACAACTTTTGCACGCAGATCACTGAAATTTGGGAAAACTTTAAAGTTTATGCTAATTTCCTCCGATACAAAATAATCGGAGTTTATTCTTCAGGTTTCCCAAATTTCTGAAGGATTTCAATACATTTCCCTCAAAGTTAACTCGGTGACAGTCAATTTGTTTTGCTTTAGAACGAAATAATAAATTTTTATATTTTCTAAACGTCCATTAAACGAAACAATAAATATTGCTGTTGAATAAATATTTCTCTTGAACAAATATTTTTGTTGAATAAATATTTATGTTGAAGAAATATTTCTGTTGAATGATATTTAAATATTTCGGTGTCGTGAAATTTTTAACCGAACTTGTAGAATATCAGAACGATGTGAGTGAATTATTAATATCCTTCAGGAAAGATGTTGGTTGGCGAAGTGTTATTGCTGAATTAAATAAAGTTGAAGCTCAGTTCCATCATACTTCATCATATGTTTTAACTTTTCAGTGGCTGGAGAAACTTAGGAAATTGATATCAACGTTCTAAAAGTCAATGTTGTAGTGCATTTTCACAAGCAGGGAATCAATTGCTACATAATAAAATGCCAGGTGTCTTCTGAAATTTATTACAAAATAAAATTATATATTTTTTGTGCGGGATTTTTCTTATCTTTTTGCAATGAGAACCTCATTGAACTCATCAAATTCGTTGGTCTGTTTCTCTTTCACGCTCATAAAAGAATGCTCACTGACCGTATCTGTGATACGAGTTTCACCAGCGCACAAGAACAAGAATATTTTAATGGCGGGTACTGTTGGGATGGATATATTTGTTTGGCATCCACTTCTGAAAGGTCAATAAGTCAAGGAAACTATCGAATCCCGTCATTTTTGACGGGTCGCCTACGCTGGTTCAATAAAAGTTGTCCTATTTAAGCGAAAATCTGATTCTCATACCTGCAATTTTTTTTTCGTTCATTTTACCTCCTATGGTCCATATATATTAGGTAAACTTAGTAGAAATGTAAAAGCGAAAAAATGCTAATAAAATTAGAAACGTTTTTGAAGTCGGAAACGTTTCGGAGACCAACTTCATTTTCAGTTCTGTAAAATACTTGTGTATGTTGATTTTGTAAAATACTCAAGTAAAATTTGATAAATTTCACCTGGGAGCCGTTACAACCGTAATAAGAATGAAGGAGGAAGATGAGCTACCTTAATATTTGAAGAACCATAACCCAGGTAGCAAAATTTATTGCCCTAATATTGAGCCAATATACAGTCTCAATACTGACTGGATATTCAAAATGAACATTGGGGCAATACCTTATTTTGGAAAATTCGGTTGATATTAGACAAATATATTGGCCCAATAGCAATATTATCATCAACCCAATATCAACTAAATATTGTGTCAATATCGACTTGATAATGAAGTGTTCCCTTCAATAACATTGGCTTAATACTCAATTCCTGATAGGTTAATATTTGGAGAACATATGGCCCCGATAATGATAATTTCACTAACCCAATACTAATTTTTGTGTCAATATGGACTTCATATTGAGCTGTTCCTTAGGAAAATATTGGCATGTAACGCCTGGAGGTGTAATTGCTTTAGCAACCGAGTTACACTTGCGGCGAGAGAAGCAGCGACCTTAGTAACAAGGTCGATCTTCTCCTCTAGAATCTACAGAGCATAAATTAGTTAAATTATAACACTTGTCTCATTGAAAATTTTATATTTGCACGCATTAATATTACTGAACAAAAATGGACTAGAACTGAGTTTGAGGGGTAACTAAGGTAGGGTACTACAGGCCCAATACTTATTTTCTGACATCAAGTGGATATTGGTAGAATATATTGTCCCAATATCAACTTATTTTTAACCCAGTATCAGCTAATTACTGTGTCACTATTGACTTGATATTGAGGTGTTTCCTTAAACGAATTACTCCTTATTATTGGCGTACAATATCAACCCAATATTTGGGCAATAATAATTTATATTTTAACAAATTTTATTAAATTGCGAGATTTTTAATTATTATGAGATAGTTTCCACTTATATGAATATCGTACATATATATATGCACTGTTAGTTTAATATTAGAAATAAAACTATTTACTACATTGTCCCAATAACAAGTTGATATAAATAAATATATATTTTTTCGATATTGTCTTGTTATAAGCCTAATATTGTAGTCCAAGATTCCAATATCAGGTCAATAAAAAATTATCAACCAAATATTGGCCTAATAATTTCTTGCTACCTGGGATACATGATAATTCTATACACGATACTTCTATACACGATACACGATACCTTTATACACGATACACGATACTTT